>CM062818.1:1148505513-1148889038 GCA_031772625.1 Pinus tabuliformis | reverse complement strand
GTGCACCAACCACAACTGAATCAATCAATCACTTTTCAAAATGTTGTAACCAGAATACAGTAACTAGAATCCAGAACACTGTAACAACAACCAGAAGTAGCTAAAGCATATTTTATGAGGTATATGCTACTTCAATGCATCGAACCACCATACATACGCACTTTTCTCAAGGTGAACCTTCATACAGACTTGCAAATCAAATTTAAGATGTATACGCTATTTTGATATGCAAAACCAACATGAATATGGGCCTTTTCTAAGGTGAACCTGCGTATAGATCTATAAATGATGATTTAATCTTTAGAACAATTCCAAACTTCAGTTATACCTAGATCATCATATTTATAGTCTACAACATGCGCTAGCTATTCAGATAAATGATTAAAACACACAAAGATACTTCACTTCAAGGTTTAAGATATTGACCCATCATTAGATCTTATCCTTTGTCAAGCACTAAGGTTCATCCTTGATTTAGATCTAGCTATGCACCACAACCAGATAACCTGTATTCTAGATCTTGCTCTTCATTAGATATTGAATGCATGAGTACCTTTTCCTAATGAACTTCTCCTCCTTTTATAGTCTTAGGCCTTACTCTATACCATGGACAAAAACCACTTAGAACCAATACCTTGGACCAAATACCTGGGGTCAACACTTCGAACAGGATACCTTGGACCAATACCATGGATCAAAATACCATGGACCAAATACCACAGACCAAAACTAAGATTTCCAACATGTACGCGTCTTTCCTTCCATGATAGTGCATGTGTACGCTATACCCACCTTTTTGTCTCCGAACCCACGTGTACACGTGGCTTGGTTAATGGGGAACCTGTGTATATCTCTCTTTCTTCATTCTATGAGTCCGAACTATGATCTGTCATCTGAGAGATTTGCCATCAAGGACAATACTTGTGTCATAGTGCCAAATCTATGTCATAATGCCAATAATTTTCCCCTTTGGACTTGATGGGAACCCCAAGTCACTGTCCCCCTTTGCCATCAAGGGCAAAGGGGTATGCTCCCCCTGAGTAGATGTTGAATGCTCTGATATGCTGAAGAGTGTTGATTAAGCTCCACGCTCGAGTCCATGCTCCCCTTGAATATAAGCATGGTCTGCAAAAAGATGTTCTAAAAGAAGAACATAACTCTATACATCATAATTGACCTTCCTATCACCAATGACTCATACATACATCCACCTCCAAACCACGTGGGGATATACCAAGTTTGATTCATCCACCCAACCAAGTGGGGATATACCAAATGTTTATACATGTCAAAACAAGAACATTACATCATCCATCCGATGCATAGTGGGGAAACAAAATAGGTCGTTTCATGACCTTAACATTAAAATATATACATGACATAGAGACCAAATATCTGAAATAAGACCATGATAGTTATCATCAACTATCACCGGCATCATTTGTCAATCACCATCTAGACTAGCAACCATTATCTCCCCCTGAATATGTTCCACCTGAATCAAAAGAAACTGTAAATTTGTACCAATATCTTCTAAGATAATGCTAACGATGCATTATTAGAAGTATATGTTACCCCTATGCTAGATGGTCGTTGTCAGACCCATATCAGACTCCTTTAAACCTGAGTCTGGCCCACTATTTTTCTTCAACCCAACAGATACGCGACTGTATCCACGGAAACCTGTGTATGTATGCAGATACGCTTCATGCAATTCGCGTTTAACCACTTTTCTCTAAAACAGATAAGTTTTAACTGCAAGATGATGCATCAACTACTCCTAGCTTCTATCTGAGATATTCAAATGTCTCTCTAGGTAGTGGTTTGGTGAATATATCAGCAACCTATTCTTTGGAGGGAACATACTCCAATTTGACCATTTGTTCAAGCACTTGTTCACGTAGAAAATGATATTTGATGGATATGTGATTGGTCTTGGAATGCATGATTGGATTCTTTGAAATACTGATTGCACTTTTATTATCACATAGAATGGAGATGGGTGGAGTACATGTGATTTGAATGTCTTGCAATGTTTGCATCATCCAAAGGAGTTATGTGCAACAAGATGCAGTAGGCACATATTCTGCTTCAACTACAGATAATGGAATTGAACTTTGCTTCTTGTTGAACCAAGATAATAATATGGAACCCATATAGAATGCACCACCACTAGTGATTTTTTTGTCATCAACGCTTCATGCCCAATCTGCATCTGTATATGCATGAAGCATAAGATATGTATCTCTAGGATACCATAAACTAAAATTCTATGTTCCTTGAAGATATTTGAAAATCATTTTGACTGCCTGAAGGTTTGATTCCTTTGGATTGGCTTGGAATCTTCCAAATATTCCGACTACATGCATGATGTCTAGTCGGGTACCTGTTATATAAAGCAGACTGCCAATCATGGATCTGTAGGTTGGTTGATGTACTATTGTTGATTCATCATTTGAGCTGAGACTGCATCCTATTACCATAGGGGTGCATACAAGTTTAGAATCATCCATGCCATATTTTTTTAAGATCTGATTGAGATACTTGGTTTGTGACAGAAAAATACCATCTTTCTCTTGTTGAAATTGTAGACCAAGAAAATATGTGAGCTCACTAAGCAGGGACATTTCAAATTCTTGTTGCATTACTAAAGCAAAGTTTTGACTCATGGCTTCTTCATTGCTACCAAAAATTATATCATCAACATACACAACAAGTATTAGCAATTTATTATTGTCAACCTTTATATATAGATTGTTATCAGCTGATCCTTTTGAAAAACCTTGTTGATGGAGATATTTGTTAAGATGGTAATGCCAAGAACTTGGAGCTTGTTTTAGATCATAGAGAGAATTTCTGAGTCTGCATACAAGTTTTGGATCATTTCCAAGGATGAATCTATTTGGTTGCTCAATATATACTTCTTCTTCTAAGTCCCCATTAAGAAAGGCAGATTTTACATCCATTTGGTATACTTTGAATTTCTGAAAACTAGAAAGGGCAAGGAACATTCTTATGGCTTCAAGTCTAGCAATAGGTGCAAAAGTTTCTTCAAAATCTATACCTTCTTATTGAGCATACCCTTTACAAGCAAATCTGGCCTTGTTTCTAATAACTTCTCCATTTTCATTCAGCTTGTTTTTGAATATCCATTTGGTTCCTATGATATTCTTATCATGAGGTCTAGGAACTAATTCCCAAGTATTATTCTTTTCAATATGCTCAAGCTCTTCATTCATGGCCTTGACCCAACATTCATCTTTCCATGCTTCATTAATAATTTGAGGTTCAATGGAGGAAAGCAATGCTAGATAGCTTGAAGCTTCTGTAATAGTTCTTCTTGTCTGCACACCTGCCTCTTTGTATCCCAAAATTTGAGTCTCTAGATGATTTTTTTGAACATACCTAGATGGAGTTTTTTCTTCTGCCATTATCTATTCTTCCGGTGCTTCATTGGTTTCTTCTTCAGAATTAGTCTAATTTGGTGTGGAAGGATAATCTTCATCTTCTCCATAATCTTTGGTTTTTACTTGCTTTGGATTTTTTCATGCTTCATCAACCACAACATCAATACTTTCAGTAATTTTCCCAAGTCTTTTATTATAACACTTACATCCTTTACTTCGGGAAGAGTAACCAAGGAGAGTGCCTTCATCCGCTCTGGGTTCAATCTTGCCATGTTTTTCATCAGTCATTTTGATGTAACATTTGCTTCCAAAAACATTGAAGTATTTTATGGTAGCAGTCTTACCATACCAAAGTTCATGTGGAGTTTGAGTGTTGTTTACCCAAACATTTTCTTTGTTGAGAACAATGACGGTAGCAAATGTAGCTTCACCCCAAAAGGTTGCAGGAGTTCCAAACTCATCTAGCATAGCACAAGCCATTTGTTGAACAGTTATGTTCATCCTTTCTACCACTCCATTTTGCTGAGGAATCCTTACAGTGGAGAATTTCCTGTTTATTCCACGTTCTTCACAAAAGTCAAAGAATTCATCCAAGGTAAATTCCCCTCCTCGATTAGATCTAAGACATTTGATTTTATGATTTGATCCATTTTCAACTAGGGCTTTGAAGGCTTTGAATTTTTCAAATGCTTCATCTGTATGCTTTAGAAGCCCTATCCAACACATTCCAGAAAAACCATCATTGAATAATATAAAATATTCCTCTCCGCGAGGTAACTTTTTCCTTGATGGACCACATAAATCAGTGTAAACAAGTTCAAAAGGCTTACTATCTGATCCTTCCTTTTCAAGGAATTGTGACCTAGTTTTCTTACCAAACTGACATGATTTGTATATTGTATTTTCTGGAATGTTGATATCAGGAAGATCGTGAATAGCCTGGAATTTGCTTTCTTTTCTTATTTAAGAGAAGCTTAGATGCCCCAGCCTTCTATGCCATAGCCAATGTTCATCGTTTTTGCTTAGATAGCACTGTTTTTGTCCTCTCTTGAGTATATATAAGTTTTTAGGAGTTCTTAAACCTTTGATCACTGTTTCTCTTGAATCAAGCTCATGAAAAACACATCCATTTGATCGAAATACTACTTCATTTCCTTGATCACATATTCGACTGACACTCAACAGGTTATGCTTTAGACCATCAACATACATAACATTCCCATCTTTAACTTTTTCTTTTAAAAGAACAAAACATTTACCTTTTATGACAGCATGAGTGCCATTTCCAAATGAGATCTTCTTTTCCTTTTCTAAGGCATTATATGACTGAAGTTTTTCTTTATCACCTATCATGGGTTTCAAGCGTCCACTGTTGATGTACCACTGATTTTCTTGTCTTTCTGCATATATGGCTATACCACATCTTTCTGTTTGTGCTTCCTTCTTTCTCCATATTTTGGGATTTAATTAATCTTTCTCCTTCTGAGATGTTTGCCGAAATTTACTCCTACATTCAGTTTCTTTGTGACCAAAGTTGTTGGAGATAGGTCATTCTATTTAATTTGCGGGAAGAGGAAAGTTATTGTAGGTCTGTTTCATGATCCCCATCACATTCCTTTGATTTCATGCTTGTCTAGTCATGATGATCTTGTAAGCAACAAATTGAGTAGCTTTGTGTCCAAGGTTATGACACGAAAAACCATTGGCCATTAAAGAAGTTCCCGCGATTATCGAATCTACTAACCTGGTGGTTGTAGTTACTACTGTTATTCATTCTTGAAGCAAATTGAGTATGATTTACCTTAGGTTTGTAGATTTTGTTCATACTTGAGGTAAATTGAGCCTGATTTTCCTAGTGATCTGCTTTATGCCTTTGCTATTGATTGTCAAACTGTTCACTACTCTTTGCTACATCAAGATAGCTTTTAGTGGAGGTTGACGAATTCTCTGCTTAGGATGCTTCTTCAGTATATCCAAGACCTATCTTTACCAAAGGAGAATGCTTCCGTTTGATAATTTCATTTAAGGTTTTTGATCCTTTAGTAAATCTAAGATTGAGAGCTTTTGTTTTCTCAATATCCTTTCTTAGACCAACAATTTCACATTCTAGTTTTTCATTGTGTTTTTCTCTTTTAGCAAGTTGGAATGTCAGAGTATCTATAATCATATTCTTTTCTTCTAAACAAATTTTGAGTTTAGAGATTTCTTCATTAAGGTCATCTTCATCTAAAGCATCCAACAAATCATCATCTTCAAAAGCCATTAGAAGTCTATAGTCGTTACTATTTTCATCTTCATCACTATATGATAAACCATCGCTATCTTCATGAGTATTGTTTTCTATTCAATTTTTCTAATTCCTTACCTTTATCAAGCTTATCTTTATGAGGAAATTTGGTAGCATAATTACCGACTCTTCCACAAGAAAAACATTTGAAAGGTAGTTTACCTCTGAATCTCCCAGAAACCCATTGAAGGTTGTTGACAAAGTTTGCTTCTTCCTCTCCTTCTGAAATATGTCCTGATTCATTAAGTTCTTCTCTTACTGAAGCTTTGAATGTGGCTTCTATCATATCTGATGGACCTCCTTTTCTCATTTTGAAAGAAGTTAAGATTTCGTGTAGCTGTGTCATAGTAATAGTCTGAAGATCATGCTTTTCTTCTATGGCAGATACTTTTGATTCAAACTTAGTAGACAAGGATCTTAAAACCTTTTCAACTAAAGTAACTTATTTTATCTCTTCACCCAAGTTCTTCATTCAATTAACAATGTCATCTATATGTAAGAAGTAACTACCGATACTTTCATCATTGTGCATTTTGAGAGTTTCATATTGAATTTTGAGAGATTGTAGTTTTGCGCATTTTACCTGATTGTATCCTTCATAGCTTAGAACGATCTTGTCCCATATTTCTTTGGTGGTTTTGAGCTGCATAACTTTGACAAATTCTTACTATGACGGACTCCGCAATAATGTACTGATAGCCTTGGCATTGGTTTCATATTTCTTTTTACCTGACGTATCTGTAGGAATTGGTGATGGAAATGTATATCTTCCTTCCACGATTTCCTAGACATCTGTTCCAAGAGATTGAAGATAGGTTGTAGCTCTTACCTTCCAATAAATGAATTTTCTCCCATCAAAGGTTGGTGGTCTAATGGATCCCACTCTTTCATAGTTACTCATGATGATAGATCTTCCTTCAAGAGATCAAGCTTCTTCTGAGGGACCTGCTCTGATACCAATTGTTGGAAATAATACTGAGATGGGGAGGGCGGTGAATCAGTATTAGCAAGTTAATAATATTTCATTTCCATAATAAAATTCATATATGCTACTTCAATTAATGGAACTTGCATGTATACGCAACTGTATTTAAGGCAACTAACATATATCCTGCAAACTTATGATTTAGTTAATTTATCATATGTTGATCTTTACTCAGTGCATTAGAACCATATAAACAGTGATCAGCTGTAGCAAAATAGAACAGACAATCACACACACATGAACACAAGATATAAGGTGGAAAGCCAATGTGGGTGAAAACCACTTGCTGCAATCGTCTCTATCTTCTTTTTAATAAGAAAATTCCTTTTTACAATTTTTTGTACTAGTGCAGTCTTATAGCGGTACGTAGGCTTCTACTTGTAGAAGGCTACAACCTTCTCTCCTTCTCCAACTTCTCGTGGAATGGAGCTACAACCCCCTAGCTCTTGTACTAGTTGATATGCTTACTAGTGCGTAGGTGTCGACCAACACAAGGCTACAACCTTCTCTTTTCTTCCAGGGACCACATTTCATAAATTTTTAGACTAGATCCATCAATAGCATCATTCAAAAATCAAATACATCTACATCAATCAATCCTCTTTGCACCAACAACAACTGAATCAATCAATCACTTTTCAATATGTTGTAACCAGAATACATTAACCAGAAAGCAGTAACTAGAACTCAAAACACTGTAACAGCAACTAGAAGTAGCTAAAGCATATTTTATGAGGTATACGCTGCTTCAATATGTCGAACCTACGTACATATGCAATTTTCTCAAGGCGAACCTACATAGAGATCTACAAATCAAATTTAAGATGTATATGTTGTTTTGATATGCAAAACCAGCATGTATACATGCCTTTTCTAAGGTGAACCTACGTACAGATCTAAAAATGATGATTTAATCTTTACAAGAATTCCAAACTTCAGTTATACCCAGATCATCATAGTTATAGTCTACAAAATGTACCAGTTATTCAGATAAAAGATCAAAACACACAAAGATACTTCAATTCAAGCTTTAAGACCTTGACCCATCATTAGATCTTATCCTTCATCAAGTGCTAAGGTTCATCCTTGATTCAGATTCATTTGTACACCACAACGCAATAACCTGTATTCTAGATCTTGCTCTTCATTAGATATTCAATGCATGAGTAACTTTTCCTAATGATCTTCTCCTCCTTTTATAGTCTTAGGCCTTACTCAATAGCATGGAACAAAACCCCTTAGAACTAATACCTTGGACCAAATACCTGGGGTCAACACTGCAAATAGGTTACCTTAGACCAATACCATGGATCAAAATACCACGGACCAAATACCACAGAATAAAATTAAGTTTTCCAGCATGTACACGCCTTTCCTTCCGTGAAAGTGCGTGTGTACACTATACGTGCCTTTTGGTTTGTGAACCCACGTGTACACACGGCTTGGTTAATGGGGAACCTACGTATATCTCTCTTTCTTCATTCTATGAGTCTGAACTGTGATCTGTCATCTATGAGAGTTACCATCAATGATAATACATGTGTCATAGTGCCAAATCTTTCTCATAAAACCAACATTCGAAAGTGATTCACTTATCTTTCTTCACAAGTGCAAAAGTAAAGTTGTTCTCGTACTTTCTCTATTGAGCTCCTCAACTTCTCATCCTTTGTTATTTCTTTGTGAGAAAAATAAACTAAAACGTTGCTCTCTCCAGATTCTTATGTGACCTAGTGCTCTGATAGGATGACAAAGAATCAAAAAGGCATAAATAAATAGAGAAAGAACACCAATATGGAATGGAGTGGAAAAATCTTCTCATCATTTAAAATCAATTAATTAAAAATACATAGAATACAAGGAAACAATCAACAATAAATGACCCGAGAAGTTCCAACTAAAACCGACTAAACTCAACTAAAGAATCAAAACCAACTATGACACCTAGTAAATAATGAAATAAATATCATGAGGCCTAGAAAATAGTGAGATTAATATCTCAACAATTTATATTATTTATTTATTATTATTATTATTATTATTTTCTTTAAATATATTAATTCCCATTTTCGCTAATTTATGTCAATTTCATTAAGAAGGTGTAAAATAACATGAAAAACCAATAATGTGGTGAGCTTGTTTCTATGGAGTTATGTATTCTTCACCTCATTGCTAGGAACATGATGGGATTCCCACAAGGTGTTTTCGAAGCCCACTTACCTTTCCAAGATTTATGGTGAGTGTTATATCTTTCTCTCTTAAGAGTATAGTGAGAAATATTCTCGTGTTAAGTGAAATCAACTCACAATCATGATCCTAAGGGTGATTAAAAGTCTTCCCTTCACATGTAAATGAGTGATCGAGGGTCCAAATCATGGTCAATACCTTTAATGTGAGTAAATCCTCCTCTTCTGATATAATTAACAATAAGATTCACTTCAAATTCATTTGGATCTCTAGCAAACATCATAGGGATTATGGCGAGTATTCTCTACATTTTGCAAACCCAATCTAGATGATATCCACCTTGATCATAAGCATGATATTTGCACTCCATCATATAATTACAAGTTTCACCATCATGCATCACCCACCCTTTGAAAAGTTTTAGGACAATAAGCTTAGTAGGTACTCTAGTGTAAATATTTGACCACCCTTAGCAGTGAACATTACGCTGACACCTAAGAAGAATTATGAAAGCTTTAGAAGACTCCCTTACTACAATTAGCATATTCATTAAAACATTGTTTTTCTTTTATAAATATTATTATTATTATATTTTTAAACTACTTTACAAAGGCAAGGATGACAATGAAAAAAGTAAATTATTTTGGACCTATTAATTTTTTTTTTTAAATAAAGTTAGAATTTTAACAAAAACTTGGAAAATTATTTAAAATAGCCACTACTTGATTGATGTGCTAATATTATGAAATGAAATGTCAAGAGACCATGACCTTTCCACTTGCCACTCAAGGCATGATACTACATGGCCATCATGCAATTTTAAAGGTGAACAAATGAGATCCCTTAACATTATGTGACGATTAGAAGTGAAGGGTTTTGAATGGATTAACGTAGGATATCATTTCACTCAGTCGACCTCTACAGTTCTTTCCCAATTTTTCAACTTCCCTTCACTTGTACCCTTGACTTGGTTCACCCTTTCCTAGCTTTACAACTTTCCCTTTATGCTTGATAGAAAGTTGGTATCATCCTATCTATGCATTCATAGTTTATGCTATTCAGCCAAAATGTATTTCAATCCAGTCATACACTACTGGACATGTCCTTATTGTTTGGTCCATTCTCTCGCCCAGTAACGGCCATTGTTGTGCATTGTCAATCATTTTTTCATCAATTCTCTCTACCTTATACGGTTTGGATGCACAAAGAAGAAGCAAATATCATAAACTGTCTCAATTTTTCATGGGTGTTGCATCCCAACTAATGGCTCTTGCAGATACCTCAAAATACTTCTCGTACATTGTGTTTGAAGAATTCTTTACCGAAGTTTAACAATGGAACCTTTGGACTTCAATACTTTGATAAAATTTTTGTGTAAAGAGGTATAAATATGAAGATAATGTTATTTATACTCTAAGGTGCAGCTAAATACATTTAGCCACCCGAGATAGGAAATAACAAAGAACTATTATGGAGGGAAGAAAATAACTTCATGTCTCCTCATTTTGGAGAACCTACAAAGGAAACCCTTGAACCTTTCAATTCTTTTCCTTGGCTTTGCAAGTATGTTACTTATAACAATTCTTACATTTATGCTTGTTAGGGTTTAACTAGGGTTTTTCGGTGTTATTACTTCAATTAACGTTGCTACAATTTTCTGGTAGTAGTCGAGACAATTTTTAGCTCTTCTCCTCCTTCCAATACTAGGGTTAAAGTTCAAAGGACACTGTTGAAGATTTTATTACTTCAATTAATGTTGTTATGGTTTTCTAGACATACTGTCTTTCACATATTATATGTTCCATGCTAAGCATATCAATTTGTTTCCTTCGTGTTTTGTACAAGTTTCGTTACGATGGATCATCCGGTTGTGCTAAGGCTTGAATGACAAGTATAGGTATAATATCTTGTTCTCTTTTGTGTCATTCTATCCTATTTCATATTCCCTGATATTATTCTTTTGAGCTATTATTTTAGTCATAAGATCTACATTTTTCTAGGATGGGATTAGGGAAGAGTAGGTTAATGCTAAACTCTAAATTTCCTTACCCTTCTTAGTATAATTTCCATTGATTCCTAATTCATATAAAATTTATTATGGATTTTGGTTTACTTTAAATTGGGCCCTCTTCAACAGCCACCTTGATCCTAATCTAAGGGAGATAGACACTAAGGTTGTATTATTTTTTCTAGGTTGTAACTGGGTCATGGAAAATTGTTAGTTATGAGTAAGGGTTCACAATAAAAGTATTAGTCTTTATTTTTCAATTAATTACACAACAATGATATTAACAATAAGTGTTCTATGCAGGAAATGGTGAAATTTCCTTTAATTTGACCTTCCAAAAGGTAGGCTATATGATCCCCCTTTCCCAATACTTCCTTTACAATTTTTCTTTATTTTTTTCTTAAAGATCCCAATTCAAATAGATTGTTACATTATTCTCTTATGGAATAAATGATTTTGATTTTGGATGATCTAGGTTCGAAAGACTTCCATAGTATCAAAATCGCTAAAGTTTTTTACTTTGTTTGTGTTTGTTGTCATGGGTTGGACTTGCACCCGAAGGGCCTATGCATAACTTTGGAATTAGTACTATTGGGGAAATCCCCTCCCCCGCCACCCCTTTTCTTCATCTACATTGCCTTCTACGGTGAAATTTACATCTATTCATTTTTACAAGCTTAATGGCCTCAAGGTTTCACACCTTAATGCTGAGTAGGTTCTATTCATTCCTAGGTGTACATATTTCTTTTCTTTTTGGATATTTTTATTATTAGATTCTACATGTCACTTTTACAACAAATTTTGAATATCTAGAAAATAATGCTTTGGGTATGTCATTTAATAGTTTAAGGGTTTAATAAAATCACTTCTTGTGGTTATTTGTTTTGAATCTATTTGCATGGAAGTGGCCTATAATATCCATTAGTGTTTGAAACTTATTCTGATACCATGTGTAAATACTAACGTCATATATTCTCCCTTTCAACAATATATTTTTTCAATCAAGTTCATAACCACACATACCAATTTAAACTTATTCTCATACTTAATTTTCCGAGATGATGTTAATTCCCAGATGACATCATTCCATGACCCAATATGAGTCTCATACTCCCACTACCAAACCAACCAATTCCTCCCTTCCTAACTAGGATCAACCTCTCTTGCTCCTACACCTAGAATACTTCGAGATCAAATTATTCTAGTGCTCATGCCCTGAAAGCCAAGAACAACGCCTCTCTCTCTTAGGTCTATAGTCAAACCTTGAGCCTCAAGGCTCGCTGATCCAATTCTTCTAAGTGGCAATTTGTTTCCCCATAATTTCTTAAGTTTCATTCACCAAAAAAGGAATCCACCTCTTCACTGATCATATTTCATTTTAAAGAGATACCTCCTCACTGCCTATCCATTAAAAATATATTTATTAATATTTGAGTCATCTCCTCTCTCTTCCTTCTTAGTATGCATATTAAATGGACTCTTAATTGTTACTTGAATTAGTCACTTGTCTTTAGATAAAATTAAATTTTAAATGACATTTAAGTTATTACTTCACTCATGTTTTATCTATAAATTTATTAATGAACATTTAATATCATCTAAAATAATAATAGTTTATTGTTCCAACTATTTTTTGTTAATAAATATTAACATAATATATTTTATTATATTCTAATTAATTATCAATAAATAATTCATTTATTCTACATATACATTCTATAAAGTCAAGTAGTATATATACTAGTGTGTTGCATATGATGCACGGATATATAGATAGCATAACCATGTATGCATGCTAATGATTTAAGATAGATAGCTATAAAACACGTAAATAGTAAATTTAAAACTACTATCCATAAATTTGAAACTACCATTTCAATTGTTGATTTTTTATTTTCAAAATTCCATTTCTTATATACTTATAGTACGAATAATATAATATCTTTTACATTAATGACAAGATCATGATTATTGGTTATACTCATACCATTGTTATAAATATGAGAATTTTTATGTGCTTAACAATAATATAATATCGAGTAATTACTTCTTCTTTTTTGAGAGTTTCACTATCTATTTTTATTTTTCTTTTGCTATTTCTATCGATTCATGATTGTACCATTATATTTTCATCCAACAATGAAAATACTTATGTCATTCAAAATATATAAAAAATATTTTCATCAAACAATGAAAATACTTATGTCATTCAAAATATATAAAAAATACATCATTCATCATTGTACCATTATATTTTCATAATACAATGAAAATACTTATGTCATTCAAAATATATAAAAAATACATCATTGAATTTGTTCCCCAACCAAATAATATCTCAAATATCATCATCATGTTGAATCAAAATTAGATTGACCAAATAATAACGAATGAAATATATAATAAAACAAATATACCTCTAATTTTTTAAAATCAATATCCGTCTGCAAACTCATAACAAACACTAACTTTTTAGCATGAACACAAATACATAATGTTTTCATGGCAACGAGAGGCAAATCATCTATTTTTCTGGTGTGTCAAACCACAAGACATGCATATCTCATATTAAGAATGATTTTCCGAGAAGCCGTTGTTGTTAAGACATTCCCATTATTTGTTACTTTTAAAATTGTTAAAATTTTGGATCTTAGAATTATGGAAATTTTTATGGATTATATTTATATTAAGGTATAGAAAGTTCGAAAATTTTGAGAAATTCTTAAAATTCAAATTATAAAATATTTTTTGAACCCATTTTCCAATAAATGTATGGAAATAAACTAAACCAATCTCTATTTTTACAGTAATATTTAAAATAATGAGAATTTGAAAGGGTTTTAGATTTTTTTTAATGAATGCTTATGAATTACTTGATAAACTTGTAAATTAATTATTTTTTAAAATATGTAATCCTTCTCCTCATATATCTAGTTTACATTGCACATGAGCCCTAAGTATATTTATGGATTTCTATGTAGTGTTATAACATAGATTGAGAATCTCAAGTTAAGTTTTTGGCATAAATAGTAATGTTTTTCAACAAAAATATTCAAATACCCACACACATGTATATAAGAAACTAACTTTTCAATTTATAGGAATATAAAATATTAGTGAGATTAAGGTGAATAGTGTTAGCACCATCTCCACCTTTGAGTTATGCATTGGTGATCTCTTCAAATGGTGTGAGGACTGAAATCAAGTTATTTATGGTATTGGATGAAAAGAGACTAATTAATTGGAAGAATAATACACATATAAATAAGGAGGCACATGTAGAGAAAATTTCATCCAAATGATATTTATGTAGAAATTTTGAAAAGTGTGTGAGAGAAAGTAGCCCTATCACTTGCATGTGCTAAAAGAAAATGAATATTTATTTTGTAAGTATATGGAAATATCATGAATTTGTTGACACTTAAACAACACTATTTTTTTAGAAATATTTCTAATTCATTTGTAGCCTCTCATTGTTCCATAAGGTTATAGCTTCATTCAATAAGAACACTACCCTTAAGGGTATTGCCACTATAGACCAATTGGTAAAATAATTTCCCAAAACTAATGGATGAATAAAAAATATGCTTGTGAGGTTCCATTTGACTCTGAAATAGTTCATGAACACGAGGGGCTTTGATCGATTTTATTGATTAAAATTATGTTCTTTCTAGTTTGAATATAGATTTTTGGAAAATAGTTTATCTAAACCTTATTTATGATAATATCTTTAATAATGACAGACGAATTTGGCATAAATAACATTTATATATAAAAGCTATTAATTTTAAATAAATTTCAGATAGATATAATGTTTGTAAATGCATGTAGAATAGATAAGATGTATATTAATAAGGTGCATAGTTAATAAAAGATATTTTGAGGAATTATGTGCATAGGGACCAATGTTAAAATAATTGTATGTATTATAAGCATTTTTTTTTTTTGCTTTATATCAAGATTTTTAAAATGGTTTTTAAAAAGGGTTTTGTTTTATTAGTGAAATTGTTGAAGTAAACATTAATATTAGAGTGAAAATGGGATTGCTATATTTCTACCAATAATATTTGTTATTCTAAATGGGTTAACAAGGGGTTGGGTGAATGAAAAATATAATGTTGTTTCATTGGCAAAATATAAAACGGAATTTGGAAAACACAATCTTTTCAACATTTTCTTCAGTTAATTTTGAAATGAAATTTATAGTATTTAACATAATTTCATTGGTAATAGACATTTTTCATATGGTTATAATGATCCCAAAGAATTGTTCTTCCTATTCCTCTAGATTGTGTTCATTGTGTTGGGACTTGTTAATAGCTTTGTTAGTGAAAGTGACGAGTATGCATTTGTGCCGAGTAGGATATTTGTAAGAATAAGTCAATAATGTAGAAAGAGGATATATTTCTATCTAATAGATTTAGATAGTGAGTTTATTTGTGTCCAGTAGGAGCTTTGTCAAGTATAAGTCTATCATGTAGAAAGAGGATCTATTTCCATCTAATAGATTTCTGTAGTGAGTTCTGTAAAACAATTGTTTGATGAATAAAAACTTGAGGTAGTTCCTTATTACATGTATTATGGATTTGAATTTCATTATACATATATTTGGAACTCTTCTATAATGAAATTAGTTGTAAGATGTGTGAAAAGCCCACAAATTGGTCATTTGCAATGGAAATTGAAAAATATTTTGATAATTTATGGCATACATTATCACAATGCCCTTTAGAGAGCAACAAATTATAGTTACAAATGAGATTAGAAATCAAGATAAAAATTGATACCTTGATTATATCAAATGTACAAAAAATTAGAAACCAATATTAAAATGTGCTACATAAATCATTAGCGAATATATACCTATTATAAAGCACTTTAAAAGAGAAGATGAAATTTCTTCATCAATTTAGTGATTCCTTGTACACAACATCATTACCTTCCTAACCAATTTATATAGTGAAAATTTAAATAGTGAAAAGACATATAATATGTCAATTTATATTAAATTTTACTTATTTAACCATTGAGCTTCTATAGAAAAATATTCATAGAGAGAAACAGGTCTATGTTCGCATTAAAAACGAGAAAAATAAAGTGCCCGCAATGAAACATTATATTATATTTACCAAAAAAAACACTTAATTTAATATAGGAGTTTAAATAACTCGTACCAATTATGTGTTAAAAATAATAAACGAAATAAATAAAAACTTATATTAAGAATCTTTTAAAATACAACTAAAATATAAATACAGACACGTATTTCATTTTTAAAAAATGTAAACTCTTATAACTCTTTATAAGGTTTCATAACTATTTTAAGAAGACAAATGTAATTATTGTCACTCTTTATAGGATATCATAATCATCTTACAGATAGTTTGCAATCTATACCAAATATTCTTTTAATATCAGTTTAGCTTATAATTTGTTTCACTATGATTTAATTGTTAGGACGATGTTTAGACATCAATTATGAAAGTACTTGAATCAAGCATATAGCTAAAAGGACTGGTATTAGCGACAACATTTAAGTTCACATGGGATCTGTTATGTCTCTATGAGCACTCATTTTGGCAGGTTAATCTCACGTATCCGTCCAATACAGGATTTAGTGTTCTGTGATGCCAGGAGCTCCGGTGGCCTCCTTTGTACTTCTGGGTCTCGTGACATTTAATGGGAGACAAGAAAACAAAAGGTAATTCGCTTTTAACATGGAAAATGGCGCATTCCTCGTGGGTCGGGGGGTGAGAACAGCTTTAGATTTCTATGATTACTTTGTTTCGTAATCAGACTCTTGTGAAGAACTATTAATACTCCAATGACATAAGGCAGTCACGTTGAAACTCCTCTACATTTGAACGATACCGTAGATCATGACATTCAAATGAGTAAGGATTGTTATTATAATGTATATCTGAATCGCGGTATGGATGAGCTGACAGTGACAAGGTATAAGGATGGATCAGCTGATGGTCAAAAGGTTAGTATATTACTGGGTAGGTTTACATTGCAAACACAGGTTAAGATATCATTCGGTAGTTGTGTAATGCAACCATAATTATCATATAAACCTTTTATTAAAAATGATATTTTTGAATAATGACATTATAACGGTTAAATTGCAAAATATTACGTATGAAATATAACAAACTTATATCTTAGCTATATTCTTGTGTATCTATATTGTTCCATATTTATATGGTATATATTAAATAGTATATATAGTTATTTATCCACTGGTCATATTAATTGTTAATAGTATGGAAAACATTCGTTGCATATGACATACAATATCATATGAGAAAAAAATGTGTATAGAGAATTATTTGTTGTCCACTCCATAAATTTGTCCTATGGTGATTATACTTATAATAGTGCTTAATCTTAAACCATTTTTATAAATAAAATATAGGTTTTGAAAAAATATTTCTTACAAGTTATTATTTCTTTAAAAAAAACAGAAATAGTTCTAAAATGACTATTGAAGATTAAAAATAATTTTAAGTAATTTACCTATAATTGTTCTTAATCCTAAACAATTTTTGTAAATAAAATATAGGTTTTGAAAGAACATGTCTAAGGTTTTATTATTTTTTCTAGGTCGTCGCTATTGTAACAAGGTCATGGAAAATTGTTAATTATGAGTAAGGGTTTCACAATAAAATGTATTAGTATTTATTTTCCAATTAATTACACAACGATGATATTAATAATAAGTATTCTATGCAGGAATTGGTGAAATTTCCTTTTTTGACCTTCCAAAATGTAAGCTATATGATCCTCCTTGCCCGATACTTCCTTTACAATTTTTCTTTCTTTTATTGTTAAATATCCCAATTCAAATACATTCTTACATTGTTCTCTTATGCAATAAATGATTTTGATTTTGGATGATCTAGGCTCCAAAGACTTCCATAGTATCAAAATCACCAGAGTTTTTTACTTTGGTTGTGTTTGTTGTCATGGGTCGGACTTGCAACCGAAGAGCCTACGCATAACTCTGGAATTAGGACTATTGGGCAAATCCCCCCACACCCCTTTTTTTCATCTACATTGCCTTCTATGGTGACATTTACATCTATTCATCTTTACAGGCTTAATCGCTTCAAGGTTTAGTACCTTAATGCTGAGTAGGCTCGAGTCATTCCTACGTGTACATATTTTTGTTCTTTTTGGATATTTTTATTATTCAATTCTACATGTTAGGTTTACAACAAATTTTGAATATCTAGAAAATAATTTTTGGGGTATGTCATTTAACAGTTTAAGGGTTTAATAAAATCACTTCCTAGGGTCATTTGTTTTGATTCTATTTGCGTGGAAGCGGCCTATAATGTCCACTAGTGTTTGAAACTTATTCCGATACCATGTGTAAATACTAACATCATATATTTTAACTTTCAACAATATATTTATTTCAATCAAGTTCATAACCAAACATAACAATTTTAAAATTATTCTCAGACTTCGTTTTCCGAGCTGATGTTGATTCCTAGATGACATCAGTCCATGACCCAATATGAGTCCCATACTCCCACTACCAAAACAGCCAATTCCTCCCTTCCTAACTAAGATCAACCTCTCTTGCTCCTACACCTAGAATACTTCGAGATCAAAGTATTCTAGTGCTCATGCCTAGAAAGCCAAGAACAACGCCTCTCTCTCTCTTCAGTCTATAGTCGAATCTTCACCCTCAAGGCTCACCGAACCAATACTTCTATGTGGCAATTTGTTTCCCCATAATTTATTAAGTTTCATTCCCCAAAAAAGAATCCAGCTCTTCACCGATCATATTTCATTATAAAGAGATACCTCCTCACTGCCTATCCATTAAAAATCTATTTATTAATATTTCAATCATCTCCTCTCTCTTCCATTTTAGTATGCATATTAAATGGACTCTTAATTTTTAATTGAGTTAGTCACTTGTCTTTACATAAAAATATATTTGAAATGACATTTAAGTTGTTACTTCGCTCATGTTTTATATATAAAGTTTTAAATGAACATTTAATATCATCTAAAATAATAATAGTTTATTGTTCTATTTAATTTTTGTTAATAACTATTAACATAATATATTTTATTATATTCTAATTAACTATTAATAAATAATGTTAATAAATAATTCATTTATTTTACATATGCATTCTATATAATCAACTAGTATGTATACTAGTGTGATGCATGTGATGCACGCATATATAGCTAGCATAACCATGTATACATGCTAATAAATATATTCTATCAATGATTCAAGATGGATCACTATAAAACACCTAAATAATAGGTTCAAAACTACCATTCATAAATTTGAAACTACCATTTCAATTATTAATTTTTTATTTTGAAAATTTCATTTTTAATATACTAGTATGCTTATATATATAGAGTACAAATATTATAATATCCTTTACATTAATGACAATATTTTTTTATTAATCATGATGTTATACTCATACCATTGCTATAAATATGAGAATTTTTATGTGCTTAACAATAAAATAATATAATATCATATCGAATAATTACCCTTTTTAAGAGGGTTTCACTATCAATTTTTATTTTTCTTTTCCTATTTCTATCCATTCATCATTGTACCATTATATTTTCACCAAACAATGAAAATACTTATGTCATTCAAAATATATAAAAAAATACATCATTGAATTTGTTCCCCAACCAAATAATATCTCAAATATCATCATCACGTTGAATGAAAATTAGATTGACCAAATAATAGCAAATGAAATATATAATAAAACAAATATACCTCTAATTTTTTAAAGTTAATATCCCTCTACAAACTCATAACAAGCACTAACTTTTTAGCATGAACACAAATACATAATGTTTTCATGCCAACGAGAGGCACAACATCTATTTTTCTGGTGTGTCAAACTACAAGACGTGCATATCTCATATTAAGAATTATTTTCTGAGAAGCCGTTGTTGTTAAGACATTCCCATTATTTGTTACTTCTAAAATTGTTAAAATTTTGGATCTTAACATATGGAAAATTTTATGGATTTATATTTATATTAAGGTATAGAAAGTATTGACACTTTATTAGAAGGATTGGTTGTACAACTATAATTAATGTAAATAAATAATAGAGAAGATAGAGAGTCATCGGGAGATGAAACGAACAGTCACTCCCTCTTGTATATAATAATGAACAACCTGAATGAATATATGACTTTGGATTTGAGGAGTTACCTCCTGGTCTGACATGGTATCAGAGCAGGTGCCATTTTTTGGCTTCCTTTTAATTTGTAACTCCTATTATATTTTTCCTTTGTTTTGAATCTTTTGCAAGCTGACATCTATGTGAAATCCCTGCGAAATCTCATTTATCATTTAATACATTTGTTGAAGTGCGTTGCATTGGAGTGAGCTATTGAAGCCGAAGGTGCTGTAATGACTTGGATTTCCTCCTGCTCTAAGTATGGTATATATGCCCTTTCACATTTGAGAACTATATATCCTTTTTTGTATTCACATATATCCTTTTTCATATTCCCTTGAGCTAGATCTCAAGTACTATAAACCCATATATATAAATATCATCGGGTCCCTTTTCTAATCACGGATTGGAAATCTCTTGCCCCGATCAATATCGCTGCATGGTTGCGATATGATCATACCCCTTATTAAACCTGCTAGGACACAGTTCTCAAGGTCTCACTTTATCTGGCTCGTTTTCCACCATTCTCAACCTCCAGATCCAACAACTGATATTGATTTCGGGGGGACCACTTGCACGGTGGTTGCCTATCCGAAAAGTGCCTTTTAATCTCCACCATTGGTCATCACCTCCAAATCCGATAGTTTATAGAGATTTACCCACTTTATATGAGCGGTTTTTCTCTCTCCCGTAGTCGTTACGTGTCAACCGCTCAGTGGAATCGAGTGATCATCTATCAATACCACTTACTATTTTTTATCAGCCCGAAATCCCACTTGTAAGTCGAAATCTGCCTTTAGCCATGGTTATCGCCCCGACTTGTTTTTCTTGCAATAACCGTTAATCACTTACCATCGATGGCCCTCCTTCATTCATCTCCTCCATTCATCTCCTCCGCTCATCTTCGTCGTTCATCTCTGCCATACAAAGCAACAAAATAACTACAACTACAGTCAGACTCTGATATTCGGGTGAACGTTGAATGTTGTTAAGTTGAACGTTGTTGGTATAACACTATTGGTATAATGATATCCATTCCATTATATCTATTGTGGGAGTAGTTCTCAATGGAAAGGAGAATTATCGTGAATGGTCGCGAAAAATCCAACACACTCTCATTTTTAATGAGCTATGGAAATGAGTGTGTGTTGGAGAAGGAAACAAGTGCCAGTCCAACCTACCTCAGATAAGGATCTCGCCATTTGGGAATATAAGAAAAACAAAGCCTATGCATTTATTGCAACATCAGTAAGTGAAGAGGTTAGTCAACACATTTCACCATTTTCAAATGCATTCAAAGCCTTACAAAAGCTAAAGGAACTCTATGACTCACACTCTACACTTGATGTTTCTCAACACATGAATAAACTCTTCGCCCTTGAATTACAAAATAATGATCCTCTTACTCTTGCATCCGAAGTAAAATCTATAATGCTTGATATCAAGGTTAGTAAGGTTGAATTGGATATTCCTTTGATCGCTTTTCTCAAGGTACTTTATCCTACTTACTCTAGTTATCTTGAGTCATTACAAGAAAATGGAAATCTCAAAGATATTACCTTTGACTCCCTTGTGAAAAAATTTGCTAAAAGAGAGAAATCTTTTGGAAAGAAGACAACCCCTGAATCTTTTGAAGAGATGGTGTGCCTTGCTCATAAAGGAAAGAATCTTGTCCAACATTCTTCCAGAGGAAGAGGTGGTCAAAGAGGAAGAGGAAGATATTTTAGAGGCAGGGGGTAAACACGCTTAAGGAGAAAAGTCATATTTGCACTGCATACACTGCAAAAGAAATGGATCACATGATGCCTCCACATGCAAGTTACCTTGGGACAAAATTAAGCAGCAGAGAAACCAAACCAAAGGTAAAACTAATGACACAGACAAAGGTAAAGCACATGAATCTGCTCATTATCTCGTGGCACAATGTAATATTGGAGTAAATGAAGACTTATTTAATGCTTCACTTGCTTCTTCGAAAAATGATTGGTTGCTTGATTCAAGAGCAACTTGCCAAATGACTTTTAGAAAATATTTTTCTGAAGAGTTTATTGACAATGTTGATGGAGAAATATACTTTGTAGACCAATCAAAACTCAAGCCATCAGGGCTTGGCACAATCAAGCTTAAATTTCCTAGTCTTCTAGATTTTCTTTTGCATCATGTTCTAAATCTCCCACAACTAAGGAGAAACTTGTTGTCCTTAGTCCACATCCGCCAACAAGGTCACTCCATTCATATGTTTGATGGCAAGCTTGAGGTGAGAAAAACATTTGACCACTCACTTGTCATCATAGGGATAGAAGAAGAAAGGCTTCTTAAGCTTCACGGTACCTCTGCTCGTGCACAACATATCTCATACAATTCTCATTATGAAGAAGGTACATTTCCATCGAGTTTATTATGGCATGCTAGATTTGCACACTTGAACTATGAGAGCCTCAGCTTGTTGAAGAAAAATGGTGTTACTGGTTTGCCTACAATTCCCGGGAAACTTATGTAATGTGATGCTTGCGTTCTAGGAAAGCATAGCAAACAATCCATTCATGATTCACCCTCCAGAGCACATAGAAAACTTGAACTCATTCATTCAGATTTATGTGGTACAATTCCTCTTCCTTCTGCAAATGGAAATAAATATACGATGACATTTATTGATGGTTGCATCAGAATGTGTTGGGTTTAGTTTTAGAAGAATAAATCTGATGCTTTTCAGACATTCAATAACTTTCATACATGGATTGAAAATTATGCACAATCTCATATTGGCTCTATTCGCACTGATAATGGAAAAGAATACACTTCAAATGAATTTGAAAACTATCTTCGCCAACATGGGATCAAACATCAAACAACTGTGCCTTATAATCCACAACAGAACAATGTAGCTGAAAGAATGAATAGGACAATCTTAAATATGGTACGCTCCATGTTGTTCTTCAAAAATGTAAAAATGTTGTTTTGGGCTAATGAAGTTCTATGTGCTGTATATATAAAGAATAGATGTCCATCTAATGCTATTGAAAACAAGACTCCTTATGAAATGCAGTATGGGCACATTCCTTTGGTAAAGCACCTCAAGGTCTTTGGTTCCACCTATTATGTGGTTGCCTTGGTGCAGGCAATATGGACAGTCTTGCAAATCTGTCTGAAATTTCTTCAATATCAGACAAAATTTCTCCCTCTATTTGTATTGGCATACCAGTCATTTACTGCTAATTGACAGCCTCATGGATTCTTCTCTAACCGCCCAAACCCTTGTTATCGGTGAAATTTCTCACACTGAGCCCTTATCCTCTATCAGGACTATAATTCCAAAGAAATTACAATAATACACTATCGTTGCTTTTAAACAAGTAAAACTGCATTTATAATGCAATATACACGATCGGCAGAGGTTTTTCTCCAAAGGAACAAAATACACTACCGGTGCTTTAGAACCACTATCGCACCCTATAAAAAATATTTATGTTAATTATGAAGAATTAACACTATCGGTGCATTTAACAACCCTTCCTCCTTCCTTCTTCCGATGCGATATATATATGTATATATCGGAGATCGAAATTGGCAATCCCACTATTCCAAGGACTTGGCTTCCCCGCTCTAAACTTGCAATGCCACACACTTGTGGACCCGACACCCTTTCCACCCTGCTTTATAATGTTTCGGGTCCAGACTATCGGGGCTTCGCCACTTGGTGGTTCAAAAGGTCTCTTCCATGCTCATATTACGATATCGGTTCAGACCTGATATGGGTATGAACCAAATCCAATAATTTTTTAGGTCCGGAACTATGTTCCACCTAAGGAAATATCACGATTTCTCTGTATAAAATAGAGTTTTCCTACAAAACTCTATGCAATGATTTAAGAGCCTGCGCTCGCTAATATGAGGGAAAAGAAATATTAAAGGCTCTAGACTAAACATTCTTGGGAAAATAAGACCAATTCATCCATATTCAAACTCAGAAGAAGCACTTGAACTGATACACATATAATTATCAATTAACAGAGAATTATCAATGTAGATACACAGAGAGAGGTTTCTTCAAAGGATAATACTTCTAGGCACCACTCTAACTGTGAGCCTCCCATCATTTTATTTATAATCAATAGATAAAGAATTTCTTGGCCATTATCTTTTATAAAAGCATGCTTTTACATAGAGTGATTGAAAGCATAAAGCTTTGTTATAGCTATCCATAAGCGATGATTTTTAGAATGATTTATTCTTAATTCTATTCTTATCCTAAACTAGGAAAGCATGGAAATTTCTAGATAAAAGACCCCACTCCCTTGCCTATAGATATTTTTGGATTTTTGGAATATGTTTGAAGACTTTTTCCCTCTAAGTCACATGCTCATTCATCAGACTCCTAAGGACAAAATTTTTCATTGGCTCCTGTCCATGATTTCATCTACAAAACCGCACAGTTTTTCTAGCATGTCTTCTGTAACCCAAGTAGCTTCAGCAGTCGGATGATCCTTCCACTTCAATAAAGACTGGAAGTACTCATCTCTCCTTGTTTTCTTAAACACCTTGTCCAAATTCCTTTCTGGCTACAAATTCATTGCTCTGGGTAACTGTTTTACCTAGTCTATATCTTGGGTCTCTTGATCTTGTTTTGTATCATCTGCATTTTCACCTTCATACTTGTACATGTCTACAAAATTAAGAATTGGTGATATTCCAACATCAGGGGGTAGGTCAATCTCATAGGTATTTGTAGAAATTTCCTCAACACTCTGCACAGTCCAATTTTCTTGAATTTCAATTTATTATACTCCCCCTTTGGAAACTTGTCCTTTCTAAGATGTGCTAAAACGAAATCCCCAACTTCAAATTTCACCTCTCTTCTCCTCATATCTGCTTTGGTTCTATACTTGATGATGCTATCTTGTAGCTATTGTTTCACTTCTTCATGTATTGCTTGCATTTCTGAATCAAAATTTTCACCCTCTGCACTTCTCATCTCTTATTTTCGCAAGTTTCCTAACTAAGCTACTCCTCTTGGATGCATTCCATAAAAAATATGGAACAGACTTTGTCTTGTACTCCTATTAGGTGAGTCATTATATGCATATTCAACTTCTGCCAATACTTGATCCCATCGCTTTGGATGTTCTGCAGTAAGGCTCCTTAAAAGATTGCCTAAACTCTTATTCACCACTTCAATCTCTCCATCAGTTTGTGGATGATATGTAGAACTGAAACTTAATTTATTTCCCAACTTCGTCCATAGTTTCCTCCAGAAATGTCCAACAAATTTAGAATCCTTGTCTGTGACAATACTTTTGGGCAACCCATGCAATCTTACAATCCCCTTAAAAAACAAATTAGCAATGTGAGAAGCATCAGTACTTTTATAACATGGAATAAAGTGTGCCATTTTTGAAAATATATCCACTACAACAAAAATTGAATCATTACCTCTTTGAGTCTTTGGTAACCCCAACACAAAATCCATAATTACCATATCCCAAGGCCTCTCCAAAATTGGTAATGGGATATACAAACCTGTGTTTTGGCTCCTTCCCTTTGCATATTGACAAACTTTGCAAGTTCTCAGATACTTCTCCACTTTAGATTTCATTTTCGACCAGAAATAAAATCTGTTCAACTCTCCAAAGGTCTTCTCTATGCCAAAATGTCCTGCAAGTCCTCCACTATGTTTCTCTTTAATTAAATTCTCTCTCATTGAACAGTTTGGTATGCACATTTGATTTTTCTTAAATAACAACCCATCTTGTAAGAAGTAATCCAACCAACTACTTCTATCCATCAAAATAGGATTTTTACATGCCTCAAATGCCTCTTTAAATTTGAATCGGTCTCATATAATTCCTTAAGGAAATCAAAACCCAACACTTGGATTTGACTCTTTTGAAATAATACATTCCTTCTACTTAAGGCATCTGCAACTTTGCTTGACTGCCCATTTACATGCTTCAAAAAAAAATGGAAACCTTGAAGATGTTGTACCAATTTAGCATGTTTCGGGCTGATCTTTGGTTGCTGCATTATAAATTGTAGTGCATGGTTATCTGAATAAAGGATAAATTCTTTAGACATTAAATAATGCCTCCAATTTTTTAATGAATGCACAACTGTGTAGAACTCCTTGTCACAAGAAGAATACTTCCTTTCTGAATCATTAAACTTTTCACTAAAATAGGTTATTGGTCTATCTTCCTAGCGTAAAACACCTCTAATTGCTTCTCGGTTGAAGTCACACTTCACTTCAAAAGGTTTGTTAAAATCAGGTAGAACCAAAATAGGCCTTTTAGTGATTTCCTTCTTTAACAGTTGAAAATTTCTCTCTGTTTCAGAAATCCATCTAAATGGTTGTTTATCCTTCTTTATGGTCTCAACAACAGGTGCATTAATCTTACTAAAATTCTTGATGAATTTTCTATAAAAGCTAGCAAGACCATGAAAACTTCTTACCTTAAAAACACTCTTGGGTGAAGGCCACTCTATGATTGCCTTGATCTTCTCTGGATCCATCTTCAGCCCTTCAGCAAAAATAAAAAAACCCAAGTACACTAGCTCTTCTTTCATGAATGAACACTTCTTCAAATTCAACAATAATTTCTCTTGCTACAACCTTTGAAAGACATAATTCAAATGCCTCATATGCTCTTCCTTTGACCTGCTGTAAACTAATATATCGTCCAAATATACTATTACAAATTTACCAATGAAATCTTTAAAAACTTCATTCATGAATCTCATAAATGTACTCGGTGCATTTGACAACCCAAAAGGTGTACTCTCCACTCATATGATCCCTCATTTGTCTTGAAAGTGGTT
Source organism: Pinus tabuliformis (assembly GCA_031772625.1). Classification (NCBI taxonomy): domain Eukaryota; kingdom Viridiplantae; phylum Streptophyta; class Pinopsida; order Pinales; family Pinaceae; genus Pinus; species Pinus tabuliformis. The sequence continues at coordinate 1,148,862,160 of CM062818.1, read as the reverse complement.
TTCCACTCATCCCCTTCTCTTATCCTTATTTGATGATACCCACTTTTAAGATCTAGTTTTGAAAAATACTTTGCTCCACTCAAGCAGTCCATTAAATATTCAATTCTAGGTAATGGAAATCTATACCTGATTGTGATTTTATTGATGACTATTAAATTTGTACACATTCTCCAACCTCCATCTTTCTTTGGACTTAGCACTGTTGGTACTGCGCAAGGACTCAAGCTTTCTCTAATCAGCCCTTTGTCAAGAAATTCTTGCACCTTCTTTCTAAACTCTTCATTTTCTGTAGGAGTCATTCTGTAAGCTTCTTTGTTAGGTATACTTGCCCCAGGTATCAAATATATATGATGGTTGATTCTTCTAATGGGTGGTAATTCATTAGGCAAATCATCAACAATAATATCACAATATTTCTCCAACATTTGTTGAATTTCAATGGGTAAAACATAAACTTTAGTAGAAGTCATTATTACCTTGGGCTTGCAAATTACAGCAAAGTTTACCTCATTTTCTTCAATATTCTTCAAGTATTCCTTTCCTCCAAGTAATAGAGTTTTTAGATCAGTCATCTTTCCTGGTACATCTTCTTCTTACAGAGGCGGCAACATATGATTTACACCATCCTTCTGAAACTTATAATTGTTTCTTTTCCCATCATGCATGGTTGCTCTATCATATTGCCAAGGTCTTCCAAGCAATATGTGACACACATCCATTGGCATCACATCACATACAATTTTATCTTTATACGTGCCCACCTGAAATTCCACTTCACATTGTTCATTTACTAATAGTTGATGTCTCTTTTGCAACCATGACACCTTGTAAGTTGTTGGATGTTTCATTTTCTTTAGCTTTAATTTCTCCACCACTTCTGTATAGACCAAATTATTAGTGCTACCACTATCAATGATAATCTGGCAACATTTCCCTTGGAATTTACACACTATCCGACATAAAGTCTTTCTTTGTGATGGTTCAACTACCTCCTCTGTTGGCTTGAGAAAGACTTTATTAATTACCAAAGATTCTCCTCTCTCTGGTATATTTTCTTCTTCTATCATTGTTGCTACTGGAGCTTCTCCCTCAATTTCAGCAACAATGGAATTTCTTTGATTTGTTTATGCATTCTCTGGGCCCTCAAAATCTCTATCTCCCAGCCTTAAACATCTTATTTCTCTGCCTCGTCCTCTACAAAAACTCCCTCTACCTCTTGCATCACCTCCTGTGGGTGCATGCAGGGTTGAGCTATTGCTAGCTCCATCTTTAGGTGCTATAGATCTTCCTCTACCACCTTGACTTCCCCTTCCTCAGAAAGTACCTCTCCCTTTGGCAGACTGCTTCCTCACGAGTTTTTCTTCACCTTTCAGTGCTATATGATAATCTTCCTCCACTATTTTAGGAGACAATGGACTTATCTCATCTTGAATGTCCATCCTGACACCACTCAAATATCTAGCCACCTTCTCATCTATATCCTGGGCTTCTCCAGCTCTTATGCTTACCTTGTGGAATTCTTTTGTGTATTCTTTCACTGTCATAGAACTCTGTCTAAGATTTTTCATTTTTCTAAACATAGTTTGTGATAATTACTTGGTAAGAACTTACCTCTTAGCTTTGCTACCATCCTACTCCAATTCTTTATTGGTTGCTTGCCGAGTCTCTTCCCTTTTTCCTACACACCATCCCACCAAAGTGTCGCATGGTCTTTTAACTTGGTGTCAGCAAACGTGACTTTCTTCTCATCTTTTGTTTCTTCAGAGTCGAAGAATTTATCCATGCCATTAATCCAATCTATCAATTCTTCAGGGTTCAGTCCTGCTTCATATATTGGAAGCTCAGTATTTAGCCTAGCTGTGGATCTCAATACTGACTAACTCAACCTCATCTCAAGAGTAACTACTACAACTTCCTTCTCTGCTGCTTCAACCTCAGGTTCACTAACATCTCCATCATCTATGTTCCTGCCTATTGTTAATGCATCCAATCTAGCTTGCATATGTTGCACAACTTCCATTACTTCAGCGTTTACAACAGACCATCCTCTTCCACGACGTCCTCGTCCTCTTCGAAATATGAAAGACATAATAACCTTCCTTCTCCTACTTCTAAGATTCAATCCAATGTCAGATGGCTGCTCTGATACCACAAATGGTGGCCTGGGTGCAGGCAATATGGATAGTCTCGCAAATCTGTCTGAAATTTCTTCAATATCAGGCAAAATTTCTCACTCTGATTGTATTGTCATATCAGTCATTTACTGCATTTACTGTTAACTAACAGCCTCATGGATTCTCCTCTGATCACCCCAACCCTTGTTATCAGCGATATTTCTCACACCAAGCCCTTATCCTCTATCGGGACTGTAATTCCAAAGGAATTACAGTAATACACTATCGTTGCTTTTAAACAAGTAAAAATGCATTTATAATGCAATATACATGATCGGCGGAGGTTTTGTTCCAAAGGAACAAAATACACTATCGGCGCTTTAGAACCACTGTCGTAGCCTATAAACAATCTTTATGTTAATTCTGAAGAATTAACACTATCGGTGTGTTTAATGGCCCTTCCTCCTTCCTTCTTCCGATGCGATATATATATATATATATATATATATATATATATATATATATATATATATATACATCTATATATATATATATAATATAAATATATATATGTCTATATATGTATATATTGGAGATTGCAATTGGTAGTCCCGCTATTCCAAGGACTTGGCTTCCCCTCTCTAAACTTGCAACATGACACACTTGCGGACCCGACACCCTTTCCACCCTGCTCTATAATGTTTCGGGTCCGGACTATCGGGGCATCGACACTCAATTGTCCTTACGCCTAAGGAAATATCACGATTTCTCTATGTAAAACGGAGTTTTCCCGCGGAACTCTATGCAATGATTTAAGAGCCCGTGCTCACCGATATGAAGGAAAAGCAATCTTAAAGGCTCTAGACTAAACCTTCATAGGAAAATAAGACCAATTCATCCATATTCAAACTTAGAAGAAGCACTTGAACTGATACACAGCTATAATTATCAATTAACAGAGAACTATAAATGTAGATACACAAAGAGAGGTTTCTTCAAAGGATAATACTTTCGAGCATCGCTCTAACTATGAGCCTCCCTTCATTTTATTTATAATAAATAGATAAGCCTTTCTCGTCCATTATCCTTTATAAAAGCATGATTTTACATAGAATGATTTAAAGCGTAAAGCTTTGTTATAGCTATCCATAAGCGATGATTTTTAGCATGATTTATTCTTAACTCTATTCTTATCCTAAACTAGGAAAGCATGGAAATTGCGGTCTAAAGGACCCCGCTCCCTTGCCTGTAGATTTTTTTGGATTTTTGGAATATGTTTGAAGACTTTTTCCCTCTAAGTCACATGCTCCTGCATCATTATGCCTTGATACCAAAGGTACATAGAAACAAACATGGTGCAAGAAGTTGTAAGTGTATCTTCCTGGGGTATTCAAACACATCCAAAGAATGCTATCTCTATGATGAAGTCAACAAAAAGTTTGTTGTATCTAGAGATGTAATCTTTCTTGAATCACCTAAAACTGACAATGTTGTTGAAAGGCAACTTGATCACTTGGATAGATTCATAAATGCAAAATAATTTCAAGAATTTGATAATGAGATTCCACATCTTGAAGGTGGGATTCCTATACTAGATCAACCTATGGAATCTTCTTCTGAATCACTCTCTCCCCTACATGAAACTCCAACAATGGATGCTACTTTGAGTGATGTGATTGACAGAATTGGGAGACTCAATCTTGATTCAGTCCTGGCCCTTAATCAACGGAGCAGCCTGGACCATCTGAGAGAGGTCCCCTAATGTGGCTGACGAAGACACTTGAAAGCATTCGTCCTGATGAGGTTGGAAAGACAGGAACTAGAAATTCAAACTGAAAAATTGGAGGTAATGTAGATGACTCTGATTAACCCATTGATATGGATGTTTCATATGATTATGAATTCAATTTGCCTACAGATTTTGAACCAACTTCCTTCAAAGAAGTTGCTTCTCATGATGAATGGAGTGAATCAATGAAAAAGGAGTATGATGGCCTCATAAAGAATGGCACTTGGAAACTGGTTGATCGTCCATTGGGAACTAAACCAATTGGCTGCAAGTGGGTCTACAAGAACAAGTATAAAACTGATGACTCACTTAACAAGCACAAAGCCAAGATTGTGGAAAAAGGTTTTGCACAAAAGGAAGGGGTTGATGATGAGGAAACTTTTGCCCCCACAGTAAAATGGGCTACCATCCAGACAATGTTTGCCCTAACAGCTCAGAATGGTTGGAAAGTCCATCAAATGGATGTAAAAACTACTTTCTTGAATGTATATCTAAAAGAAAAAAAAATTATGTCCCAACCTGAAGAATTTTACGTGAAAGGACATGAACATAAAGTATGCAGCCTTGTGAAATCCTTGTCTAGCCTCAAACAAGCACCACAAGCCTAGTATGAAAAACTAATTGAGCATCTTTTGAAATTCAATTTCAAACATTATGACCTTGATGATTCAACTTTGTTTGTCAAGAAAGATGGAAAAATAATTGTATATCTTATGGTATATGTAGATGATCTTTTGATGAGAGGGAACAATGAAAACTACATTGCATCCATAAAGAAGGAATTGAAGAAGGGTTTTGAAATGACTGATTTGGGCTATGTTCATTACTATCTTGGTATTGAAGTAACTCATCATCCGAAGTCCATATTCCTTTCTCAAAAGAAGTACATTGGAGATCTGTTGAACATGTTTGGCATGACTAAATGTAATCCTCTGACTACTCCAATGGAACAACACTTAAAGCTCACATCCATTAAAGGAAAATAATTTTAGGATGCGGCAAAGTATAGACGGCTTGTAGGAAGTCTCAACTACCTAACTACTACCAGACGAGACATTTCGTTTGTTGTTGGAATCCTCTCTAGATTTATGAAAAATCCTTGTGAGGGACATTGGTTTACTGCAAAAAGAGTTCTAAAGTACTTGAAGAGAACTCAAGACTTTGGAATCAAGTATACATAGGTGGGTGACTTCAGTTTGATTGGATACTCTGCTTTAGACTTCGATGGAGACAAAGAAACTGGGGTATCTGCTTCAGGTTATGCTATGCGTTTTGGATCAGGAGCTATCTCCTGGAGATCACACAAACAATCAGTTCCAACGGATTCCACAACAGAGGCAGAATATGTGGAGGCGGCTGGGGCAACAAAAGAAATTGTGTGGCTCAGGAAAATCCTTGAAGATTTGCAGGTAAAACAAGCACAATCAACTCCACTCATGATTGACAATACCTGTAAAATAAAGTTGACCAAGAACCCAAAGTTCCATGATCGAACAAAGCAAATCAATACTAAATATCATCTGATTTGACATCACGTTGAGGACAAAACAATCCATCTCCACCATTGTTCCACTAATGAACAAATTGCAGACATCTTCACCAAAGCACTTGGAAGAGAAAAGCTTGAAAGATTTAGAATGAGGCTCGGACTCACCAACATCCCTTCAGATTAAGGGGGGGAATGTTGACACCTAATTAGAAGGATTGGGTGTATAGCTGTAATTAATGTAAATAAATAATAGAGAAGATATAGAGTCATTAGGAGATGAACCAAATAGTCACTCCCTCTTGTATATAATAATGAACAACCTGAATGAATATATGAGTTTTGAGTTGAGGAGTTACCTCCTGGTTTGACAGAATGTTTGAAAATTTTGAGAAATTCTTAAAATTCAAATTATAAAATATTTTGTAAACCCATTTTCCAATAAACGTAAAGAAATAAACTAAACTAATCTCTATTTTTATAGTAATATTTAAAATAATGAGAATTTGAAAGGGTTTTAGAATTTTTTTTAATGAATGCCTATGAATTAGTTGAAAAACGTGCAAATCAATGATTTTTTAAAATATGTAGTCCTTCCCCTCATATATCTAGTTTATATTGAACATTAGCATAAGTATATATATGGATTTCTATTTAGTGTTATAATATAGATTGAGAATCTCAAGTCAAGTTTTTGGCATAAATAGTAATGTTTTCCAACAAAAATATTCAAATACCCACACACATGTATATAAGAATCTAGCTTTCCAATTTATAGGAATATAAATATTAGTGAAATTAAGGTGAATAGTGTTAGCACCATCTCCACCTTTGAGTTATGCATTGGTGATCTCTTCAATTAGTATAAGGACTAAAATCAAGTTGTTTGTGGTATTGGATGAGAAGAGACCAATTATTTGGAAGAATAATACACATATAAATAAGGAAGCACATGTAGAGAAAATTTCAACCAAATTATATTTATGGAGAAAATTCGAAAAGTGTGTGATAGAAAGTAGCCCTATCGCTTGCATGTGCTAGAAGAAAATGAATATTTATTTTGTGAGTATATGGAAATATCATGAGTTTGTTGACACTTAAACAACACCCATTTTTCAGAAATATTTCTAATTGATCTGTAGCCTTTCATTGTTCCCTAAGGTTATAGCTTCATTCAATAAGAACACTTACCCTTAAGGGTATTGCACTATAGACCAATTGCTAAAATAATTCCCCAAAACTAATGGATGAATAAAAAATATGCTTGTGAGGTTCCATTTGACTCTGAAATAGTTCATGAACATGAGGGGCTTTGATCTATTTTATTGATTAAAATATTGTTCTTTCTAATTCAAATATATATTTTTGGAAAATAGTTTATCTAAACATTATTTATGATAATGTATTAAATAATAAGAGATGAATTTGCCATAAATAACATTTATATATGAAAGCTATTAATTTTAGATAAATTTCAGATAGATATAATCTTTGTAAATGCATGTAGAATATATAAAGTGTATGTTAATAAGGTGCATAGTTAATAAAAGATAGTTTTAGGAATTATGTGCATAGGGAGCAATGTTGAAATAATTGCATGTATTATAAATATTTTTTATTTTCATTCTCTTTATATCAGGATTTCAAAAACGTTTTTTAAAAAGGGTTTTGTTTTATTAGTGAAATTGTTGAAGTAAACATTAATATTTGAGTGAAAATGGGATTGCTATATTTTTGCCAATAATATTTGTTATTCTAAATGGGTTAACAAGAGGTTGGGTGAATGGAAAATACAATGTTGTTTTATTGACAAAATATAAAATGGAATTTGGAAAACACAATGTTCTAAACATTTTATTCACTTAATTTTGAAATGTAATTTATTGTATTTAACATAATTTCAATGGTAATAGACATTTGTGATAGGGTTATAATGGTCCAAAAGAATTTTTCTTCCTATTTGTCTAGACTGTGTTGATTGTGTTGGGACTTGTTAATACCTTTGTTAGTGAAAGCGATAAGTATGCATTTGTGCCGAGTAGGATATTTGTAAGTATAAATCTATCATGTAGAAAGAGGATATATTTCTATCTAAATGATTTCTATATATAAGTCTATCATGTAGAAAGAGGATTTATTTCTATCTAATAGATTTATATAGTGAGTGTATTTGTGCTGGGTAGGAGCTTTTTCAAGTATAAGTCTATCATGTAGAAAGATGATCTATTTCTATCTAATAGATTTCTATAGTGAGTTTTGTAAAGAAATTGTTGATAATGAAAAACTTCAGGTAGTTCCTTATTACATGTATTATGGATTTGAATTTCATTGTACATATAGTTGGAACTCTTCTATAATGAAATTAATGGTATGATGAGCGAAAGGCCGACAAATTGGTCAATTGAAATGGAAACTGAAAAATAATTTTGATAATTTATGGCATATATTATCACAATAACTTTATAGAGAGCAACAAATTATAGTTACAAACAAGATTAGAAATCAAGATAAAAATTGATATCTTGATTGTATCAAGTGGACAAAAAAATAGGAAACCAATATTAAAATGTGCTACATAAATGATTAGCGAATGTATACCTATTATAAAGTACTTTAAAAGAAGATGAAATTTCATCATCAATTTAATGATTCCTTACACACAACATTGTTACCTTTCTAACAAATTTCAAATTTATATGGTGAAAAGACATATAATAGGTGAATTTATAATAAATTTTTAACTATTTAAAAATTAAGCTTATATACAAAAATATTCATAGAGAAAAACAGGTCTATGTTCACATTAAAACGAGAAAAATAAAGTACATGCAATGAAACATTATATTATATTTAACCAAAAAACACTTAATTTAATATAAAAATTTAAATAATCTTATCAATTATGTCTTAAAGTTATAAACAAAATAAATAAAAACTTATATTAAGAATGTTTTAAAATACAGCTAAAATATAAATACAGACACGTATTTCATTTAAAAAATTGTTAAAGTTATAAACAAAATAAGGGAAAACTTATATTAAGCATGTTTTAAAATACAACTAAAATGTAAATACAGACACGTATTTCATTTCAAAAAAATGTAAACTATGATAATCTTTATATGGTTTCATAATTATTCTAAGAAGATAAATGTAATTATTATCACTCTTTATAGGATATCGTAATCATCTTACACATAATTTACAATCTATAACAAATATTCTTTTAGTATCAGTTTACCTTATAATTTGTTTCACTATGATTTAATTGTTAGGACGATGTTTTGACATGAATTATGAAGTACTAGAATCAAGCATATAGTTAAGAGGACTGGTATTAGCGACAACATTTAAGTTCACATGGGATCTGTTATGTCTGTATGAGCACTCATTTTGGCAGGTCAATCTCTCGTATCCGTCCAATATATCATTTAGTGTTCTGTGATGCCAGGAGCTCCGGTGGCAGCTTCATAGAAACTCCAACTCCTCTGTACTTCTGGGTCTCGTGACACTTAATGGGAGACAAGAAAACAAAAGGTAATTCGCTTTTCACATGGAAAATGGCGCATTCCTCGTGGGTCGGGGTGAGAAGAGCTTTAGATTTCTACGATTACTTTGTTTCGTAATCGAACTCTTTTGAAGAACTATTAAGACTCCAATGACATAAGGCAGTCACGTTGAAACTCCTCTACGTGCTTCTGGACATGTTAATATTCTAATTTCAACAATACCGTAGATCATGATATTCAAATGAATAAGGATTGTTATTATAATGTATATCTGGATCGCAGTATGGATGAGCTGATAGTGACAAGCCATATGGATGGATCAGCTGATAGTCAAAAGGTTAGGAGTATATTGCAAACACAGGTTAAGATATCATTGGGTAGTTGTTTAATGCAACCATAATTATCATATAAACCTTTTACTAAAAATGATATTTTTTTGAATAATTACATTATAACGGTTAAATTGCAAAATATTACGTATGAAATATAACAAACTTATATCTTACCTATATTGTTGTGTATCGATATTGTTGCATATTTATATGGTATATATTAAATAGTATATATAGTTATGTATCCACTAGTCATATTAATTGTTAATAGTATGGAAAACATTCGTTGCATATGACATACAAAATCATATGAACAAAAATGTGTATAGAGAATTATTTATTGTCCACTCCATAAATCTGTCGTAGGGTGATCATCTGTTATGTATCCCTTCTCCTTTGTACTTCTGGGACTGGTGACATCTAATGGGAGACAAGAAAACAAAAGCTAAAGCTAGTTCTACTTTAACATGGAAAATGCCGCATTCGTCGTGGGTCCCAGTGAGAACACCTATAGTTTTCTATGATTAAATTAAAAATGATGAATGATTATTAATGGTCTAAAAATTGGATCATACACTCTAATGCTAAGATAAAAGAGTTAAAATATTTAAATAATACACTCTAATGTTAATGTTAAGATAAAAGAGTTAGAATATTTAAATAATTTATAGAGAAGATAAGAAAGGAAGTTTATAAAAGTGAAACAACATATAAGTGCTAGAATTATATTTTGTATAACAATTTTTCATAGGTTTTACTAGCTTTGTGAGAGTAATTTATAATCACTTGTTTACATAGATATGGTTTTTCTAGAGATTTACTACATTTTTAACAAAATTAGGCAAATGAGATATTGATATTTTTCCAGAGAAAACTATGTCTTAAATATGTGTTTCTAAAAAATTGTTTAGCCTTTTGTTGGGAGTTGTTAGTGGTAAAAACACCTCATCAACACTCTCTTTCAATGTCTTCCGATGGTTTCTAGAAACTTTGAGAGCCTCCATTTTCTTCGCTATACATTCTTCGAGTTGCAGCAAAATGGAAGCATATGTAGACAATCCTTAATCCAATTTTGTGCATTAAGTTACTTTGAGCCCTACTAAGCTTCTTCATAACTCATTCTTATCTTTTGGAAATATCTTGGTAAGAATATAAGCAGTATTCTCATCTCTATGAGCCTTTTCAATATTGAAATGCCCTTCCTCCAACACTTGTTGTTTCCAATACTACCTGAGGTCAATGTACTTGGTTCATGAAAGGAATGATGGATCCTTCACTAAATCAATAGCAATTTCACTAATGCAATGCAACACATATTTGTGTTGTGTTATCCCTAGCTCGCCAAGGAATCGATGCATCCACAACATTTCTTTGTAAGAATATGTTGGAGCTATGTATTATTCCTTAGTTGTGGATATAGCTACTATCTTTTGTAGCCCATATACTGAATACATTGTTGCACGTGAAAATGTGTGCAAATAACCAGTGGTTGATTTTATAATGTCAACATCTCTAACCATATCTGCATCTATAAATCCTTCAATCACAATAGCATTATTTAGAAAACATAAGCAATAATGACTAGTGCCTCTAAGATACTTTAGAATCTATTTCACTGCTTGTCAAATGTTATTTTCCTAGATTAACAAGGAATATCCAAATTATTCCCAGTACATGTGAAATATTTGGTTGCCAACTGCTGAATCATGAGGAACCCTACCCATTTCTTCTTTCTCATTGTCACCATAATGACATAAATTAATGTGTAGATTGAAGTGGCTTCAAGAAGAGTACTGACTAGATTCACATCATTTATGTTAAAATTATCAAGTGCCTTCTCAATATATTTTTCTTGTGACAACTATAGGATATTTTTCTTTCTAAAACAAGTAATCTTTATTCCCAATAACTCTGGTGTTGGACCCAAATCCTTCATTGCAAAGTTTTTTCTCATATAGAATTTTAACTTGTTAATAATTATCTTGTGATTTCCAATGATTAGCATGTCATCCACATATAGTAGTAGTATAATATACTTTTCATGGTCATACTTCTTGATATAGAAACAATGATCATCTTCTAGTGTTTTAAAACCATACCACAACATGAATGAATCAAATTTATTGTACCACTACCGAGGTGCTTATTTCAACCCATAAAGGCTCTTCTTCAATCTACAAACTATATTTTCTTTACCCTTTCCTTTAAACCTTAATGTTTCTCCATATAAATATACTCTGCCAATTCAACATGAAGTAAATAAGTCTTTACATCTAATCTAAGGAAACAACAAGACCAAGAATGACTCTAATGGATATCATCTTAACAAAAGGGGAAAATATTTCATTAAGATCAGTACCTCCTTGTTGGGAAAACCTCTTTACTAGTATTTTCTTGTACCTCTTATTTTCTTCACCCTCGTGCTTGATTTTGTATACTCATTTCTTATGTGAAGAACTTCTTCCTTTCAGAAGCATCACCGACTCTTTGGTTTTATTTTATAATAGGGAATCCATTTCTTTCTTCATAGCCTTCTTCCATCCTTTTCTATGATAATATTTACAAGATTCTTGAAAATAGTCATGATCTCCTCCTTCAGTGAACAAAATATAGTTTGAGGGATGATACCTTTGTGAGGGCTTATGAGGAATAGTAGAATTGTGAATCAACTGTGTTGGAATTCCTTCCAATTGGACCTCTTGCAATGGTTGTTCAAGGTGTACCACTTCCAATGGTTGTTTTAGTTGGATCTCTTACAATGGATGTTGCAAAATTTATCCTTCTTATTCATCTTGATTTCCATAATGGTCATTTCCATGTGGTTATGGAACATCTTCTTGTGGTCATGGAACATTTTCTTGTTGTTCTATCATCCTTTCAACAACCTTATTTACCTCCATATTTCCTACAGACCTTTTAAACATTTATAATTGTTTAGATATGACATCTCTTCTTTTAATAATTTTATTTTTAATTGGATCCCATAGTTGTTAACAAAAATCACCATCAACATATCCCAAGAAAATTCGTTTCAACGATTGATCATATAGCTTAATTATTTTCTCTTTGGTAATATGAACAAGTGCTTCACATAAAAAGAATTGAGGTGAGACTAGTTTACCTTATTTCAGGTCCAAACTTCTTTAAGGATGCCACCATCCAATGTTGTAGAAGACGATCAATTTATGATGTAACTTGGCTATGGTTACAACTTCTTCACAAAAGTGATTCCCTAACATAGAATTTGACAACATACTCCTAACCTTCTCCATGGTAGTGTAGTTCATCCTTTCTGCAATACCATTATGTTGAGGAGTACTAGGAACAGTCTTCTAATATGTTATACCAGACCTATTACAATAATCCTTAAAGGGATTTGAGCAGTACTCTTTACCATTATCCATTCTTAAGCATTACAACAATTTGTTGGTTTCCCTTTCAATAGAAACATTTAACGTTTGGAATGTTTAGCTTTCATGGAGTAGGCCCAAACTTTCACAAATGTGTCATCTATAAATGTCTCAAATTATGAGGCTCCTCCTAGTCACTTAACATTCACACTCCCAAATACATTATATTGTGCTATTTGTAGCATATTTGTGTTGCATTCATGGCCATTTCTAAGAAATGAAACCCTTCATTAGCTACCATATATATAATGCTCACAGAAGTCAATATAACAATATTTTAAACCTAAAATCAACTTTTTGTTGGCGAGGATTTTTATATCCTTCCCACACGTCACCGAGGCACCTATGCCATAAATATAATGGGTTTCCTTCTTTTACATCAACAACAACATTTTATTTTTCTATTCTCTCGCTCAATGTATATATGTTTCCTATATTTGATCCTCTATCCATGACCAATGCACCTTTACTAATCTTCCAACCAAATTTTCAAAAGCTTGTGGTGTAGACTTCGTCATCTAGTCATCCCATGGAGATTAAGCTTCTACACATTTTTCGGACATGTCTGACTTGTTTCAACAAAATATCCTATCCATCCTTCATCTTGATCTGGACATCTCCCACTCCAATGATTTTACAGAAATGATTATTTCCAGGATGTATTTTACCATAATCACAAATCCCATATTTTATGAAATTTTCTTTACTCAGAGTTACATGATGAGATTATCTAGAAACAATGATCCAATCAATGCTATAAATAAATCTATATAATCATTCATATTTGACCGAAACCATCAATAAAAAATAGCTTTATAAAGCTACAATAATGGTTTCACCTTCATTTGTGCTAGTTAATTTTTGATTTGTGTTACATAAATTATTTTCCTTTTGTTCCTGCTTCCAACCTCGACATTCCTTTTCGACTTGTACTAACTTCTCATAATGAAATCATGTGATTCTCCGTTTCTTTTATTTTGATCTACCACTTGACCTGGAATTCCCTTAAGGAGCTCCATCGACCTTCCTACTACAATTAGTGAAGGTTAGAGCTTCTCCTCCCTAGTTTTCCACCATTCACTTGTGATGTAGCTCCACATACATGAAATTCTTGTTGACGTCATCAAACTTTAGGGTCTTTGTAGGTTCTGAAGTGTTGATAGATACTACCAAATTCTCCAAGCTAATATGTCATAGAGCACAATAATAGGATGGCTCTAATATAGTCATCCAAAACAATTTTTATTGAGGAAAGAGGACTTGTAATTTTGTTAAACTCATCTAAATGTTGTATCACTATATCATCTTCCTTCACCTTGAGATTGCACAACTTCTGCATCAAGAAAACTTTATTCAATGTCTTGTTTTTCTTATATATATCATGAAGTTTTCCATAGACCTTATGGATCTTTTTCCCCAACATCATTAAAATATATATTCATTGCAATACACTGATGAATTGTTGTGATGGCCTTTATACCACATCTTATTCTTGTCTTTGTCCATCATCGAAGAAGGATTTCTAGGTTCTACCTCCATTTGTGCCTTCCATATGGAAAAAGTATCCCTACTTAATTTCTTGATATCACTTAATGTCAATATCTCCATGCTTCTAAAACCCCCCAACAATAACCTCGCACACAATGAATATTAAAAATAACAACCTTGTGCTTTCATACCAATTGTTATATTAAAAATGATGAACGACTATGAACAATCCAAAAATTTGATGTAGACACCAAATCAACTATAGGATAGAAGAGCTCCAATATTGAAATAAACTATATATAGAAGACTAAAGAAAGAAGCGAAGAGGAGAAAATGAAATTACAAATAAGAGTAAAATTTTTAATTTTTTCTACACTTCTTCATAAACATTACCAACTTCATGAGAGGAGCTTCCAATCACTTGTTTATATATACATGGCTTCTATATAGCCTTTATCTCTAGATTTTTTTAGTACGTTGAATGCCTTTAACTACTTCTTCAAGGAAATTGGTCAAACGAGACATCCATATTCTTCTAAATAAAAATATGTCTTATATGTGAGTTTCTAAAAAATTGTTTATTCTTAATTCGAGAGATGTCGATGGTGAAAACAACTCATAAACACTTTGTTTTAGCCTCTTTCAATGGTATTTTGAAACTACGAAAACCTTTAGTTGCTTCACACCTCGACATTTAGAGTGTTTTAATCTTTCCGACATATTGATACTCTAATTTAAATGTATACAATATAGCATGATATTCAAATTAATGAATGATGATTGTTATTATAATCTATAACTGAATCACAATATGGATTAGCTAATATTCATAAGTTATTACATAGTAATAGTATATTGCGAACTTAATTTAAGATATCATTACAGTGTAATGCAAACATAATCTTTTAGTAACAGTTTTAATAAAACAAATTACACTAATCAAATTGTCTAATAATAACATTTTGTATAATTGTTAATAATTACTGTAACCCATCTCCCGATCGGGATGAGGAAACGTGGAGGTGATAATGGCAAGGGCACTGATTATAAGGGCAACACAGTAGGAAATGACCGCAGGCATCAGGCCACCCTCCCAACAAGCGAAATGAATACTCTGTCAGACAAAACTTCAAGAGGTAGGGGTGGTAAAAGAGGCGTACAGATGATGGAAAAAAATGGCGGTGGTTATTACTGGGAGAGAAGGACAGTGACTAAGCATAACAAGAAGGTGACGGGAGGCGAACAAAATGATAACGCGGATGGAGTGAAGGACGAACGACTTGAGGAGCAAGAGGAAAACAATACCAGGGTAATCTGCAAGATTTGGTATGTGCAAATTGCTTTTCTCACCTTACTTGTTCTCCTTTTTATCAGTAGAATGAATAACAGTCAGTTGTGGGAGGAGATGGGAGGTGGAAAGAATTCGGGAAAACTGGGAAGGCCCCATGTTTTGCAGTATGAAGACCATCTCGAGAGATCCCAGGGAGGAGGAAGAAACTGCAGTCAGGGGCAGAGGTTGAGAAATAATGAGGGAAACCAAAATGGGGTAGCCATTGCTGGAAGCAAAGGAAAGATAGAAGCCAGAGATTTGCCGATGGACCCCTTAAAATGGTACCTGACCCGCATGACAGAGGGAGTGCTTCACCCCCAGGACTCAGGAAAGGAATATCATGAACAAAGTATAAAAATGGAAGGGGAGAGTAGTAGGAGGAAATAAATTCCAAAGAGTCAAGTGGTTTCCGACGAAGAGAATGAAATCGCTATAAATCTAACACCTGTGGTTGATGTGTGTGAACAGGAGGAGGTAGAAGCTAGGATGGCTCGACAGGGTCGAAGGCGTGGTCGAGGAGGAAGGGGCCACCCGAGACAAAGTAATCAGGGTGACAGGCCTATGGAGGAACCCGAGAATCAACGTAGAGAGAGGCGGTCTGCCCGGAATGTTAGCCAAGAGGCAGCCCGAGCCTACCAAGAGGAAACGGATGAAGACATTCGCCGGATAATTCAAAATCTGGAGGAAAGAGTCCTTGAAGAACAGTCTGGCTCGGAAACGGAAGAATGGGCTGCTATAGTTAGTGACCCAGGCAATACAAGGGGGAGACAAACACTGTATAAAAGATCCCTACACATTTATTGGGTTTTGCAGAGTCTTTTGGCAAAGGCCTTGGAACAAGTTGCTAAAGAAATGGCTGAAATTGCCAATGGAATCCCAAATGTTCAGAAGGAAATGAAAAATTTCCAAACCATTATGATCAACCAGAAGAATAAGCTGGCAGAGATATCTCAGACCCTGTCCAGGATAGCAAATTTGGTCCCAAGCCAAGAAGATCATGCGAATTTCCCCGCGGAAACAAACAAAGATACAGGAACCAGAACTGGCTGATGCGGAGGACGATACACTGGAAGTTTTTTTTTTCTTTACAAATACTGTTTTATGCTGCATAGAAGCTTATTAAGTAATTTCAGATGTTATTTTTATATAGCTAGTATGGACATAATTACCAAATTTTTGTTTTGGAATGCCTACAGTAAACTGAGGTGGCCAACAGACCTGGTTTCCCCTAAGGGCAAGTTGAGGCCACCATAACTGTGTATCTGGTCTTTATGTTTAATGTGAATAGAAAAGAAGAGAACTACCTTACATACCATAAAAAAAAATAAAAAAATTACTGTAACCCGTAATTTTTTTTTTTTAATTCTATAAATATTAACCCTCGAATTTCATAATTTACACGATTTCTATATGGTAGCCAATTAAACTATCCCTTAAGCATATAACTATTATTAAATAATATATATTTTATGTATATAATCTGTGACTTATACTAAATAATATATTGTTATGTATCTAATGTGTGAGTTATACTAATTGTTAATAGCATGCGAAACAACCATTTTACTGTAAGTATCATATAAATAGAAATGTGTATAGAGAATTACTGGATATATTTTACCAATAATGATTACACACAAATTTTGTTAACTCTAAATAATTTATATAAACCTTATTCTTATTCCAAACACATTTTGTAGATAATTATAAAATGATATATTTGATATTACAGATATTTTTAAATTTTAAATTAACAATAAAATTATAATTTTTTTATTTTAAATATTATTTTTATATATATAAATTAATTTAATTCTTTAATAAAAAAATTTTGCAAACTCATCCAAACTTGCGGAGAAACTAAGATTGGAAATGGTAAAAAGAAAATAAGAGCATAGAGTGCGTGAATTTTAACCCTATCTAAGAGGTTGTATTCAAATAGCTGAATCACGCATCGAAAACGTAAATTATTTGTAAAGAGTAGTTAATATTAACTAGAGTAAAAATCATGGGATAAGTGATAATACTAAAAAATGAATTGGAAGAGAATCATATATTTAAATTTAAGAAGAGAATGATTAAAGCGTTAATTTGGTTTCGAATTTAGTAGTGTAAAATTAAAAATAATTTATTTTTTATATCAAAATGGAAAATAATTTGAAATTCCATCTATATTTTACACATAACGCATTTTATTTTTAACACTTTTTATTTTTATAGAATAGAGTCTTCTCTATTAAATATATTTGAATGAGTATATATTGATGACACTAATATTGGTTTTATAATCTATGTAAATACTATACTGAGGAATATAATACGACCATTTATTTTTACTTTTTAAAGTAATGATATGGAGGAAATTCAATTGTAACATTCACTTATAGTTTATATAGGAATCATATGGAGTGAATTCAATAGGCCTATTTACGATGCTATAGTAGCACTATTATTCTTTCCTACATAAAATTGTTCAAATAATTCATTTTTTTTAAAGCAATTAAAAAATAAAATTATTTTATGGATGTAACAACAATTTTAAAAAAAAGAAAAACTATTTAAAACCTTCAACAACATAATTCTCTATAAAAGAAAAAATTTACAAGAAATTTTGGCCATGAGAAATAAGAAATATAGGCCTAATGGTTGGTGCACTACACCATTTACTGAAGAATATAGAAAGACCATTATTTTTAGTCAACATAAATGAATGCTTAGACTAAATACTACTTATTTAGGATTGAATTGTTGATAATAGAGAATAAAAGCGTATCTTGAATCAATTTTGATCTCTATTGTCCATTATTGTGTCTTTGTATTAAGTAGGAATAAAGAAGACATATAAATAATATTCATAAATCCAAGCAAGTTGCTAAGATAAGCAATAAATAAAAATAAATGGATTAAGAAGTAAGAAGAACATCACTTGGAGTCATGGAAGATTGAGAACTACCATTTGTAAATCTTAACATTAAGAAGATGGAGAGATAATCTAAATTGGAATTGTTTCTAGTCTTTAAATAGCAAAAAATTTCACTGCAACCAAAGATTTTGATTTGCAAACCTACTACTAAGATGTTATTTGAATGAATAGATGACACATGCATACATGAAATCCATAATAATAGAAGATCGTATTGTAAAAAATAATAACATTATCTTTAGAATTATGGTGATATAGAAAAAAATTGTTAATATTCATTCATTAAAATATGATGATATAGAAAAAAAATGGTTAATATTCATTTTTTTTAAATAAACACATAATTAATAAGAAAGAACCCCAACAAATCATAACAATTAGCATATATTATGAGAAGTTTTGTAACCTTTCTATTGAAAAAATCGTAAACTAATTTCATTTTAAAATATGATGATATAGAAAAAATGGTTAATATTCATTTTGTTAAAATAAACAAATAATTAATAAGAAAAAACCACAAAAGTCATAACAATTAGCATATATTATGAAAAATTTTGCAACCTTTCGAATGAAAAAATCGTAAACTAGTTTCATTTTAATTTTTACAAGTTATTTTTTACTTTAATTGCAGGAATGTTGAGATTTTCTGTTTTAGACGAAATAGGCAAAAATCCCAGTGTGTGACAACAATAGAAATCTGTTGCTGGATTAGCTCCAGGTTGTTGGGAGAGAATTAATGCATCCTAAATTTGATGTGAGAGGCAGTTAGATTCTCCTTGCTATAAAATAGGTAGTCATACGGATAGCTGGGTGTAGTGTGAGAGTTTGATTTATGTAATCTCCTGTTTGATTAATAAGAATTGCCGATGCCTATGTTTGGTGGACGTAGCCCAGATTGGTTGGGTGAACCACGTTAATTCCTGTGTTGCCTGTGCATGATTTTATGGCTGTGTATATGTTTTATTGTTTGATGTGCATCTGATCTCCAACAATTGGTATCAGAGCATGTTGGAGGCGTGGCGCTAAGTGCACCTGTGTGGCATGTTGCTGGAGGCTCTGGCTGTGTATGAAAACCGACGTGGTTGTGCTGTGGTGGAGTTAACATACTTGCGGTGGATTTAACGTACCTGCTGTGGATTTAACGTACCTGCATATGCCAGCGTTCTTGAAATTATAGTCTTGCTGCGTGAAACGGGTTGTAATATGCAGACCTGTAAAGACTGTGGATCAGTGGTCTTTTGCCAACAGTTCTTAACGGGCATAAGTTCTGGGTTTTGTAGCGTGCCAATAGTTTCTCCAACACATGTATCTAATCATTGGAGCGTATTGGGTGCTAGCCGGTGCGTATGCGTGCAAGCTACCTGCACGTGGAAGATTAAAGCATTGATACAACGTTGTAAAACTAGATCGGCGTGGGGCTAAAAATTGGTGTGAACCTACTGTATTCAACCTTTGTTTTTTTAAATGCTGTGCGTGGAGATGAGTTGCTGGGCGCAGAACGAATGATGCGTAGAGAGGCCGAATGACTGTACCGTCCTTCTTTTTCTATGCATACAGCCAGCGCAGTGTTTGTGTGAAAGTCTCCACGTGAATTTGCAGCGGAGTGAGCATGGATCTACTGAATCGTTTTTCAACCTGGATCAAATACAAGTAAGTTTATTACACGCAGCGTTTGCCAGAACACGCAGGTAATACAAATTGCTGCGTGCATTTGTTGGTTTATTTGTCGTTTGCGGTGAATTTCCTGATTGGCGCGGGTAATGAAATAATAGTCGCGCCAACCACCTGAATTAGTGTGAAAACACATTATTTAAGTGCGCCAATGCGCTAATGAGCCGATAGGCGCGCATTTGAGTGGAATTCTCGCGCCATTTTGTCATCACTTAGAGCGTTTTTTAAAGGGCGCGGTTCTTGTAGTAATCAGCGAGCGCCAAATCATCAACAAGCGCCAATTATTTATTTACACTATTTTTCATTGAGATTGAAAGTAAACTGAGGCATACGCGGTTTGTTATTTATATTTTTTTAAACTTCTTTGAAATTGGAGATTCTTTGTTTTAGATGAGATGGCGAAAACTCAGAGTGCCCGATTTTAAATCGAGAAATTTAATGGCAAAAATAATTTCGAGATCTGGAAGGTAAAGATGCATGATCTGCTGGTACAGCAGGGTGTGGCAAAGGCATTGTTGGGCAGGTCCAAACTTCCTTCCCCCGTGACAGATGATGAGTGGAATGAATTCGATGGAAGAGCCTTGAGCGGAATTCGGTTGTGTTTGGCTGATGATGTTTTATTTAACATCGTGTCAGAAAATACTACAGCTGGTTTGTGGACGAAGTTGGAGAAGCTGTATATGATGAAATCTTTGACAAATTGGATTCTCCTGAAACGGCAGCTTTACGGTTTGCGAATGAAAGAAGGTACCTCGATTACTGATCACCTGAATGTTTTTAATACCTTACTTGTGCAATTAGACAGTCTAGATGTGAAATTTGATTCAGAGGATAAGGCAATAACTCTATTGTGTTCATTGCCTGAATCCTGGGATCACTTTGTTACTTCCATAAGCTTTAGTACAACATACATCCTTGAGTTTGACGATGTTGTTGGAGCCTTATTGTCTGAGGAGACGAGGAAGAGGTTGAATGCAGACACCTCTACATCAGAGGTAATGATGGCCAGAGGTCGCTCAAGAGAGAGACACTCCGGGGGAGAGCATAGCGACTCTCGTTCAAAGTCCAAAGGAAAGAACACAAAGGTGAAATGCTGGCATTGTGGCAAGGCTGGACATCTGAAAGAGGATTGCTAGAAGTGAAAGCAGGCTGTTAAAGAAGGCTCGTCGACAGAAAAGAAGGAAGCCAACACCACAGATACAGGTTCAGTATCTGGTTCAGGTATGAGTGATGAGGTATTGTCTGTTAATATGTCAAATCATGATCAACATTGGTTGCTAGATTCCAGTGCATCAAACCACATGTGTATACATAGAGACTGGTTTAAGACATATAGATCAGTGAATGATGGAGTCGTGTACATGGGTAATGATGTCACATCTAATATTGTGGGAATTGGGAGTATACAGCTGCAAATGTTTGATGGCACAACCAAATTGTTAACTGATGTGAGACATGTACCAGATCTAAGAAAAAATCTAATTTCATTAGGAGCACTTGATACAAATGGATATAAAACTGTCATTCAAGGTGGAGTAATGAAAATTTACAAAGGTATTTTACTAGTAATGAAAGCTAAGAAAGTAGGAAATCTGTTTCAGTTAGAAGGAAGAACAGGGTCAGTTCATGTGTCTACGGTGTCTGAACATGACAGTAGTTCCATTCACCTATGGCATCAAAGGTTGGGTCATATGAGCGAAACAAGGTTAAAGATTTTGGCTGATCGCAAGTTACATCCTAATCTAAGGTCCGGAAAGTTAGATTTCTGTAAACATTGTCTGTTTGGTAAACAAAGTAAGCAAAAGTTTAAAACAGGAAAACATACTAGTAAAGAAATACTTGATTATATCCATTCGGATGTTTGGGGTCCAGCCCCTACAACCTCGTATGGTGGCTCGTCATATTTTGTGCCATTTATTGATGACTTTTCTAGGAAAGTATGGGTCTACATGTTGAAAAGGAAGTCTGATGTGTTTTCTGTTTGCAAGCAGTTTAGAGCATTGGTAGAAAACAACACTGGTAGAACAATAAAATGTTTAAGAACTGACAATGGTGGTGAGTTTACTTCCAAGGAATTTGACAGCTATTGCAAGGATGCAGGGATCGAGAGACATAAGACCACGATTTATACTCCTCAACAGAATGGAGTTGTTGAGCGCATGAATATGACTCTTCTAGAGAGAGCAAGGAGTATGCTGAGTAACGCCGGGTTGCAAAAGGAGTTGTGGACAGAAGCGGTGGCAACATCTTGTTATGTGATAAACCGATCTCCATCAACGGCAATAGGCTGTAAGATTCCGCAAGAGGTATGGAAAGGACACCCTTGTGACTATTCTAAACTCAGAGTGTTTGGTTGTGATGCATATGCTCTAGTGCCTAAACATCAGCGAACTAAATTAGATCCGAAATCGAAAAGGTATGTCTTTGTTGGGTATGGTGTTGGAACAAAGAGATATAGATTGTGGGATCCTACTACCCGCAAAATCATCATCAACAGAGATGTAAAGTTTGATGAATCCTCTCTTGTACAATTAGATGTAGATAGTAGATTGAAACAAGATGATGTATCTGATTTCCAACACATTCTGTTTGACAACATTTCTAATGATATTCATGACGACCATAGTTCAGATTCTAGTCATGAACAGGTTTCAGAATCAGATTATGAACAGGGTTCAGATGGATGTCATGAACAGGTCTCAGATGGCGATCATGAAGAAGTTCCTACAGATGATAGACAGCCAATTGTGGAAGCACCAGAATCTTCCTTAAGGAGGTCTACAAGGATTAAACGTCCTCCGAGAAGGTATGATGATTATGTTACTTCAGTTGCTCTGACCGCTAACGATGATGAACCTTTATGTTATCAGGAAGCTGTGGAAGGTTCAAAACGTGACAAATGGAAAGCAGCCATGAAGGACGAAATGATGGCCTTAGGTAAGAATGGCACATGGGATCTTGTTGAACTTCCCAAAGGCAGGAAAACTGTGGGGTGTAAATGGGTTTTCAAGGTAAAACAAGGTGTGAATGACACGGAAGACAGGTACAAAGCGAGGCTGGTTGCAAAAGGGTTTTCTCAGAAAGCTGGCATAGAGTTTCATGAGATATTTTCACTAGTGGTTAAAATTGTTTCAATTAGAATTGTGTTAGCATTAGTGGCTTTGCTTGATTTAGAATTACAGCAACTAGATGTTAAGACTGCTTTTTTACATGGTGATTTAGATGAGGAAATTTATATGGAACAACCGGAATGGTTTGTTCAACATCGCAATGAGAAATTTGTCTACATGCTCAAGAAGTCATTATATGGCCTGAAGCAGTCGCCTCGGCAGTGGTATAAGAAGTTTGATTCTTTCATGTTGAGTCAAAAATATGTAAGAAGTGAATATGATCATTGTGTTTACTTTAAGCAGTTAAGTAATGACATGTTCATTATCTTAGTGTTGTATGTTGACGATATGCTTTCAGCAAACATAAGCATTGAAGAAATCAACAGGTTGAAGACTCAGATGGCAAGGACGTTTGATATGAAAGATCTAGGAGCAGCAAGACAGATTTTGGGCATGGAGATTTTTAGAGACAGGGGCAATGGTAAGGTGTGGCTATCACAACAGAAGTATGTTCAGAAAATACTTTTGAGGTTTGGTATGAACAATGTGAAGCCTGTGTCAATCCCTTTAGCTTCCCATTTCAAGCTTTCTTCCAATTTATGTCCTAATACAGATGAAGAAAAAGATTATATGTCTCGAATTCCGTATGCCAATGCAGTAGGATGTTTGATGTATGCGATGGTGTGTATGCGACCAGATATTTCACATGCAGTTGGGGTTGTCAGTAGGTATATGGCAAATCCAGGTAAAGAACACTGGTCAACAGTAAAATGGATGCTTCGGTATTTAAGAGGCACAAGTAGTTATTGTATTACTTACAATAAGAGTAGTGAATCTGTTTGCGGATATGTTGATTCTGATTTTGCAGGTGATTTGGATAAGAGAAGGTCAACTTCAGGATATGTCTTTACTCTTGCAGGTGGAGCTATTAGCTGGATGTCAAAGCTACAAAACATTGTTGCTTTATCCACTACTGAAGCAGAATACATTGCTGCTTCACATGCTTGCAAAGAGGCGGTGTGGTTGAAAGGTTTGCTTGGTGAGTTTGGTAGGTTACAGGACAACATCAAGTTACTTTGTGATAGTCAAAGTGCAATACATTTGGCTAAGAATCCAGCCTATCATAGTAAATCAAAGCATATTCCAATTAAGTACCATTTTGTAAGACAGGTTATCACTGAAAGGGGAGTTTCTCTTGAAAAGGTGCATACAAAGGAAAACTGTGCAGACATGTTCACGAAACCAGTTTTGTTAGAGAAGCTACATTGGTGTTTGGCTTCTCTTGGCTTGCAGAAAAGATAAAAATAATAAACAAACAGGGCATCAGGCTAATTGTTGTCAAGGTGGAGATTGTTGAGATTTTCTGTTTTAGATGAAATAGGCAAAAATCCCAGTGTGTGACAACAATAGAAATCTGTTGCTGGATTAGCTCCAGGTTGTTGGGAGAGAATTAATGCATCCTAAATTTGATGTGAGAGGCAGTTAGATTCTCCTTGCTATAAAATAGGTAGTCATACGGATAGCTGGGTGTAGTGTGATAGTTTGATTTATGTAATCTCCTGTTTGATTAATAAGAATTGCCGATGCCTATGTTTGGTGGATGTAGCCTAGATTGGTTGGGTGAACCACGTTAATTCCTGTGTTGCCTGTGCATGTTTGGATGGCTGTGTATATGTTTTATTGTTTGCTGTGCATCTGATCTCCAACAAAGAAATCATTTTATACCTTCAATAACTATCTAAACAGTTTTGTTTATAAATGGACGCCGAAATCCGGTTAACAAGATGCCCTTATCATGTCATACAGATCGAAGAACGTTCTGGAAATATTGTTTTGTCCACCTCTTTTAACTTGCACCGTGGATTTCTCTAAACGTCATAGTGTTTCCACTTATGGGTATTCAATGGTGCGCTTCATCACTTCGTCGATATTTCTGAATATTGTTGGCTACCCCACCCTTTTGCAGCTGAAACTTTGGATCACGGCAACCGTCATAGTTTTTGCACTCGCATGGTTTCATGTTTTTGTTGATATTTTTAAAAAGATAATAGGGAGTACATATTTCCTTGCACAACGAATATAAATGAGATGCTTGTTTATGAATGGACGCTAACATCAAATACAAAATATGCCATTATTATGCAATACAGATTGAGGAGCGTTTTACGAATATTGTTTTGTCCCACAAGAGTACTGTTGTCATGTCCACCCTTTTCAACTTAGACTTTGGGTTATTCCGATCCTCGTAGCTTTTGCAATTGTAGGTATTGAATGGTGCGTTTCATCTTCAACATATAACATTTCGTTTACTATATGAATATTTTCCAATTTCTTTATTTCTTAATGCTTTCTGAGATTAGATTTACAAAGGTTACCACTGGCATGAATGACACCATCTGTATTTCATCGTATGTTTCTACATCAAGTATAGGAGCAATAGAGTGGCAGTGCGCTACGGGGTTACAGAATTAATCAAATCTGGTAGCTCTGCAGAGTTTTTTAGATATACCCTAGCAAGGGTGGCAGGGTTTTCAATAAATAATACTGGCGAGGGATTTGATAATTTTGACACAATGATTCGATTCTTAGTATCCATACTCGCAGGTTGGCATCCAACGATGTCGTCCATTCATAGTTCTCTAAAGCCAAAATAATGTAGACACCCAATCCATACCATCCAAAGCTCCCATAAACCATAATACATGGGAGTATCCATACTGGTATTTAGACATGCAGAAGAATTTAATCTGTAGAACCCAATTTGGGTATTATCTTGGAATAGGCCGAAGTAGATCTGGGAATTTCTGGTGTAAAGACAGTAATGCCGCTTACCATTGAAATACCAGGAGGTTCGAAAGCTTCTACGACTGAGGGGGTCTGATTCTATAGTGGTAGGCAGGTATTTTAGTATATTTATGATGGTACACATGCATATCACTGTAATATATGTATATAAACTGAAGATATGGATGGTATGGATTCGAATGGATGATATGAGAGGAAGAACGACCTTGAGGAGCTCCATCAACCTTCTTACCACGATCAGTGAAAGAGTTTCTCCTCTCAAGTTTTCCACCCTTCATTTGCTATGTGGCTTATCATTCATTAAATGGTTGCTAACATCATCCAACTTTAGAGTCTTTATAGGTGTTAATAGCTATTATCAACTTCTCCAAACTAAATGAGATATAGAAAAATAATCGAATGGCTCTAATATCCTCCTCCCAAATAATTTTGATATAGTCGAGAGCATTTATGATTATATTTAGCTTATTTAAATATTATCACTAAAAGACTTTTCTTCATCTTGAGATTATACAACTTCTCTATCAAGAAAAATTTATTAGATGTAATGTTTTTCTTATATAGATCAGGAATTTTTCCATAGACCTTATGGAATCTTAAATTATGTGTTTTTTTCTAGATAGTGACTAATTGTGGGATGGCCCAGCTTATTCCTTTCTTTATCCATAACAATGAAAGATTTTTGGCTTGTCCCTTAATTTGTGTCTTTCATATGGAAAAATTAGCCTTGCTTAGTTTCTCCATATCACTTAATGTCAATATATACATGCTTGTAGATCTCCCAATAATAATCTTGCACAAACCAAAAATTAAAAAAAAAAAAATTACCTAATACTATCAATAATCCAAAAATTTGATGTAAACTCCAAATTAAAAATAAAAAATCTTCAATATTAAGATAAACTATAGAAAAAAGACTAAAAAGAAGCCATCAAGAAAAAATGAAATAATACATAAAACAAAAAAATATAATTTATTTTAAGCCTTACTTACTTCATGGGATGATTTTCCAATCCCTTGTTTATATATACATGAATTCTCTCGAGTCTTGAATTCTAGATTTTTCTAAAGTATTTAATGGATTTAAGTACTTCAAAAAAATTGAGGGAAACTAGACATCCATCTTCTTTTAAAGAAAAATATGTCTAAGTACTTCAAAAAAAAATGAGAAAAATTAGACATCCATCTTCTTCTAAAGAAAAATATGTCTTATAGGTAAGTGTCTAAAAAAATTGTTTATGCTTTATTTGGGAGATTTTAATCCTCAAAACAGAAATATGTCTAAGTACTTCAAAAAAATTGAAAAAAACTAGACATCCATCTTCTTCTAAAGGAAAATATGTCTTATAGGTAAGTGTCTAGAAAAAATTGTTTATGCTTTATTTAGGAGATTTTAATGCTCAAAACACACATTCTCTTTTATCCTCTTCGAGTTGTCACTCGAAACTTTGAGAACCCTCATTTGCTCCAGAGCTTAATATTTAGTATGTTTTAATCTTTTGGACATATTGATATTCTAATTTGAATGTATACAATATAGCATGATATTCAAATGAATGAATAATGATTTTTGTTAAGATTAGATCATAGTCACATAGGATATTAAGGAATAGCCGTATTTTTGCCTATTAGTGTAATGGAAAGATAATTTTAGTGTAATTTTTTTATTAAATTGATTCAAATAATGAGATTATGTAATAATGGAATTTTATATAATTGTTATCAATAACTATAATATATAGTTTTTTATTAAACAAGAACTATGTAATAGTGACATTTTATATAACTGTTATTAATGGTTATAACATATAATTGTATTTTTCAATTTAATGAAAAAATTAAGTTTTGAATTTTATAATTTACATAATTTTTACATGATATTCAATTAAAGTATCTTTTATGAATCATTAACTTAATGAATAGTATATTAAATAGTATATGTTGTTATTTAAGGACATGTCCTCTTAGGTGTAGTCTGGGTCATAGCACGGGGATTTGAACCAAAATCTTTTGAGTTTCAACAATTTCACATTTCTTAAATTAACCAATTAAACTGTGGAAACTAGTTATACTAATTATTAATAACATGCAAAATATTTATTTCACTTTACCATATTATATAATTAAAAATGTATACAGAACTAGAAAAAAAAATTGCCAATAATAATTAAACACATAATTTTTATTAACTCTAAATAATTTGTATAAACATTATTCTTATTCAAAAACCATTTAAAACAATTATAATTTTTTTAAATATTATAAATTATATATATAGATTAACCATTAAAATTAAATTTTTTTATTTTAAATTACATTTCAAATAAATTTATTCGTGAGCCATTTTTATTTTGCAATTTTCCGACCACAAACTCATCCAAACTTGGAAACAAAATTCCGACCACAAACTCATCCAAACTTGGAAACAAACTAACCTCGAAAATGATAAAAAATTAAAAGAAAAAACAAAAGCCTAGAGTGCTTGAATATTAACCGTATCTAAGCGGTTGTATTCATATAGCTGAATGATGACTTCAAAACGTAAACCATTTGTAAATAGCAGTTAATATTAACTATAGTAAAAATAGTAAAAATCATGGCATAACTGATAGTACTAAAAATTGATTTGGAATAGAATGAAATATTTAAATATAAAGAGTTAATTTTGTTTTGATTTTTCAATATTTTCAAATTAAAAATAAATTGTTCTTTTATAGGAAAATGGGAAATAATTTGAAATTTTATTTAAATCTTATAAATTATAATTTTTTTTAATTAAGTTTTATTTACTGATCAAAATATTAAGTACACTTGAATTACTGCATATAAATAGTATTAATACTAATTTTACATCTATATAAAAATCATATAGAAGAATTCAATAAGACTATTTATTTTCACTTTATAGAATTATGATATAGAGGGAGTTCAATTATACCATTCACTTATAGCTTATATGAGAATCATATCTCATATCTAGTAAATTTATTTGCTCTATTTACTCTTCATTTAGTGGACAGAATTCTTCACATACAATGAAATTTTTATATAATAAAACTATTATTCTTTCATACATAGACTTGTTCAAATAATTGGAATATCTTTTTTAAAAGAAATTAAAATATAATATTTTTTTAAAAGAAACTAAAATATAATATTATTTAAAAGATATTAGTGCAATTTCCCAAAAAAAATCATTTAAAACTTTTAAAAACACAAATCTCCATTGAAAACATATAATTTACAAAAACTTTACACGACATAATTTATATCTTATTCTTTCTTCATTTTGACCTTGTTAAATATCTTATCTCTCTTTCACCTAGAGATCTCACATAGTAATAAATTTACAAAATGATTGCTTCTAAGTTGTATTATGTCATAATCACCAATCTCATTATGCCGGGAAATTATATTTTGTTGGAGCTACATGATGTCATTCCCTAGAATTAATGATACAATCAATACTAGGTATATCAGCATGACTAGAAATATCAATAAAACATCAATTTTTGAAGCTACAACAATGGTTTCACCTTCAATGATTGTTTCTGAGATGTATTTTGTCATACTCACCAATCTCATATGTTATGAAATTATATTTGCTTGGAGATACATGATGAGATTCTCTAGAATTAATGATGTAATCAGTACTAGAATTAAAGGTATATAAGCATGAGTGAAACCATCAATAAAACATCATTTTCTGAAGCTACAACAATGGTTTCACCTTCATTTGTGATAGTTTTTTTTTTTGGTGTGTGTTATGTAATTTTGTTCCTTTTGGTCCTCCTTCCAAACTCGACATTCATTTCTCACTTGTACTAACTTCTCATAATGAAAGCATGTGATTCTCCCTTTCTTTTATTTTGATCTACCACTTGACCTTGAACGCCCTTGAGGACATCCATCCACCTTCCTACCTATGAGTAAAGGTTAGAGCTTCTCATCCCTAGTTCTCAACCATTCACTTGCACTTTAGCTCCTAGTTCATTAAATTGTTCTTGACGTGATCAAAATGTAGGGTCTGTGTATGTAGGTGTCGAGGTATTGATAACTGCAATCAAATTCTCTAAGCTATATGGCATAGAGCACAATAATAGGATGGCTCTAATATAGTCATCCGAAATGATTTTGATAGAGGCAAGACGACTGGTAATTTTATTAAACTCATTTAAATGCTTTGTCACTAAAACACCTTCCTTCATCTTGAGATGGCACAATTCTCCATCAAGAAAACATTATTCGACATCATGTTTTTCTGTTATAGTTCACAAAGTTTTTCCATAGACATTATGGAGTCTTTTCTCCAACATCATTAAAATATATGTTCTTTTCAAGACATTGATGAATTGTGGTGATGGCCTTTTGGCCAAGCTTATTCCTCTCTCCATCATGAATGAATGATTTCTTGATTCTCCCTCCGTTTTTGCCCTCCACATGTAAAACATAGCCCTGCTTAATTTCTATATATCGCTTAATGTCAATATCTCCATGCTTGTAACTCTCCCAAATAATAACATGGCACACACTACAAATTAAAAAGAATAATCTAGTGCTTCCATACTAATTGTTATATTCAAAATGATAAATGACTATAAACAATCCAAAAATTAGTGTAGACTCCAAATCAACTATAAAATAAACAAAATACAATATTCAAATAAACTATATAAAGAAACTCAAAAAAATAAACCAACAAAAAAATGAAAATATACATAATAACAAAAACAATAATTTATTTTAAACGTCTTCATCAACCTTACTGACTTTACGGACTTCATAAGAGAATCTTCCAAACACTTTTTTTATATATACATTTCTTCACTAGGGCCTTCATCTCTAGATTTTTTTAGAGTATTCAAGGCCTTTAACTACTTCTTCATATTCTTCTATAGGAAAATGTCTTATATGTGAGTTTCTGAAAAACAGATTATGCTTTATTCGAGAGATGTTGATTATCAAAAAAGTCATAGACACTCTGTTTTAACCTCTTTTCATGGTTTTACGAAACATTGAGAACCTTAGTTTGCTTCACACATCAACATTTAGAGTATTTTAATCCTTCAAACATGGATTCTAATTTGAATGTATGCAATATATCATGATATTCAAATGAATGAATAATTATTGTTATTATAATGTATAACTGAATTACAATAGGGATTAGATAATAGTCGCAAGATTGCCCTATTACTTAGTAGTAATATATTGCCAACATAGGTTAAAATATCCTTGCACTGTAATGTAAATATAATCTTCTTGTAAACTTTTTATTAAAACACACTACAACAGTGAAATTATCTAATAATTTTTTATAACATTATTGTTATGTTAACACATGACTATATTATTTTGATTTGATAAAAAAATTAATTCTGAAATTTCATAATTTACATACTTTTTACATGGTAGTCAATTAAACTATCTCTTAGTAGTCTATAACTATCAATTTATTGGATATTACATATAAATCTTAACAAACTAGTATCTTATTTATATTGCTATATTTATCTCGTCTACATTAAATAGTATATATTGTTATGTATTTAATGTGTGAGTTATACTCATGGTTAATAACATGGAAAAACATTCATTTCATTGTATAGTATCATAAAGATAAAAATGTGTATAGATAATTAACAAATATATTTGGCCAATAATAATTATAAACAGTTTTTTTTGTTAATTTCAAATAACTTATGCAAGCATTATTCTTGAAAAAAAACCACTTTGAAAGTAATTATAAAATTGTTTTTTTTGAATATTATAAATAATTATAAATATTTTAAATTTTAAATTAACAATAAAATTGAAATTTTTTATTTATAATTTATTAAATATACAAATAAATTCAATTCTTTAATGATTTTTATTTTACACTTTCCTGCCACAAACTCATCCAAACTTTTCCATCAAACTAACATTGAAAATGATTAAAAAAATTAGAAATTAAAGATAAGGAAAAAAAAAAGAAGCGGGCCTATTAACCCTATTTAAGTGGTTGTATTCAGATAAGTGAATGACACCTTCAAAACATAAACCGTTTGTAAAAATCACTTAATATTATTTACAGTAAAATTCAGTGGGATAATTCATAGTACTAAAAATTAAATTGGAAGATAATAATACATTTAAATTTAAGAAGACCATTTGTAAAGAAAGACTATTTGTAAAGAGTAGTTAAATTCACTAGAGTAAAATCTATTGGGATAACTTATGGTATTAAAAATTGAGTGGAAAGAGAATAATATATTTAAATTTAAAAAGAATGATATATTTTAATTTAAACAGTTAATTCTATTGTAGTTAAATATTTTTCTCATTAATCATAGTGTTAGGATTGGGTTTATCTTTAGAACAAGGGGAGAAAATCAATCAATCTTTGAGAATAAATATGATGGATGCATCATTGCTAAAAATTAGCCTTTCAAAACTAGTTTTTGTGATTAGTTAATTAGGATAATTCAAACACGCTGTAAGAAATAATTTGTTCAAAATCTAAATTCCAGTTATAAAATAGTTGTTACAGAGCATAATTATATTAAATATTCATAATGGATAATAATACTATATAGTTAGGATTAGGTTACAAGGTCTTATTTAAGAATGAGACATAAATTAATGAGAGATTACAAATTAGATATAGCTATTAAAAATAGTTTCTAGATTGGTTTTTATAACCAAACAAATAAATTATAATAATAGGGTTAAGGGTATGAACAAAAATATTATATATTTATAAAGGGTTAAGAATATGATACAAACCATTATATATCAAAAACAAAACAAAAAAGAAAAAAACATGAGCATAACAATTTATTTACCATAGTTATATTAAATAAATAATATGAGATATTATAACCAAAATAGAAAAATTAGTGGTAATAGAGTAAATTGACATATATATTGTTATAAATTAAATTAATTAATAAAGTAATTATGAATTTAATGACGGGGGAATACCATAAAAAAAAAAGATGGGAGAGAACTTAAATTAATAATGATAAATAAAGAAACAAGAATATGATGAAAACAACTCAGAGAGGACCAGAACAGTTCCTATATTTATTTACAATATGGATCACAAAAGTATTCGATTTAAATTTAATTCAATTTTTTTTTTTCAATATTGTAAAATTAAAAATAAATTGTTCATTCTGATGAAAATGGAAAATAATTTGAAATTTAATTTATATTTCAAACATCACATATTTTATTAAATCAAGTAAATACACTTGAACTGGTATATATAAATGGCACTAACACTAGTTCTACAATTTATATAAGAACCATATGTAGGGATTTAATAAGACTATTTAATTTCACTTTATAGAGTAATCATATAGAGGAAATTCATTTGTACCATTTACTTATTGTTAGTCCCTGCCTTAGCATGGGACTATAGCGATCAATATCGATCGATTTCATATTAATTTAGGCGTCCCAAACCATTTAACCAATGTTTTAAATAAACATTTCGTCCTTTTTTTTGTTTTATCCAATGTTTTGTGTTCGAGGTCTTATTGCCGGGACCGATTGATTATACGCCGTACTGATCCATTTAACCAATGTTTTCCAATATTGCAAGACACGTCGTACTGATCCATTTAACCAAAGTTTTCCAATATTGCAAGACGTCAACACGTTTTATTGTGACATGCCAACACATTTGCATGGACCACAAGTGTCACTTACAAATGTGGTAAGTGTCCTGAGTTTCTGAAATAATTTGTGTTCTCATTCATTATACGGTTGGTACAGGCGATTTCTAGATATTCTGCAAAACTCGAAGACGCTGAGGCCGAAGGGTTTTGTAGGTAGCATGACTACCAGATCGAGACCAAGTAAGAGCAGTGGTTTAAGCGCCAAGCACGGGCACAGACAAAGGTTGAGGCCGAAGGGGGTTTTCAAAACTAGAAGATCCTGAAGCCGAAGGGGTTTTTCAATATAGATCTGTTGCCGAAGGGGGTTTTCGATATAGATCTGTTGGCTTGGTAAAGCAAGCAGAAGAAGAGAATTAGTTAACGCAAAAAAGGAAGGCGCTTAATAGGGGGAGGTTAGACGAAAGACTCGCAGGCAACATGCATATATGTAGGAAGGAGTAGGGGCATGCCTACCTTAACGCAGCTCAGTGGTGGTGAAAAAGCTGGAACTAGGGACTCCTGTTCCCATAGGGAGATTTTAGGATGAATGAGGATGAAAGTCAAAAACCGGAAAAACTCAATGGTCTCATTGTTGAGGCCGAAATGGGCCGAAAGTACTTGCAGGCAGCATGCATATAGGTAGGAAAGAGTAGGGGCATGCCTACCTTAACGCAGCTCAGCGGTGGTGAAAAAGCTAGAACCAGGGACTCTGCTACGGCATCTAATGGACCTAGACCGCAAGCGCGACAGAGGAATAGAGTTGTGGTCGGGGCGCAGTTAGTGAAAATAAAAGCAAGAGAGGCGGTTCTGCATGGCTTTACCAGAGGCTCAGGGTTAGGGTCTAACTATCATGCAGGATTAAAAGCTCTATGATGGAAAATAGTTGAGCGGCTTTCTGCAATGTCTCTGTCTTTCTCTGCGGGCTTCAACGTCCAAAACGTTCAAGGTATTTCGGCATAATTTTATTTTAGAAAACCTGCTTTTGGGGCCGTCATTGTATATTCTGACCCGATTCTGTGCAGCTTCACCAAAAGCTTCGGATGGAAGTACTGGAGCTTGCTGGTTCGCTAGATGGCTTGTTAGCTGGTGGGAAGCTTGTGAACTGGGGAGCCGGGAAACTGGAGCAGAAGCTGGATGGTGAAAGGTAAATGAAATTTGTAATGGAGCTTGTGAACTGGGGAGCTGGGAAGTTGGAGCAGACGCTGGATGGTGAAAGGTAAATGAAATATTTAGTGGACGGAATGGGAAGCTAGAGTAGAAGCTGGATGGTGAAAGGTAAATGAAATCTGTAATGGAGGGAAAGCAGTGACGATGCTTCAATCAAAGGTAAGCAAGAATTTGCATTTATTTATTTACAGTGTCCAAGGTATAAGGTCTGGAGCTGAGCAATCCATTCCACCTAGCTAGGAATCAAAGGTAAGCAATAAAGTAGGTGTCTGGGCTTTTTCATATTAATTTAGGCGTCCCAAACCATTTAACCAATGTTTTAAATAAACATTTCGTCGTTTTTTTTTTTTATCCAAAGTTTTGTGTTCGAGGTCTTATTGCCAGGACCGATTGATTATACGCCGTACTGATCCATTTAACCAATGTTTTCCAATATTGAAAGACGCTCCGTACTGATCCAGTTAACCAATGTTTTCCAATATTCCAAGACGTCAACACGTTTTATTGTGACATGCCAACACATTTGCATGGACCACAAGTGTCACTTACAAATGTGGTAAGTGTCCTGAGTTTCTGAAATAATTTGTATTCTCATTCATTATATGGTTGGTACTCAGCATCGGACTATAGCGATCGATATCGATCGATTTCATATTAATTTAGGCGTCCCAAACCATTTAACCAATGTTTTAAATAAACATTTCGTCGTTTTTTTTGTTTTATCCAAAGTTTTGTGTTCGAGGTCTTATTGCCGGGACCGATTGATTATACGCCGTACTGATCCATTTAACCAATGTTTTCCAATATTGCAAGACGCGCCGTACTGATCCATTTAACCAATGTTTTCCAATATTGCAAGACGTCAACACGTTTTATTGTGACATGCCAACACATTTGCATGGACCAGAAGTGTCACTTACAAATGTGGTAAGTGTCCTGAGTTTCTGAAATAATTTGTATTCTCATTCATTATACGATTGGTACAGGCGATTTCTAGATATTCTGCAAAACTCGAAGACGCTGAGGCTAAAGGGTTTTGTAGGTAGCATGACTACCAGATCGAGACCAAGTAAGAGCAGTGGTTTAAGCGCCAAGCACGGGCAAAGATAAAGGTTGAGGCCGAAGGGGGTTTTCAAAACTAGAATATCCTGAAGCCGAAGGGGTTTTTCGATATAGATTTGTTGCCGAAGGGGGTTTTCGATATAGATCTGTTGGCTTGGTAAAGCAAGCAGAAGAAGAGAATGTAGTTAAGGCAAAAAAGGAAGGCGCTTAATAGAGGGAGGTCAGACGAAAGACTCGCAGGCAACATGCATATAGGTAGGAAGGAGTAGGGGCATGCCTACCTTAACGCAGCTCAGTGGTGGTGAAAAAGCTGGAACTAGGGACTCCTGTTCCCATAGGGAGATTTTAGGATGAATGAGGATGAAAGTCAGAAACCGGGAAAACTCGACGGTCTCCTCGTTGAGGCCGAAATGGGCCGAAAGTACTTGCAGGCAGCATGCATATAGGTAGGAAAGAGTAGGGGCATGCCTACCTTAATGCAGCTCAGCGGTGGTGAAAAAGCTAGAACCAGGGACTCTGCTACGGCATCTAATGGACCTAGACCGCAAGCGCGACAGAGGAATAGAGTTGTGGTCGGGGGGCGGTTAGTGAAATTAAAAGCAAGAGAGGCGGTTTTGCATGGCTTCACCAGAGGCTTAAGGTTAGGGTCTAACTATCATGCAAGATTAAAAGCTCTAGGATGGAAAACAGTTGAGCGGCTTTCTGCAATGTCTCTGTCTTTCTCAGCGGGCTTCAACGTCCAAAACGTTCAAGGTATTTCGGCATAATTTTATTTTAGAAAACCTATTTTTGGAGCCGTCATTGTATATTCTGACCCGATTCTGTGCAGCTTCACCAAAATCTTCGAATGGAAGTACTCGAGCTTGCTGGTTCGCTAGATGGCTTGCTAGCTGGTGGGAAGCTTGTGAACTGGGGAGCCGGGAAGCTGGAGCAGAAGATGGATGGTGAAAGGTAAATGAAATTTGTAATGGAGCTTGTGAACTGGGGAGCTGGGAAGCTGGAGCAGACGCTGGATGGTGAAAGGTAAATGAAATATGTAGTGGACAGAATGGGAAGCTAGAGTAGAAGCTGGATGGTGAAAGGTAAATGAAATATGTAGTGGACGGAATGGGAAGCTAGAGTAGAAGCTGGATGGTGAAAGGTAAATGAAATCTTGTAATGGAGGGAAAGCAGTGACGATGCTTCAATCAAAGGTAAGCAAGAATTTGCATTTATTTATTTATAGTGTCTAAGGTATAAGGTCTGGAGCTGAGCAATCCATTCCACCTAGCTAGGAATCAAAGGTAAGCAAGAAAGTAGGTGTTTGGGATTTTTCATATTAATTTAGGCATCCCAAACCATTTAACCAATGTTTTAAATAAACATTTCGTCGTTTTTTTTGTTTTATCCAAATTTTTGTGTTCGAGGTCTTATTGCCGGGACCGATTGATTATACGCCGTACTGATCCATTTAACCAATGTTTTCCAATATTGCAAGACACGCCGTACTGATCCATTTAACCAATGTTTTCCAATATTGCAAGACGTCAACACGTTTTATTGTGACATGCCAACACATTTGCATGGACCACAAATGTCACTTACAAATGTAGTAAGTGTCCTGAGTTTCTGAAATAATTTGTATTCTCATTCATTATACGGTTGGTACTCAGCATGGGACTATAGCAATCGATATCGATCGATTTCATATTAATTTAGGCATCCCAAACCATTTAACCAATGTTTTAAATAAACATTTCGTCGTTTTTTTTGTTTTATCCAAAGTTTTGTGTTCGAGGTCTTATTGCCGGGACCGATTCATAATACGCCATACTGATCCATTTAACCAATGTTTTCCAATATTGCAAGACGCGCCGTACTGATCCATTTAACCAATGTTTTCCAATATTGCAAGACGTCAACACGTTTTATTGTGACATGCCAATACATTTGCATGGACCACAAGTGTCACTTACAAATGTGGTAAGTGTCCTGAGTTTCTAAAATAATTTGTATTCTCATTCATTATACGATTGGTACAGGCGATTTCTAGATATTATGCAAAACTCGAAGATGCTGAGGCCGAAGGGTTTTGTAGGTAGCATGACTACCAGATCGAGACCAAGTAAGAGCAGTGGTTTAAGCGCCAAGCATGGGCAAAGAAAAAGGTTGAGGCCGAAGGGGGTTTTCAAAACTAGAAGATCCTGAAGCCGAAGGGGTTTTTCGATATAGATCTGTTGCCGAAGGGGGTTTTCGATATAGATCTGTTGGCTTGGTAAAGCAAGCAGAAGAAGAGAATGTAGTTAAGGCAAAAAAGGAAGGCGCTTAATAAAGGGAGGTCAGACGAAAGACTCGCAGGCAGCATGCATATAGGTAGGAAGGAGTAGGGGCATGCCTACCTTAACGCAGCTCAGTGGTGGTGAAAAAGCTGGAACTAGGGACTCTTGTTCCCATAGGGAGGTTTTAGGATGAATGAGGATGAAAGTCAAAAACCGGAAAAACTCAACGGTCTCCTTGGTGAGGCTGAAATGGGCTGAAAGTACTTGCAGGCAACATGCATATAGGTAGGAAAGAGTAAGGGCATGCCTACCTTAACGCAGCTCAGCGGAGGTGAAAAAGCTAGAACCAGGGACTCTGCTACGGCATCTAATGGACCTAGACCGCAAGCGCGACAGAGGAATAGAGTTTTTGGTCGGGGGGCGGTTAGTGAAATTAAAAGCAAGAGAGGCGGTTCTGCATGGCTTCAACAGAGGATCAGGGTTAGGGTCTAACTATCATGCAGGATTAAAAGCTCTATGATGGAAAACAGTTGAGCGACTTTCTGCAATGTCTCTGTCTTTCTCAGCGGGCTTCAATGTCCAAAACGTTCAAGGTATTTCGGCATAATTTTATTTTAGAAAACCTGTTTTTGGAGCTGTCATTGTATATTCTGACCCGATTCTGTGCAGCTTCACCAAAAGCTTCGGATGGAAGTACTGGAGCTTGCTGGTTCGCTAGATGGCTTGCTAGCTGGTGGGAAGCTTGTGAACTGGGGAGCCGGGAAGCTGGAGCAGAAGCTAGATGGTGAAAGGTAAATGAAATTTGTAATGGAGCTTGTGAACTGGGGAGCTAGGAAGCTGGAGTAGATGCTGGATGGTGAAAGGTAAATGAAATATGTAGTGGACGGAATGGGAAGCTAGAGTAGAAGATGGATGGTGAAAGGTAAATGAAATCTGTAATGGAGGGAAAGTAGTGACGATGCTTCAATCAAAGGTAAGCAAGAATTTGCATTTATTTATTTACAGTGTCTAAGGTCTAAGGTCTGGAGCTGAGCAATCCATTCCACCTAGCTAGGAATCAAAGGTAAGCAAGAAAGTAGGTGTCTGGACTTTTTTATTTGCATTTATTTATTTACAGTGTCTAAGGTCTAAGGTCTGGAGCTGAGCAATCCATTCCACCTAGCTAGGAAGTAGACACGTGTAAGAAGTAGACATGCGTTGGGCATGCAAGAGAGACGAGTAGTAAGGTCGTAGGCCCTAGGCCCACATAGGCAGGGAAGTGGTAAAATTGTGGGCCCACAGGGTTTTACGTGTTGAATTATTTTTTTGTATGAAACATTTTTTTGCATGTGTTACAGGTGTCTTCCAGTTTCCTTTTTTTATGTGTCTTCCAGATTCCTTTTTTTATGTGTTACAGGTGTCTTCCAGTTTTTTTGTGGGTCTTATAGGTCTTCTTTTGTAAAAGCTCTGTCTTTACCTTGATACATTACAGTTTGTACAGTTTGTCTTTACATGTATACATTACATTAAAGCTTTGTCTTTACCTTGATACATTACAGTTTGTACAGTTTGTCTTTACGTGTATACATTACATTACAGTTTGAGAGCAGTGAACTTTGACAACTTTTGAAGTCCAACTTAAGTCCAGCTTTATTTGACAGCGTTTGAAGTCCAGCTTTATTTGACAGGTATGGTCGTGAGCCCTGCAAAATTACAATCGATCAAAAAATTTATTTAGCAGGATTGAATTGTACCAATTCTACTTTTTCTGCAGCTACATTCTCTGTGAAATACATTTTCATTATGTTAATTCAAGACCTTTATTTAAAGAAATATATAGAAATTGCAATAAGCTGCTCTTTGGTAATGCTAGAAGTGATCTGGATAAGACTGATTTTCCTCCAAAAAGAATACTCTGCCACTTATTGATTGGATTCCCAAATTTTCTCTTGAAATCTTCTTTGAATATTTCTAACAAAATCCGGTCTCTGTCGAATTTCAATTTTTCCTTTCATGGTTTAAAGTTATTTTAAAATCCAGAATTTCTTTACCATTTGCGTGTCTCTGCCAAAGTTATTTGGCATTCCAAAATGCTTTATCTTTATCGTTTGAATCCTAGGATTTGAATGCCTTTGTAGATAAATCCTTAGCCGACTTGTAGCTACAGTAAACTTTGACAAATAAAATCTCATAAGGCTGGAAAAAATCTTGCTAGTCTCAAAAACAGAGAAAAACACCATGAATTATAAATATATGGCAATTTCCTTTTTCACTTAGGTAGCTTCCCTCACGGACTTAATGACATTGGGTGGCTATGTTGAAGAAGCTAGTTCCAGCTAAGGTAGTAGTCTGGGTTTCACCACGAACTGTTGAAGCACCTGTAGAAGAATCCTAATAAAAAGCAAAGGTAGCAACAAAGCTAGTTCCATAGTGCGTGGCTTCAAATGGGCAAGGTAGTAGTCTGATTTTGAGCCATCCTCCTTTTCCTTTGAGCATTATATAGTAAACTTTGACAAATAAAATCTCATAAGGTTGGAAAAAATCTTGCTAGTCTCAAAAACAGAGAAAAACACCATGAATTAGCTATATATGGCAATTTCCTTTTTCACTTAGGTAGCTTCCCTCACGGACTTAATGACATTGGGTGGCTATGTGTAGGAGATTTATGGTGATATATATGATCGATGCCTCAACTTATGCTGTTGGCTTATGTGAATGCATTGATGAAATTATTCTAGAGTGCTCGTTATTAGGCATTTGCAGTAGATTTATGTGAATGTATTGATGAAATTATTCTGTGTCTAGGGATTCAATTCTATATAAAGAATTATTGCCTCTACCTTCTACGGCTTACTCCAGTGCTTCCTCTGGGGCCAATGCCTCTATTGCTTACTCTGGTGCCTCCTCTAGGGCCAATTCTCAACTGTAGCTCCAGCTGCCTATGCCTATCCAACTCTATATGCGTTCATGTATTCCACCGACCATAACTGACTGCTGTCAACGATCATGATAGTAGACGACATAGTGAAATGCTTTTAATATTGAATTTATAGGTTAAGGAGAATGAGATATGATGAACGTTGAGCAGAAAAGTGAATGAGAGATGATGAAATTAATGCCTCAATTAGAGGGATTGTGTTCTTAATTTAGAGAATATATATGTGAGAGAATTATGTTCTTAATTTAGAGAATATATATGTGAGAGAATTAATATTTGGTGGTATAATGTACAAAAATAATCACCAAAAGTTTGTGAATATCTTCCCAGAAAATTCGATTGCTCTGTTTCAACTACGTACAAAGATATCAGACCTTGTAGACTGAGCTTTCTCCATCGCTAAGCATCCATTTAAGTTGAGGAATTTAAGGTTTATGAGACTTGAAAGTGTCCAATTCCTGGCAATTTCATTCTTGCTAATGTTTATGGCAAGGCAATATTTTGTGAAATGTCAATAGTTTGGAACCAAGGGTAAACACATTCAACTATCCCTATCTCTAATATGGATGCTTTCTTCAATGTAAGATCTCTTAAAACAGCCACCGGTTCTTTGTATATGAAAATTCCAAACGACTCTGTTATTGCTATGTATATGTAATTAATGAATTAAGATCTCATTTTTATACAGCTTTATCTTTTAAGCTCAGATATAACACCATCTAAATCATATTCAATGGGTAGATTATATTCATTCTTAGCCATGGGTGTAATGGTCTGAAATTTATTATTATGCTGTTGTTTATACTTGGCCATTAATTTTTATAATCCTGTTTTATATATTATTTTGGCGCATTGTTTTCCCAAGGATTGTTTGCTTCAGCACTGTATTTTCGCTGAAAATTGTTCAATGAATAATCGCGTGCCTGATATTAGCTATATCTGAGTGAGTGGAGGGGTTGTGTCACCCTACTAAAGAGTTTACAATGTTGTTGAGGCCTGAAGGTTCAATGGTAAATTTACATGGATCTCATTATAGATGCTTCATTTAATTTTGTTTATTTCTACACTTGACTGCCATATTAATGAGTTGATTGTCAATTCCCATTCTCTTGATTTTCAGTGGGTTGGTATTTGTTTAGGAATTTATTTTTAAACATAGCCTTTGCATTTTAATGCTCATCTAAATATCATATATTCGATGTGTTTCTTTTTGTTGCCATTATAAAAAGAAAATATGAATTTCAGGTTATATTTTATAAAGAAACTTTTAGTTTCAATTGAACCTACATAGAACAGTGACTCCGTATCAGTGAATGGTTGAAGATAGTTTTTTTAGACTAGAAATAGCAAGCTTGCATTTGGGTCTTCAAAAAAATTTGTTTTTTCCCAAGGTCATGGGCATAAGAACGAACTTTATACCCAGGGACTGTTCATGCTTCTACCACCCCGGCAGGGACTATCACTACGACAGTGGCTCTATATTTGTCTCTATATTTGCAGTGGTTTGCAGCTGTTTGCTCGTTGAGCTAAATGTATGTTTGGCAGGTATGAGTTCCAAATGCAGTATGGATCGATAGGCTGGTCTGTAGGAGAAACACTGGGATATGCTCAAGCAACCGCCAGAGAAGCGTTTAATATCATGCATTGGTGATGGAAGCTTTCAGGTGCAGATGCAAGGATTTTTATATAAAATTCTGTAATATTTTATTTAATGAATAACAATGAATCTGTATTTGAAATATTAAATTCCTTCGGGTTATCTGTTTTGTCCAAAAATCAGTACGTTTTTATCCCTAAATGTATTCTTCCTTATTTCAACAGGTGATAGTCCAGGATGTGTCTACTATGATTCGAAATGGGCAGAATCCTATCATTTTTTTGATTAATAATGGAGGATATACTATAGAAGTTGAAATACATGATGGCCCATACAATGTCATAAAGAATTGGAACTACACCGGTAATCTACTCCTCTCTTTTTGATTCTTATCGTGGCAGTTTTGTTGTTATTGTCAGCTTTTCATCGTTTTTTCTCAGCCCTAGAAAATGCAGGATGCCTAAGTACTCTGTACCAGGTATTTGTTTTGTTATTTAACAGCACCCCTTCTTTCTGTGCAGGTTAAGACGGAAGAAGAGGCTGTAGAGGCTATTAAAACTGCCCTAGGACCCAAAAAGGATTGCTTATGCTTCATTGAAGTTATTGTACACAAGGATGATACAAGCAAAGAGTTGCTTGAGTGGGGTTCCAGAGTCTCAGCAGCAAACAGCAGGCCGCCAAATCCTCAGTAGGGAGGATTTGAAAAGACTAGGAATTGGAAACACTTTTTTGCGGCTCATGTCTGAGATGTCATTCTTTCTCTGGTTTGGCTTATAGGATCATGTTCGAATTATTTATATCTGAATTTACTTTCTTATGTCCGAGGTCAAGTTGTGGTCACAAACATAGGGCTACTTTTTGGTGACTGGTTAGCATGTTTAGTGTTTAGTGTCAAACTTAGTCGGAGCTTTTTTTGCAATATAATTAAAATAACAAATGCTAATTTTTCGGTTATATAGGCAGGGTCATTCATGTCTGAGATGTCATTCTTTCTCTGGTCTAACTTATAGGATCATGTTCGAATTATTTATATCTGAATTTACTTTCTTATATCCGAGGTCAAGTTGTGGTCACAAACATAGGGCTACTTTTTGGTGACTGGTTAGCATGCTTAGTGTTTAGTGTCAAACTTAGTCGGAGCTATTTTTGCAATATAATTAAAATAACAAATGCTAATTTTTCGGTTATATAGGCAGGGACTACCGGCTACATGCAACACTTGTTTATATAGGAATCATACTGAGTTGATTCAATAGGTCTATTTAGATTTCATTTAGTGGACATGATTCCTCACATAAAATGAAATTATGCTTTATGCTATAATAAAACTATTGTTCTTTCTACATAGAGTTGTTCAATTTATTCATTTTTTAAAGAAAATAAAAACATAATATTTTTTTTTTTCTACGTAAAGACTAATCTATTGTATTAAGAAAGAAAGAAATTATTTATAGAGAGGTGCTAGCCTCTGAGGATGGATAAAGTCACCCTCTGTCTGAGAAGCTTAACAGGTGCTCAAGGCTACCTGAATTACAAAGATAGATGCAATAGAAATAAGCATGGACAAAACAGCAGCATGTAGTCCTCTGACTTACAAGAGAGATTCCTCCAAAAAGAACAACAACAACATAATTGTAGAACCAAAGAACCTTTGCATGCCTCTCGCACCTTGCTGCTGATATCATTGTGGCATTTGAGGGTAGGATGACAGGTGATTCCAGAGATCTGGAAACACTGCGAAATCTGGGCGTTCCTCTACCCCTAAAGCAAAAACTGGGCATCTCGGAAAGAAAAGTGACCCCTTCAAAACTCCACAGCTTGACCATTGTGCAGCAACAAAAACA
Source organism: Pinus tabuliformis (assembly GCA_031772625.1). Lineage (NCBI taxonomy): Eukaryota > Viridiplantae > Streptophyta > Pinopsida > Pinales > Pinaceae > Pinus > Pinus tabuliformis. Next base: position 1,148,817,702 of record CM062818.1, on the reverse strand, counting down.
GTATTTTAGCCTGCGAAGGCTCACCTTATGCTTTGTTGTCAGATTCTGGTGTGGTTGCATCTTCGTTCACTGGCTGGCGGGAACCCGGTGGGAGTGCTGGCGGCTGAAGCGGACCCAGAACACGAGCGTGCTCCTCAGGATTGACAACGCCTGGAGGAGGATTAACGACATTGCCAGTTTCCGCCCTCGCTTGGGTCATACCAGTCTGAGCCAGCTCCCCAGCATCTTCCTCCTGGCTATCAGAATCTTCATCGTCTTCCTCTGTCGCAATGACAGTGATCAGCATAGACACCCTCGATCGATTTCTCCAGCATCTGAATGTGAAACGGGATGTATGCACTTGACTATCTAGCTGGTCCGACTCCTCTGAAGGAGAAGACGGAGGCGCTACCATAGCCAATGGCTGAATTTCCCTTGCTTGAACCTCCTCCCTTCGACTAATACCCCAGACACCTCCTCTTCGCGGGACTCCACGCTGTCTCGGCGCCATGAGCCCGGAAACTTGAGAGCTATTGACAGTGGGAGGTCGAGTCTCCAAACTCAAAGCTTCAATTCCCTGAACCACCCTATTAGAAACCGTAACCAGAGTATGAGTTCTCACTGCGATTTTCTCCGGCATAGATCAATAGAGCACACACTGAGCAGAGGTGTGGCCTCTGCCACTGCTCACACTTCTAGAGATCGCCTCCTCTCCACTTTGCTCAGAGCACAACATAATAATACAACAAGCATACCCAATCTGGAGCATATACGCCTTTATGTAATTCCTTTTGCGGAATTCTCTGGATGCCGCCATAACGAAACCCAACAAAATTGCGTACCATGCAGTTAAGTCCCCTCGCGCGAACCCATCTCCCCTCTGCACTACCTTCTCCTCGGCCTTTAATGGCATTAATGCCTGGCAGAGCCGCCTGGTGTGGCCGTCCTGGCAGGCTTCATTATCATGCCAGCTGCCCATTGCTGGTGATCAAATTGCCACCCGCATCCGGGTAAAATAAAAACATAATATTATTTTATAGATATCATTGCAATTTAAAAAAAAAACAACTCTTCAACAACATAATTATAAGCAAAAGGAATATAATTTACAAGAAATTCTTATAGCAAAAGGAATATAATTTACAAGAAATTTTGGCCATAAGAATTATAGGACTAATGGTTGATGTACATGTCAATTATGATGTATAATACCATTTGCTAAAGGATGTCAAAATAACAGTATTTTTTAGTTTACATAAATGAATGTTTATACTAAATAAGTTATTAAAGAATCAAACCTACTTTCAATCAATTTTGATCCCTATTGTCCATTATTGTACTTTCTTCCTATTAAGTAGGAATAAAGAAAAGGTGAAGATAATATTGATAAATCCAAGTTGTCGTAATAAACTGTAAATACAAACAAATGTCACGTGAAGCCATGGAATACATACACGTAATATTCATAAATTCAAGAAAGTTCCAAGATTAAACAGTAAATACAAACAAATTGAATAGGAAGAAAGAAGAACATCACATGGAGATTGTAAATTTTAACATTAAAAAGATAGACAAATAATCCAAATTAAAATTGTTCGTGATTTCTAAATAGCAAAAAAATCACAACTAAAGATTTTGATTTGCGAACAGACTATTAAGATGTAATTTGAAGGCATAATAATAGAAGACTGTATTGTAAAAAATAATAACTTTATTTTTGGAAATACTATGATATAGAAACAATTGTTAATATTCATTTTTTTTTAATAGAACAACAATTAATATGAAAAAAAACAAAAAATAATAAAAATTAGCACATATTATGAAAAGTTTTGTAAACATTTCATTGAAAAAATCATAAATTTATTTCTTTTCAAATTTCATAAGTAATTTTTTATTTTAATTGAAGGAAATAATTTTATACCTTCAATAACCATCTAAAGAGTTTTGTTTATAAATGGACGCTGAAATACGGTTCACAAGATGCCATTATCAGGTTATACAGATCGAAGAAAGTTATGCGAATATTGTTTTGTCCACCTCTTTCAACTTGCGCCGTGGATTTCTCTAAACGTCAAAGCTTTTCATCCTATGGGTATTTAATGGTACGCTTCATCATTTCGTTGATATTTCTGAATATTTTTGGCGACCCCACCCTTTTGCAGCTGAAACTTTGGATCACGCCAACCGTCATAATTTTTGCATTGTATGGTTTCGTGTTTTTGTTGAGACTTTTAAAAAGATAATAGGGAGTACATATTTCCCTGCACAACGAATATAAATGAGATGCTTGTTTGTGAATGGACGCTACCATCAAATAGAAAATATGCCATTATTATGTAATACAGATTCAGCAGCGTTTTGGGAATATTGTTTTGTCTCCCGAGAGTACTGTTGTCATGTCCACCCTTTTCAACTTACACTTTGGGTTATTCCGATCGTCATAGCTTTTGCAATTGTAGGTATTGAATGGTGCGTTTAATCTTGAACAGATGACATTTCGTGTACTATATGAATATTTCCCAATTTCTTTATTTCTTAATGCTTTCTGAGATTAGATCTGTAAAGGTTAACAGTGTCATGAATGACACCATTTATATTTCATCGTATGCGTATCCATCAAGTATACGGGAAATAGAGTGGCAGTGCGCTACGAGGTTGCAGAATTAATCAAATCTGGTAGCTCTGCAGAAATTTTTAGATATACCCTAGCAGGGGTGGCAGGGTTTTCGATAAATAATACTGGCGAGGGATTTGATAATTTTGACACAACGATTCGACTCTTAGTATCGATCCACGCAGTTTGGCATCCAACGATGTCGTCCATTTATAGTTCTCTAAAGCCAAAACAGTGTAGACACCCAATCCATACCATCCAAAGCTCCTATAAACCATAATCCATGGAAGTATCTATACTTGTATTTAGATATGCGGAAGAATTTAATCTTTAGAGCACAATTTTGGTAGTATCTTGGAATAGGCCGAGGAAGATCAATATTGCAGAGATGGATCTGGGAATTTCTGGTGTAAAGACATTAATGTCGCTTACCTTCGAAATACCAGGAGGTTCGACACATTCTACTTTTGAGGAGGTCTGATTCTATACTACTATGCATACAAGTCTATATAGTGGTATGGAGGTATTTTAGTATACTTGTATTGCTACACATGCATATCGCTGTAATATATATATATGTGTTAGAGAGAGAGGGGGGAAGGTGGGGTGGATGGTATGGGTTCGAAAGGATGATACGGGAAGATGACGGCTAGGATTAATAGACTTTTAAAATCTCTAGTCATATTAAATAGATTAATATAAGGCGCTTACTTTTTGACTTGAACTTTTTTGTTAATAATAATTTTGATTCTCTGGCACTTCAGATAGAGGTAGAAAGAAAAGCATGAAGGGCTGAAAAGACTTAGTGCTTGTCAATGGTTTCCAGGTCTGTACCGAGGGGGAGTCCGATATGAGATCTGGGAACGAAATCTTGAAGTAGTTTACTACAGAGGTGAGAAGAGCGAGTCTGTAATATAATATCAATGTGCTCGTGTCCTCTACATCTGCGGTATGTCACAATCAGATCTGTTATATGTACCTAAATATTTCAGTTTACATTTGTGTACATGTATCTTCCGACCCGTTATCCTGAAATTCCACAACAGTATAGGATGTATATCCATATAGTGGAGAAAGTCACTCGATTTGCCAGTTGAACTGACAACAAAGTTTGTTTATATTCACTTTTCACTGTGGTCACTTGAAAATTATTCAGATATGCGGTTTTCCCATCACCATGACTGGTGCACGATCTTATCCAATCATCTCTTAGAGGACTTTATGAATACTCCCATTTTTTTTAGAGATATTCCATTAGAATGGACCTCTGTGTTATCCAATCATCTCTTAGAGGACTTTATGAATACTCTCATTTTTTTTAGAGATATTCCATTAGAATGAACCTCTGTGTGGAGGTTTGCCGTTATACCAAAACCCGCAGGTGTTGGTAAGTAACTAGGATCCCCAAGGTGGAAATTATGGATTCTATAGAGGTGAAGTGATTCTTCCAGCCCCCCTTAAACACAAATCGGTGGAATCGAACCTGGGTCCAAGCTCTGATACCATGTGGAGGTTTTCCATTACACCAAAACCCACAGATAAACTTTACAAACTATAACTAGGATCCCCAGGGTGAAAATTACGGATTCTAATTCTTCCAACACTCTACCCCATACCCATTACCGAAAACACGGAGAAACTAATTGTTTAGCTTTTCTCCAAGCGTATGTTTTGCTATAAACTATTGTTCTATGAAATCGTATATAGTTTTGAGCTTCCGTCTGCGCAGATCTTGTGACATCGCGGACCGCTGTCCAAGACAACTCTGAGACTCTTGATAATGACAACCATCTTAATGTTTACCCTACACAAAAAATTATCCGAAAACACGTCTACTCGTTATGCATATTATCTGGAAATCAGTCAACAAAAGCCACGCATCTTTTCTTGTCGTATAAGCTCAGATTTACATGTCGTATGTAGATGTCCACGTATCCAACTCTTTAAATTTCGGTATGTAGTGACAAATGCTGCATAACTTCGTGTTTGACGCTTGGGTAGTATTGTTGTGGATGTCAATATACACCGTTAGTATTGTTGTGGATGCCGATATATACGGTTTGTAATTAGTGTTTTCCATATTGTTGTAGGGTAATTATTACAGGTATAATTAGCACAACAATTTTAATAAATCTGCTTCATATAATTGAATAGGCAATATTTTCCAATTTTTTAAAGTTTTCTGAATGTAAAGTAGTGTAAGTGTATAAATGTGGTTAATATAATTATATATATAATAAATATAGTTGTGTGTCTGCAAAATTGACATTGATGGCAAATGTGTAGCAACTAAAGGAGCAACCAGACCAGTTGCAAGCAAGGAGCAACAACAAGCATGCATGGTTGCCATCAACCCTAAATAAGCATAGATATACATATGTTGTTATAGATGCAAATCAACAAATAAAGGAGCAGCAAGCACAAAGAACAACAGCACAAGAAGCATCAAGCATTATTATTGATAACGTTGCAAAGGATACTATATTAAAGAATTTGTTGTGATGTAAAACTATTCATTAAGCTTAAGTGTTGTGATGAAAAAGCTAGAATCCAAGGCAAAGGCAAAGATTGTTGTGATGCATTAATGGGAATGATTGGTATTTGATGTTGAAATAATTAATATTGGATGAATTATTTATTTTTGTTCTAATATTCAAGATATGAAGAGTTTGAAAATGAATGAGTGGAAGGTAAAGAGTCAACCCTATTCACTTCATATTCCTATGTGTGATACGAACAACCAACAAACTATCTCTATAAAATATGTGATTTTGGAAGGCACAAGGAATGTTAGAGAATGGATGAATGTGTGGGAGCTAATTGAGCTATTACCCATTAGTTACCTAGCACTTATGAAGCTGATGTGAAGCATATTTGAAGGGAAGAAGATGCAAAAATGAAGATGCAGAAATGCAAAGTTTACATAAGGGGATGGAAGTATCCTTTCAAGTTGAATCTTGATAAATATGCAGATGGAAATGGTTGAGGTAGAAGCCTCCTATGGGTTGTAGCTTTGAGAAAACATATGGGAGTTGGAGCTTCCTTTCATGGGTAGCAACCTCCTGTAGGTTCGAGGCTATAGAAAATCAGATGTAATAAGGAGTAGGAGCTTTAATTTGCATCACAAGAATAATAAAATCATGGTTTTAGTCCTTTATGGGTTTCCACATGTATGTGGTGTCAATTTGTGTTGTTATTATGAGTTCATTTATCCAGCTTGGTTTGCTTATTACTTGTTGATAACATATTCATATGCTAGTTATTATTTGTTAAGTTTCTCATGTTATGTATCAGTTAATGAGTAATGAAAATAATTCTAATGGCAGTGAATATACTAAAATGATTCACCCTGCCCCTCCCCCTCTCATTTTAGTCAAGTTTTCAATAATTGGTATGAGATTAAGCTCCTTCTATATAAACCTAAGAGCTTGAAGGTAGATCTACTTGAGCCATGGACTGTTGAGTGCATCAAAATTTCATGAGTGGAGGGATAATGTGAAAACCAAATTGATAGCTTATGGACATTGTATGGAAGCTTGTATGCAAAGGTTACGGTAAAAACTCTCCTTCTGTACAAGAAAAGAAATTGAATGCTAAGAAAAAATGTGTTATATATAAAAATATTCATAATAAGGATATTGATATAATAATAGATTTATCTTCTATAAAAGAAATCTGTATAAATTGCATCTCATGTATGAAGAGGCTCACAACAATAGTGTAGAGAAATGAAAGAGAAAGAGGAAGGAGGAAAAAAACTTGTCAAAGGGAAAGTGTCTAGTTAAGCCAAACCTCTACCTATGTGAATGCACCAGACTCTCTTGAAGAAAAGGAAAATGAAAATCAAGCTAGCGTTTACTTATCATTGGATAATATAGAAATATTTGAAGAATGAAAACAAAGATCTAAAGAAACTCACTCAAATATGTGATGAGAGGGAGCATGACTACAAGGAGGAAATTGTGAGCCTAAACACACAACTTGAAGAAGCGAGGAAACTAGAAGAGGTGATGTTTAGTAAACTCAAGGAGAGAGACCCACAATGTAAAAGATCAAAATATAAGGTTGATTCAGCTAGAAAAGAGTTATATGAAAAGAACAAGCTCTGTAAGTAGCTAGGAGAGGAGATAGCATTCACGAAGGACTCAGAAGAAAAGAGCAATAGCTCAAAGGCATCCATAGAGGATAATGAAGTAACCCTCAAAAACTCACTAGAGGAAGGTACAAGAAAAGTAAATAACAAAGAGTCAAATAGTACCAAGCAACAACAACCAAAGCCAATGTTTGAGTTAGAGAAAATGATTTCCAATGTTTGAGTTAGAGAAAATGATTTTTGCAAAAAGGTCATTTCCTTCTAGAGATGAGTTGAACAAATTCAGAATATCTCAAAGGGGATTATTTTCGCTTAGAAAATATATCAAGTGTTTTTATTACCATGAACGTCGACACATTGAAGAAGAACGTAAGGCAAAGAAAATCATGTTTAAATAGGAAAATATGCACGAAATGAGACAACTCTCTCAAGCAAGAAATCATATTAGACAAATATTCATCAGGTACACAAATAACTTCCACAATTACTATTTTTTGTGCAATGATTTTGGACATAAACTTGTTGAATGGAAACTATATGTAAAAAGGGAACAAAATGCTACACACCAACTCAACCATACCTTCGCCAAATGAGATGTTATTTATGTCATAACCTTAGACACAAAGGCAATAACTACAGGCTGCCATATATCTAAAGAATCCTAAACAGATGATGGAGGAAAATCAAAATAGACCATAATCTGAATGAAAAAGAAATGGAGATATTAGAAAACAACCTTCCAAAGTATGGAAGAGGAAGAAAAATGACCATCCTATGATTTCAATAACATAATGAATCCGTCATGACCTGAGGGTGAGTTTCTCATAAAGAAATGAACCATCTTGTCAAACTCCATGTTGGAGCAGTGGTACATCATGGGAAGACAACGTCCCTTAAAGACATGATTGTCCAATAAATGTGATCCACTAGCTCTACGGGTTATGTGTATGACGTCATGAGATTGTTATGCAAAGAAGTAGGAAAATGCATTCGGTAAAAAAAATTACGTAATGAATGAGGTTCAAGAGTACTCTCTCAGCATGCATAAATTGAGGACATAGTCAAGGTGTCTACACTCAATGGTTATTTTGTTATGAAAGGAAAAATATATATTTCATAATGTGTAGATCATACAAGTCATTATATGTGAAATCGGCCTGTGAATCTTGTTCGTGTCTTTTGAAATCTCAATACGAAACTAGAGATAGGGTTGGCGAGGACAATATATAAGGAACAATCCAACTTGCCATTATAGGTTCTAAGATTTTCCTGTGATGGGATTTGAAAGAAGTTACCTTCCACTATGGACTAAACCCAAAACCACACAGAAAATAAGTCAACAAGGCTATGATGTGTGTGATAAGTCACATAAAACTTGATATTTTGGAATTTTACAGGTTTGAAACGGGCTTGTTCAAAGTTGATTTATGTGGTATTTGGTAAATATAGGCCATTGAAAAAAGGAACTACCAGAGTACCCACTACCAAACACCTATCAAAACTGCCTTCAATCTTGCCCAAAATATAAAATTTCTCCAGACGTGCAACAAAAATATAAACTGTCCAAATATTAAAAATAGCTATAGAGGTGGGCACAACATATCAACTACATCATAAACCAAAACATTATGTTGCAGCCAGTATCAAACCCAAGGTCTACAGATTGTCATTGTTAAGTGGCCCTCCCCACCTGCAATCTTCTATATCATAATATCTGCAGTCTAATGCCCAATTTATGACATTTCCATAAAGTTGAATATTGTTTTGTCGCTTTATTTTTTCAAAAGTTAAATACATATATCTGCAATCTTCTAATGCCAATATTCGTGATTGCATATACTAATAAGACATGGAACTTGGCTTCCAGAGAACCAATGCATGTAGAGAGTGGCTATTGGAGGCCCAAAATGGATGGATCCATAGAATTCATTATTGCTCAAAGCACTGGACTAGCAGAGGTTCAGAAAGGGACCTATGATGCTGAGAAGAAAATTGTGAAGCTTCGAAGTGAGCTTGTTGGAAACGCATCCAAGGTGAATGAAATTACACAAGTGTTTGAGTTAAATGGTAGTGAATTAAGGTATGTGATTGAGATTGGTGCAACAAAAAATGATTTACAGCCCCGTCTTCGAGTGTTGCTTAAGAAAATTTAAACATGAACTTAAACACATTGTTACAAGAAGCATTGATTACGACGAAAGAGTGCTTCCCTCCATTGGAAATGGGAGTTGTCTATAATGCGACTTTTTGGAGATTCCGGCGACGGAATCCGGCGGAAGAAATTGATGTTAAATCTTGATTTGTTGCAGTTAAAATGGTTTTTTAACTGCATATTTGGATTCAGCACCCTCGAAAACCCCTGTGACGCTTTCATTGTGCAGAAACTAGCTATCAAACTTGCGATTCCAATAAATTCCTGCCGGATTTCGACCGGAAAAACCTGCCGGAAAGGCTTTCAAAAAGTCGCGTTATAGACTATTTCTTGGAAATGAGGTCTTGAAAGTCAGATTGGTGTTGTTCAATGTTGACCAGCTCTTGACCAAGAGGCCAACTATTTCTACTCTAGTCATGGAGTCTCTGCTGCATCGCGCTAAATATTTTAACATTTTGTTTGGTGATGTGGCCATCACCCATCTATCATATGGCCTCGAGTTCTCAAGAGTAGTTGAGCATAAGCAGGTGGCGCAGTAGGAAGCTAAGAGGTCGAAGTTTTTATTTGCGTTATTATTCTCGAGCATTCAAAGAATTATTATCATTACACTTGGAGTGTTATTATTCTGAATCAGGGAGCGTTATATTTGTTAGCTATGTTACAATATGATACCTCAGAGCAACGTCAGGCATACCATTACCTCTGAGTCGTATTGATTACACACTTGGCATCACTGAAAAATGCTACAAGGAACGTTGACTGACCTCGAGGATCTTGATTTAATGGCAGAGAAAGAAAGAACACAGCAACAAAATGAGAGAGAGAGGACCAAGACAAATAAACTGAATATGAATCTGTTTTATTCGATGATCAATATCCTCTACATGACATTCGATATATTCATGTATTTACCGTTACATAACCAAAACTATTCGTTACAAAGAAAACTGTACATAACTAAAAACTAAACTACGGTTGAAGTTCGTTGTCAAACTAACAAACTCCACCTTGACAACAACTTTCCCATTCATCATCTTTCCTGCAAGCCAAGAGAAGCTAAACACCACCGCAACTTCTCTACTGTAACTGGCTTTGTGAATATGTCTGCACAATTTTCTCGTGTGTGGACCTTTTTAAGAGCTACTTTTCCACCATCGATCACATGTCTCAGAAAATGATATCTCACATCAATGTGCTTGGTTCTGCTGTGATAGGCAGGGTTTGTGGCCAAGTGAATAGCACTTTGACTGTCACAAAGTACACTCACTTTCTCCTGCGTCCTTCCGATTTCATCGAGCAAACCCTTTAACCAGATTGCTTCTTTACTGGCATCTGAAGCAGCTATATATTCAGCTTCGGTAGTGGACAATGCAACCGTGTCTTGAAGCTTTGACATCCAACTAATTGCTCCACCTGCAAGAGTAAAGACATAACCTGTAGTAGATCTTCTTTTGTCCAATTCCCCTGCATAGTGAGCATCTACATATCCGCAGACTGATCCTTCACTACCATTAAAGACGATGCAATGATCTCTTGTGCCTCTTAGATATCGAAGCACCCATTTCACTGCTTTCCAATGTTCTTTACCTGGATTTGCCATGAACCTGCTGACAACTCCAACTGCATGTGAAATGTCAGGTCTTGTAGATACCATCGCATACATTAAGTTGCCTACCGCATTTGCATATGGTACATGAGACATATACTGCTTTTCTTCATCAGCTCTAGGACTCAAAACCGAAGAAAGCTTAAAATGGGAAGCTAAAGGAACATTAATAGGTTTCACATTATTCATAGAGAACTTTTCAAGTACCTTCTCCACATACTTCTGCTGTGATAACCAAAGCTTACCATTTTTCCTGTCTCTGTGTATCTCCATGCCCAAGATATGTTTTGCTGCTCCAAGATCCTTCATATCAAACGCCCTAGAGAGTTGAGCCTTTAACCTGTTGATCTCTTCCATGCTTTTGCTTGATATCTCCACAATGGTATGATATTGTCCAATTTGGGCCTAAGCCCTTATGGGTTTGTTTTTGGGCTTTACCCCAAAAGGCCTCCTTCCAATGGAGATATTTGTTCATCCTTATATACCCATGATCCTTCCCACTTCTACCACTTCTAATAAATGTGGGACTTTGTTCGTATACCCAACAATCCTCCCCTCGAACAAAGGACCATCGAGCCTCCCCTCAAACCATACGCAGGATTCTCCCCTCTCTACCAACGAGGATTCTCCGCTCCAATGCGTTGGTGGCTCACGCCTTACATGGCTCACGCCTTACATGGTAGCACCACCTGTCTCGAGAGAGCTTGCTCCATCCCAGGTCAAGTCAACTCCTCTTCACCGTGTGTTCCCCAACACGTCCATGAAGAATCCGGAGCACACCGCCTGTTTAACCGAGCTCATCCACAGGCTTACGGGGGCTCACCATCTTTGTTTCGACATTCCGAGGATTCATCCACTTGGGTAACCTCGAACTTGGCTCTGATACCACTTCTTTTTAAAAAAATCTGCAAACCCGTTTTTTTTTTTAAATTTCTGCAACAAAAAAAAACGATACCCGGATTCAGGCAACGCCGTCCACAGGGCAACGCTGTCCACAGCAAGACCGGATTCAGGAAACAATACCCAGATTGCAAAAGGATTCAGGGAAACGATTGCAAACGCTGTCCACAGCAAGGCCGGATCCAGGGAAACTACTGCAACGTACCCGGATTCAGGGAAACACTACTGCAACGCCATCCACACCGTTTCAGCCTCAACGCCAGGGTCACACCGTTTCAAACTCAACGCGAGGGTTCTTGCTGTCCACCACACCGTTTCAAGCCTCAACGCAAGGGTTCTTGCCGTCCACGCCGTTCTCAGAAATTCTGCCTGTCCTCAGGAATAAATCACGGGTTTGATCGCAGGAGATTTGTCCAGGCTCTGATACCACTTCTTGAGTTAATGGCAGAGAAAGAAAGAACACAAGAACAAAATGAGAGAGAGGACCAAGAAAAATAAACTGAATATGAATCTGTTTTATTCGATGATCAATATCCTCTACATGACATTCGATATATTCATGTATTTACCGTTACATAACCAAAACTATTCGTTACAAAGAAAACTGTACATAACTAAAAACTAAACTACGGTTGAAGTTCGTTGTCAAACTAACAGAGGATGCTGCCACTGCACTACAATCCATGCTGCATGATTCATCATTTCTAAAACATTCACTCCAGAACACTACAAAATGTCTCTATAGAATGCAACAAATGAAGACTCTGATGACGACATCATGAAGATTATTCCAATTCTCTAAGACGAAATTTTATATCGAAGGATTGTTTCTACTTACATTGCCAGAGGAAACCGTAGATGCAATAGACACGCACATCATGAATACATTATGCACCCAGCACGTTAATCATTGCAAGTTAATACTGGAAGATTCAATGTATTTAAAATGGTTACATAGTTTGTGCCACCTACAAAGCCAATGCGTTATCGCCTAGGGGAATTTGTTGTAATTGCAGTCCACGAGAATCCATTACTATGGTATCCATTACAATTGGTGATATTATATATCATAGATAAATGGAGATATGGACCTGAATCTCAACCGCCATTTTTAGCAACTCTGAGTGAGGTTTTCAAAAAAAAATTGCAAAAATTGTTGTAGCAGAAGAACCATCCATGTCTGGTGTTGGCAATGGTAGAAACTAGTGTGCTAGTGTGGTTATCATGGAAGAAGAGAAGAAGACGATGGACTAGGGTGCACACATTATTCTCAAGGTCAAGGACCAGGATGGAAATGAAGTGTTCTGCGAAATCAAACGTAGTACTCAACTGAGGAAGTTATGAATTTTTACTGTGATAGGAAATCCATTGATTTTAACTCCATATTTTTTATGTTTGATGGGAGGCATTTACTAGGGGAGAAAAATACTAAAGAAATTGAAATGGAATATGGGTATGAGATTGATGCCATGCTTCATCCAATAGGAGGAAGGTGTTAAAGTGCGTTGTCAACTAGATGGAAAGCTCTTCTCACAATCGTTTGAAATTGGAAATATGTCATAAGCTATTTTGAACATAGTTTCAACATGTAATATTAATTTTTAAAAACTTAAATAATGTGGTCAGAGATAATATATATAGATTTTCTTGTATGAAAACCCTTGTAGCTTGATGGTCCTGCAGTAATACAAATCCTTGGCACAACTATAATGAGAATTATCTCAGTGATTCAAATCTCCTTGACTCTATAGTAATTGAAATACAAGATATAATGGTAATGCAGGTAATGTCGGAAAACATTAATAATTCCAACCACCAACATTGAATGCAAGGTCTAGCTCCTTTTGTAGAATTCGGGAGAAGTCTTGAGAGCTAGATAGCTTCTTGAAGAAGCCACCGACTCCAGAAACTTCTCCTCTGTATATAAAAATCCTCTTTAGCAATCGAATGAAGCATGTGTTTTGTGTTTTGTGTTCAGTATTCTGTTGCGTTATCTGATTTGGTATCAGAGCTCAGGTGAGCTATGAGAATAAAGCGCTCAAGTGAGCTGTGAGGAGACAGAGATTAGGTGAAAGGCGGATTGTTGTGAAGGGCGCATTGTTGTGACTTGAGGAGGTATGTTTGGCCTATCCGTGTTGGAGGTTGAAGGCCTTGTGGAGTTGTGACGCTCTTTGTAAAGTGGAGGTTGATTAGTAAAGAGTAGCGTGAAGCCTGCCTGAGATTTGGAACTTGGATTGTTTGTCTGATACCTTTTTTTTCAAGTGCATAACCCTATGTTTGGTGTGCCATTGAGGTGTTCGAGCCACTGTGAGGAGGACTATGTTCTACAATCGAGACCGTCGTGGAAGGTAAACTCCTGCACTGTTTGGTTTTTTTGTTTTTTCAAACGTTGTTGCAGGGATCTATGCTGGCGTGGCCATAGGAAGCCATGTTTTGAGAAAGGAAGTGGATGTTGAGAGAGTGTGAGCACTGCCTGGAGATAATACTTTGCAGAAAATGTTGAAGCCATTGCTTCCGCTGCTTGATGGGCGTGTTGTGGGCCCTACAAAGGTGGAGCCTCTGTGAACACTAAAGAAGTGACAAGCTTGAAGGTGAGTGTTCTATTAAAAAATTGTTCATTAAGTGTTGTAGCGAGAGAGGTAAAGTGGGGTGAACGTTAAAAAAAGCCAAGCTCATTACGTATTTGGTTCCTAAAGTCAAAAAAGAAATTGTGCTATGTAATCTATGAGGGTCAATTTAAATAAAGGAAATAATAAAGGAAAGAATTTATTGCATTTACACAGGGCCATTAAAGTTGTAAAAGCACCTTGCCTCAAAATATTTATTTAGTGGAATATTTTTAAGTGAGTTTATTAAAAAAAAGGAAAAAGAAAAAAGGAGGCAGCCATGTTATCCAATGATATTGGATAAAATTTTATGATTTATGCTTGAGGGTTTATATTTGTGAAAATTAGTAATTTTTTTGGTGTTTGGTATGGTGAAAATAAGTAACATGGCTAATGTATTGGCAGAATCTTATTTAGCTGACTCTAACAAGGTAGATGATGAAAATTATGCAAATTTGAATTTTAAGTTGTAGACTTTGATGGAAGGCAACAATACATTGGTGATTGTGTCTAGAGCTGAAGTTAAGCCAGTGTCCCCTCAAGCCACATTCGTTGCAATTCAAGATTTGGAGTGATGGGAAAACAAAACAAAGGTGATTTTGCGGATGACGGTTAAGGACAAGATTATTCCGCACATTAGAGAGTGCAAAACATCCAAGGAGACATGGGACACTCTCAAAAATTTGTATGAGACGAAGACTACAAATTGGATATTTTATTTCAAGAGTAAGCTTCTTTCAATTAAGATGGAAAAAAATGAAAGTATTAGTTATTTTATTTCTAGAATTAAAGATCTAAAGGATAAATTAGGTGACATTGGTGAATCAATATTTAGTACAGACTTGATCACTCTGACATTAAATGGAATGCTTGATGAATATCAAATGTTTATCTCTGGTCTTTCAGCTAGAGAGAAAGCTCCTACTTTTGATGAGTTGGAAGGTATACTTATGAAGGAATAAGAGAATAGAAGAAGCCTTAAACAGAAATCTCCCAATTCAGATTTGGCATTGATGGCCAAAGGGAAGCAATCCTTCAAAAGAAAATAGTGGGAGAAAAATAAAGGGAAAACACCACAGGTAAAATCATTTCAAGGTACATCATTACCAAGGTGAAATGCCAAATCAAGTAGAGATGATGTGTATTATTACTGTGGAAAACCTATTCATTTTTCTAATAATTGCATGAAAATAAGGTCTGATCAATTTAAACAAAGAAGGCATTCAGGAAATTATGTTGATAGAGATGAAGCAATTAGTCATGACTTTAGCAATCTTAAATTGCTTGTGCCCAATGCTACTTTATCAATAGAAGCTAATCATGATAATGCTTGGTTTATAGATTCTGGTGCATCAATCCATATGTCATGCAAAAGAGATTGGTTTGATACTTATCATGAGATTAATAATGGTGGACACATCTATTTAGGAGATAATAGATCACATGAAATTAAAGGATATGGTGATATTAGTGTCATGATGCCTAATGGAAAAGAAAAACAAATTCAAAATGTGGTGTATGTTCCAAGATTAAAAAAGGACGTAATTTCAGTCTCTACTATCACAGATCAACATTTAAAATTTGAATTTGTGAAATCACATTGTTTGGTAAAGGATGTGCAGGACAACTACAAGGTTGTTGCAAAAGGAATTAGAGTTGGAAGCTTATACAAGCTGGACGTAATAAAGAATGGGCATCAAGATTTGGCATCAACATGTATTTCAACTAAAGAGCTTTGGCATCAAAGGTATGGACACTTAAATCATAATGACCTAATGTTACTACAAAAGAAACTGATGGTACAAGGTCTTCCAATTATTAAGGGTGAACACTTTGAATGTGAAGGTTGTGCACTAGGAAAACAACATAGGGAAGAATATCATTTGCATGAAAATAGAAGAAAACGTGAAATACTTTAACTAGTGCATACTGACGTATGTGGTCAAATGCAAACTAAGTCACTTGGTCGAGCATACTATTTTCTTATATTTATTGATGATAACACTGGATACACCTGGGTGTACTTTATAAGAAACAAACGTGATGTGTTTGAATACTTTAAAGAATTCAAGAGTATAGTTGAAAATCAAACAAGAAAGAGCATTAAAATACTTCGATCAGATAAAGGAGGTGAGTACACTTCAGGAGATTTTATCAAATATTGCAAACAAAATGGAATTATGCAACAATTTATAGTACCACATACACCTCAACCAAATGGAGTAGCTGAAAGAAAGAATAGAACATTAGTTGAATGTGCTCGTAGTATGTTAAAAAGTAAAGGACTTTCTAATATTTTTTGGGCTGAAGCCATTAACACAATTGTATATATTAAAAATAGAAGCCCTACTAAGTATCTTGAGCACAAAACACCATTTGAAGCATTTTATGGTTTTAAACCTAAAGTTAGTCATTTAAGGATATTTGGATGCAAGGCCTTTTCTCATATTCCTAAAGAGGATAGGAGAAAGTTAGATGCCAAAGCCATCAAATGTATTTTTATTGGATATTGCACTGATCAAAAAGCATATAAAATGTATGATCCAAGTATTCACAAGGTCTTTGCAAGTAGAGATGTAATATTTCATGAGCATGTAGATAAACAAATAAAAGAAGATGAACATAATATATGGGAGTCTCCTTATGAAAGCTTTAAGGAAGAAGAAGAAGTTGTGGAATCAAATCAAGTACAAGAACACATGGACATTCTAAAAGACACATCAAGGAATCAAATTCCATAAAGAAGTGATGAAGCCACTCCATAGAGAAGAAAAGGAGAAGGTACATGTTATGAAACCAGCTCAAGAAAAGATAGAAAAGATAGATCAACGCCTTAGAATTCACCCTCTTCGAGGGGGAAACCTCCTTTACATTACATAAATGAACAACTCTTGGATGATACAAATGATAAAACCTCCTTTCTATATATAGGAGTCTAAGGAGTCACACTATAATCCAGCCGACCTAACAATAATAATATAAAGCCAGAAAAATAACAATAGAGGGATTCTATGGGGCACAGAAATAACAACATGGGGATAATAAGGGCACAATAATATAAATAGTGGGTATAACTACAATAGTAATGGGGTAATGACTAGTATTATAGGGACCCAACATGCCCCTCTCCTTCAAAAAAGTGTTTTCCTCAACGCTTGAGTAGTTCTGGATATTTTTCCATAAAATTCTCATCCTCCCATGTGGAATCTTCAGCGGATAAGTTCTTCCACTTGATAAGATACTCTGAAATTGATCGATTTCGTAGCTATCGAGTTCTTGTTTCTATGACTGCTTCCAGTTCCAATATAATTTTTCCTTCCTCTTCAAGTTCTAGCAATATTGTTTGAACTAAGAGCTTGTCGCCTATAACCTTCTTTAAACATGAAACATGGAAAACTGGGTGCAATCGAGAAGCTGCAGGAAGCTCCAATATGTATGCCATAGTACCAATCTTTTGCAACACCTTGTACGGACCATAATACTTTGGTGATAATTTATTATCCTTCTTAGCTTGCTTTAGGGACATTTGCTTATATGGTTGTAGCCGTAGGAATACCCAATCACCTACATCAAAGCTTCTTTCACTGCGATGTTGATCTGCCTGTTGTTTCATTCTGTTTTGTGCCAACACGAGGTTATCCTTTAAGAGTTGGAGGACTTGTTGTTGATGTTCGATGTGATGTTCCACTGCCTGAACCTTAGAATTTTCTCTTAAATATGATGTGATGGATGGTGGTTGATACCCATAAAGTGCCATAAATGGGGTCATTTTTGTTGTTGTATGGAAGGAAGTGTTATACCACCATTCAACGAGAGGCAACCATTTGACCCATTGTGTCT
This sequence comes from Pinus tabuliformis, assembly GCA_031772625.1. NCBI lineage: Eukaryota > Viridiplantae > Streptophyta > Pinopsida > Pinales > Pinaceae > Pinus > Pinus tabuliformis. Next base: position 1,148,799,909 of record CM062818.1, on the reverse strand, counting down.
ATTTATCAGATACAAAGCAACGAAGATATCCTTCCAAACATTTGTTTACTATCTCAGTTTGCCCATCAGATTGAGGATGATAAGATGAGCTATGAGCTAACTGAGTACCAAGACAAGAAAATAATTATGTCCAAAAATTTCCAGTGAAAATGGGATCTCTGTCACTTACAATAATCTTTGGGTTTCCATGTAGCTTTTGAATTGTTTCCATAAATGCAGTAGAAACTGTACTGGCTTTAAATGGATGTGATAATGCACAAAAGTGTGCATACTTGGTAAGTCTGTCAACTACCACCATGATGACACTCTTTCCCTCAGACTTGGGTAAACCTGTGATAAAATCCATTGAGACCTCCTCCCAACGTTGGCTTGGAATGGATAAAGGTTGTAATAGACCCGGTGTCTTAATTGTTTCAACTTTATTTTGTTGGCAAACCAAACATTCCGCCACAAAATTTTGAATATCTGATTTAAGGCCATCCCAAAAAAATTCCTTCTTAACCCTGTGGTAAGTTTTTAAAAATCCTGAGTGCCCTCCTAAGGGAGAAGTGTGCAATTCCATAAGAATCTTTTGTTTTAACTGGGAATTCTTACAGAGGTATAAGCGATCTTTGTACCATAATGAATCATTTTGCCAGCTAAATGTATTAGACATACTGGAATCTTGTTGTAACTTTCGAATAAGTGCCCACACTTCTTCATCATTCTTCCATTCCTCCCTTGCTTCATTTATCCAATCTGGTTGGATAATAGAAATGGCGCACAACAATGCTTCCACATCCTCATCCTTTCTTGAGAGTGCATCTGCCACCACATTTTGTTCCCTTTTTTGTAGATGATTTCAAAGTCATAACCCAACATCTTTGTGACCCACTTTTGTTGCTCTTCAGAGGATAATCTTTGTTCTAAAAAGTATTTAAGGCTATCATGATCCGTTTTTACCTTGAAGTGTCTTCCCATTAGGTAGGGTCGCCATTTCTTAAGTGCATGGAGTATTGCCAACATTTCCTTCTCATAAATAGCTTTTCTTAAAAACTTTTGCTTGATTGGACGACTTTCAAAAGCAATGGGTCTTTCATCTTGCATTAGAACAGCACCAATTCCATTTCCTGAAGCATCACATTCCACAATAAAGGTTTTTGTGAAGTCCGGTGTAGCTAAGACCGGTGCTTGGCACATTGCCTCTTTAAGATGTTCAAAGGCCTTTGTTGCTTCCAGAGTCCATGAAAATGCATCTTTCTTCAATAATGTTGTTAGAGGTGCTGCTATTCTCCCATAATTCTTAACAAACTTGCGATAATACCCTGTCAACCCAAGAAATCCTCGCAGATGCTTTATGGATGTGGGAATTTTCCATTCCTTAATGGCTTTAATTTTGCTAGGGTCTACCTTAACTCCTTCATGAGATACAATATGACCCAAATATTCCACCTCCTGGACTCCAAAGAAACATTTGGATCTTTTTGCATATAATTGTTTCTCCTCCAATAGTTGTAGCACCCTGTCAACATGTTCAACATGATCCTTCCAAGACTTGCTGTAGATTAGTATATCATCAAAAAATACTAACACAAATTTTCTAAGGAATGGTTTGAAAATTGAATTCATCAAACCTTGAAATGTTGAAGGTGCATTGGTAAGGCCAAAAGGCATGACCAAAAATTCATAATGACCCTCATGAGTTCTAAATGCCGTTTTCGGAATGTCTTCAATCTTCATTCTGATTTGATGATATCCCGAACGAAGATCCAACTTGGTGAAGTAAATTGATCCATGCAATTCATCCAGTAATTCATCAATGACAGGAATGGGGAACTTATCTTTAATAGTGAGCTTGTTGAGCTCCCTATAATCCGGACACATGCGCCATGATCCATCCTTCTTGTGCACCAATACTACTGGAGCAGAGAAAGAACTTTGACTTGGTTGAATTATACCAGCCTCTAGCATTTCTGCAACCATACGTTCAATTTCACTTTTTTGGACATAGGGATATCTGTACGGCCTGATGTTTGGAGGAACACTTCCTGGAATCAAATGAATAGCATGATCATGATCACGCATAGGTGGGAGACCTTTGGGAGTCTCAAATACCTTGGAATGATTGTCCAGGACTTTTTGGAGATCTGGAGAAATAGATGATTCCGATGTGGAAAAATCTAGCGAACATAATTGTGCAATTACACCTCTTTTCTCCTTTTTTAGAAGCTTTGTCATACCATTAGAGCTGATTATCTTTCCTGGTTTCCCTGCAATACCCCTTAATTCAACTTCCTTTCCTTCCGTAGAAAATTTGATGAAAAGTTCTTGAAAATTAAAAGCTATTGTACCCAAGGATTGTAGCCATTGGACTCCTAGTACAACATCAACACCTCCCATTGGAATGGAAAGCATTGGGCTAGTCAATACATATTCTCCCATGGATAGCTTGATATTATGGCACTTTCAGAGCAATTTATTGTTCCTCCATTTGCAATCATCACTTGACACTCTGGTGCTGGATATAGGAAGCAATTCAATTCTTTTGCTACCCTACAATGAATAAAATTGTGGGTGCTTCCTGAATCAATCAACACTATTACCTTTTTCTTCTTGATTTGTCCTTCTATCTTGATGGTTTGAGGAGTGGTAATTCCCGCCAATGCATTACAAGATATGGTCGGATTTATTTGTTCTTCATCTAGGCTTTGTTCCTGGAGTATATCTTCTTCTTTTGACCTTTCTTGCTCCTTTTCTTCTTCCTCTTCACAATCTATGTAGAATAATTTCTTCTCAGCACACTTATGACCTTAGTGTATTTGCTATCACAACTGTAACAAAGCCCTTTTGCTCTTTTTTCTTCCAATTGTTGTGGTGTCAACCTTATAGGTTGTGGAAGACTAGGGGCAACAACACTTCCGTCTTTATAGTTGTGAGTGGTATGCTTCCTGGTTGCCATAATTTTGCTTTCCATTTTTCTTGCTAACCTGAATGCCTTCTCTAATGAATCAGGTTCCCAAAAGCGAACATCATGTTGGATATTATCCTTTAAAGACCCTATGAACACATCAATCCTATGCTCTGGAATATCTTTTACCCTTATGTTCAATTTTTGGAACTCCTCAATGTGCTCCATTACTGAACCCTTTTGTTTGAGACTTATCAATTGGCTAAAAAAAGTGTTGCTTTTTGTATCTTCATAATGTGCTATCAATTCTTCCGTAAAAATTTCCCAAGTGATAAATTGTTTACGAGAGCAAAGCCATTGATACCATACAAACTGATTTGGTTCCAAATATACAGTTGCCATACGTACCTTTTGTGTGTTTTACACATTATTGAGATCGAAGAACTGCTCCATCTGTAATATCCATGTGGCGGGATCCTTGCCATCAAACTTCCTCATATCGATTTTTGGAATATGGTGGGTCTTCGATCCAACATTAGAGTCTATGGAATCATGATTAACATTACTTTTGTTCACATCATGAGTTTCCTTTACAACCTTTTCACCATTAGTAAGTATTTCTTGTAAAAAATTTGTAAAATCTGTCTTCAAATCTGCCATGTCTGTCTTCAAATTTGCCATGTCTCTCTTCAAATCTATCTTCAAATCATCCATCTTAGCTTCCATGCCATTTATATTAGATTCCACGCCATTTATCTTAGCTTCTGTTAGCTTTTGTGAGCGTGACATTTTTTGCACTTGTTCTTGTAATTTTGATATATCATGTAGCATTTCTTCCTCTTCTTCATGAGTCATGCTAGAGCTTTCAGGTTCCTTACTAGGTGTTTGCATTTTATTTCCTCGGGGCATCAGTTACCGATAATAATGCTTTACTATGCCCTTTGAATTCCGTTAAACCAAGCTTACACAAAAATAAAAAAAAAACTACACACCTTTTTTCACTTTATAGAAGCCTGATATTGAATCTGATGTATCTCTATAATTTCAGATCATCCAATTCTGAAATTGTGACCTGTAGTAGCCTTTTGTGTCCTCTTTCCAATGCCACAAGTCTGACCCAAATTGGATTCTCCAAGGAAGAGTTATGTGAAATCTCCCACAGTGACTTGCTTTTAGACTAGTTCAATAGAGTGAACTTGTACGACGTGCCACGAGTCACTGTTTCAACCATTGGATCTAAAACACACATACAAGAAACTACATTTCGTCCTATTTCTGTACCTTCTTACAAAATTTCAATCCAATCCCCAGGGAGAAAGTTATGACGATTTTCCCCAGGTCACCTGTTTTGAATGTAATTCAGGAGTCTGCAAAAACACCAACTTCCTCAGATCATATCTCCGCAAAAATCCCGCGAAAAGCTCTGAAATTTGGACCGAAGGTTCAGGGCGATTTATTCTCAAATAGGTTTTTTTTCTTACTTCTGAAACATCACAGAAAAAAGTTATAGTGAGAATGCCACGATGACCTGTTTGGAGCAGCGAAACCCTAGAATCCAAAGCTCTAATACCAAATGTTATTATATGAGCTCAAGAAAAGATAGAAAAGATAGATCAATGCCTTAGAATTCAGCCTCTTCGAGGGGGAAACCTCCTTCACATTACATAAATGAAAAATTCTTGGATGATGCAAATGACAAAACCTCCTTTCCTTATATAGGAGTCTAAGGAGTCACAATATAATCCAGCTGACCTAACAATAATAATATAAAGCCACAAAAATAACAATAGAGGGATTCTATGGGGCACAGAAATAACAACATGGGGGTAATAAGGGCACAACAATGTAAATAAGGGGTATAACTACAATAGTAATGGGGTAATCACTAGTATTATAGGGACCCAACAGTATCCCACAAAGTAATGAACCTCTAAGAAGGTCAACATGATAGAGTCAAGCCCCCAACAGGTATAAAGATTATGCTTTAATGTCTCAAGTAATGACTGTTTTTGAGCCCTTAAATTATGAACAAGCCAAAAATCATAAAGAATGGATGGAAGCTATGAAAGAAGAATATGACTCTATAATGAAAAATGAAACTTGGGAATTAATAGAATTACCTGAAAATAAAGTCCCTATAGGATCAAAATGGTTGTACAAGACAAAATTTAATGTAGATGGTAGCATAGACAAGTATAAGGCAAGATTGGTTGCAAAAGGTTATTCAAAAAGGGAAGGTATAGATTATGAAGATACATTTTCTCCGGTTGTAAAAATGAATACAATCAGAATAATGATAGCATTGGCAACTAAATACGATTAGAAGTACGTCAACTAGATGTAAGGTCAACTTTTCTAAATGGTGACTTAAAAGAATAGATTTATCTTGTTCAACCAGAAGGATTTAGAAAGAAGGGTCAAGAACATCTTGTATACAAGGTAAAATAGACCTTACATGGACTAAAACAGGCGCCCGGATATTGGTAGGAGAAAATCGACAAATTCTTCTTTCAGCAAAAATTTTAAAAAGGTAAAAATGATCCTAATTTGTATATCAAGACAGATAGAAATGGGGATATAGTATTACTCTCTATATATGTTGATGATCTAATAATAACAGGGAGTGCTGATAAATTAATTATGGATATAAAAATAAAGTTATCATAAGAATTTGAGATGAAGGATCTTCGTGAGATGCATTATTGTCTAGGTCTTGAAGTATGGAGAGATGATGGAAGAACCTTAATCACAAAAAGAAAATATACAAATGAAGTACTAAAGAGATTTCATATGAATGGATGTAAGGCAGTGAGTACTCCATTGGAACAAAATATCAAATTAAGAAGTGATGATGGAACAAAGATGTGAACGGAAAATTGTATCGACAATTAGTGGGAAGTCTGAATTATCTCACTACCACTAGACCAAACATTGCTTATGCAGTAAGCATACTTATTCAATTCATCGCTAAGCCTCATGAAAGCAATTGGATAGCTGCAAAAAGGGTCCTTCGATAGTTAAAGGGAACTATCAATTTTGGTATTGAATATACTAATGCTTGTAATGTTGAATTGACAGGTCATTCTGATTCTGACTAGGCTAGAAATCTAGATGACAGGAAATCCACCATTTGATATGTCTTCAATATAGGATCGGGAGCTATATCATGGAGCACTAAGAAACATGCAATAGTTTCCTTGTCATCAACTGAAGCAGAATATAAAGCATTATGTAGTGGCACCTGTGAAGCTATATGGCTCAGAAGAATACTTGAAGATGTTGGTGAAGGTCAACAAGAACCTACAGTGATCAGTTTTGATAATCAAAGCACCATCAAACTGGGGAACAACCCTGTATGTCATGCAAGATCAAAACATATAGACACATAATATCATTTTGTAAGAGAAATGGTCCAATCAAAAGGAATTTCTCTAATATACTATAATACAAACGATAATGTAGATGACATATTCACTAATCCTCTTGGGAAGAAAAAATTTGAGTTTTGTAGAAGTAAGTTATGTGTTGTAGAAAATCAAGATTATATTGTAAGCCTAGCTGAGACTTAGACTAGCAGGCATGACAATTAAGAGTATGTTTAGAGTGTCTTATATATTGTGGTATAGTATATTTGTCATATGGTTGGAATTAAGGGGGAGTGTTGGAAAACATTAATAATTCGAACCACCAACATTGAATGCACGGTCTAGCTTCTTTTGGAGAATTCAGTGGAAGTCTCGAGATCTAGATAGCTTCCTGAAGAAGCCACCAACTCCAAAAACTTCTCCTCTGTACATAAAAATCCTCTTTAGCAATTGGATTAGGTTTGTGTTCTATGTTTTGTGTTCAATATTCTATTGGGTTATCTGATTGGTAACTGATATAAGGCTAATAATAATCTGAAAGAGATTACAAATAGTTTTTCTTCTGGATACATTCAACAAAAATGTGAATTCTAATGTACAATGTGAGTTACCTTGATCGAAAATATTGTTGCGCAATTCGCCGAAGCTTATCCTTGATGGCTCAGTGATGTGAATTATCTCCCAAAATCACAAGAACTTTAGCAATGAAATCTAAAATTCCAATGACTTGGATCTATGATTAATTTAAGTTTAAATCAATACATGTTAACCAATAGAACCCTCGCAGCATCAAGTATTCATCTATATCTACCTGGAAAGAATTATGGATTTCATTTTTTTTGTTGCTTAAATGGAAGGTGTCATTGCGATGGTTCTAGATTCTGGTGTAATTGAATAGATCATCTCTCTCCTGAATTTTTTATTAGTTCTTCTATGAGTCGTGACATGCCTTCCTACTCATATTCATTTTTCGATGACTAGTATATTTTACTCTTGCATCTTATTTGTACGCCCATGGAACAAATTAGAGTAATATGAACAAAGAACTGTGATTAAATTATGAGGGCATCAGACATCAAGGCACTCTTCCCATTACTACTTCTGATACTTGCCTTGCTCGACTTGAGTTTAACCTCACTATTATTTCTGATTGCGTTCTTGATTGTGCAGTACAATGCTTCTCCACAAGGTCAGAATACAAGGAGAGAGGAAATACTATTCTTTGTCATCTTACTAGAAACTTTGGTTGTTCTTGCTGAAACTGGATTTTATGTTGCATGCTCTGTCAAAACAAAGGCATGGAGAAATTTAAGGCATTGAATATGTTCCTCGTTCAAATTTTTATAATTGTGTTCATCTTCTAGGTTGTTATCACACCCCAGAAAGCTCGCTTTGAAGATTATAAAGTTTGTTGCAATCCAACTATTTAATTTTGCATTAGATGCTCTACAGGAGTGTAACATTGTATTTGAAGGACTGTTGATAGATGAGTTGATATTTGTTTTTCTTTCACTGCTTCTTCATGGAGTCCATGTTCATATTCATATCATAACTCACATTTGTTTCTGCTAACATTGTATTATCACTATAGGCATAATCTCTTTGTTGGCATCACAAAAGAGATCGAATGTCTTGTAGAGAGAAAATGATGGGCTAGCTTGTGAAATGGTGCCACAATCCCAAAGCTCAATTAATCAATGTATTGTTTTGACTTGGATACCATTGTGAATAAACAAAAGGCACAGCTAAATCTGGCTTAGTACAATTGATCCTGGAGGACAAGAGTTTTAAAAGCATAGTGAAGGAAGTAAACACCTTGTAGCTATTGAATTTCCAACATTAGAGTTTATGCTCTAGACAAGCCCTTGTAATTTGCATTTTCTAAGTACTTAAATACTTGACCAAATCCCTTATTTTTTGTTTGTTTCCTACATTGGGTTTACAATGTACAAGGCATGACTAGGAAAATTCAATCAAACCATATTTTAAAAATTAATTGAAGGGTATGTAAGTTTTCTTAAATGCAATTATAGATTTCCAATAAAAAAAATTATCCAAGGTAGCAACCTGATATCTTATTTTTTGAGGGGTTTGAGATAATTTATAGTTGAGCACTTCTTCTTTAACTTCAGATATTTGGGATATGCAAAATAGTAAGTATTCCACTTTGTGTGCTTGGAGTCACATTTGTTGTATCGTATGATTGGCCCCACTTTCTTTGTATGATCTGATTGGTATTACATTCACTGTATGTATGGTATGCTTGGCATCACATCCACTATATGATATGATCCTTGTGGAATCACTATATGGTATTATTGCTATATGGCATCGCATAATTTTATATGAATGTCAGCACAAGCCATTAGTCTTCTTGATACCTTGGACAAAGACATGAATAAGGGAGTGGTACTCATGGAATTTTCCCAAGCTGGTGAATATAATCAATGAAAATTATATCTATGCAAGAGTAGAAAAATATGTGAAGGACAACTCCACTTTGTCAAAGGATGCCATATTTGAGCTGACAAATATAACTAGTGATGGAGACAAGGCTAAGGATATTATTGACGCTCCTAAGGCTTCCATGGGTCAAGACATCTTTGCAATTGCCTTAATAAACACTGATAATTTTCCACAAAGGTTTATAGAACTTTCAAAATACCGAAAGCAACTTCATTCATATCTTGTGTCAAAGATGCTAGATATTTCTCCAAACCTTGGAATATCGATCGATGGAATGGTGTGTGAAAAAATGTTTTCTAATGGGAGGAAGCTAGAGGAAACATTGATGTTGTACATAGGCAACATTCATTAAATGCCCAATAAAAGAAGAAATCATCCATTTCTTTAATATTATGAAGGAATCCAATTACAATTTTTGTGGCCATCAATGTTATGGAACTTCTCAGAATCAATGAAGCACTATGTAAATTTTTTAAAATAGTTTGTTTATGGATTGTTGCTTCATTCTAAATTGGAGAAAAATTGTAATCCTCTTGTAACCTTTGAAAGACAATTTTTTCTAGGTTCAATCATATATGCTTCAAATAAAAAACCCTTATGGAATATTCAAAATAAATGATGCATATGAAATGGATGTTCGAGGTTGCTGCAATGATTCAATGTTTATTTTTGCAGATTTATTGCCTATTACATATAGGTTTATGGAGTTACATTGTCAAATACTTGCCTCACATATTCAATTTCTCATGTACTTAATGATGTAATGCACTCATTATTTGGCAACTATAATTCAATTTCTTTTTGCAACTTGCAATGTCTTACAAGGTGTATAGTCAACCGTATTCTTGCTTTCAGGGTGTTCTCACAACAATATTTTGCATCGCTCTTACAATGTTTCCATTTCATATAGAGCAAGGTTAACTTTGGAGCAGCATTCATCGAATATCAAGGAGCCCTAAAAAGCCATCTAAAGTACCATTTATTCAATCATGTAGAACAATACGTTGAAGGTTATAAAACATCACTACTACACCAAGGGCACTTTTAAGACATTCTTTTAAGACAAGAAATCTTTTGTCTTAAAAAATCAATTTTTGTTTTAATCATTTTACATTAAAATTTAATATCAATTGAATTGTCTTAAATATAAAATTTAAGACAAAAATAGTCTATTAGAAAATTATTTTAAGACAAAACTTTTATTTAAGACAAAAACAGTTTGAGTCAAAATTATTTAATACAAAACATTATAGTTAAGACAAAAACCTTTGAGACAAAAATATTTTAAGACAACTTTATATCTAAGACAATGGCCACTTAAGAAGAAACCCATTTAAGACAATTAACAATCAAGATGAAAACGTATCAATTTCAGAAAATATTATCTAACAACTACGAAATTGATTCTCACAGTGCACCCTAAGTCTGCCAGCTTGTAGGCTACTACTGCATTGCACCTATACCAACGCTGCTATTTCACTTTCCATTCACATTATCTTATATAAAGACAACAATTTGTTCGGCTCTTCATTTTGTAGGGGTAGTCGACTGTGAAGAACGTGAAAAATTTTCGTGGCAAGACTTCCCACATGTTAATTACCTTTTTTCCCTTCGATCTCTATTGATATGATTAGAGACAACTTGTATGTTGTTTCATTCGACACTACTACATGGAGGGGAATTTTAAGACATTTTTTAAGACAAAATAAATCTTTTGTCTCAAAATTTTCAATAAGAGGCGCTAGTAAAAAAGGTAAAGGATTAGGGGTTCATGTTTAGGCTATTGATGGGTTCTTCAGGAAGTAAAGCGATGGAGGCTAACAACAACTAATGGGATTTAGAGCAATGGAGGCCAACAACGGGGGTGTGCATCATGATAGGAGCGATGGAGGCACTTTTGATGAATGTGGATAGGTAATAACATAGTTGGAGTACTTTTTGGGGTCTCCATCGATTATTTTTAATATGTTCTTTTACCGTTTTATTTATTTTGAACACTACTTATATCCATTGGTTGTTGTTATTAGCACATTGTTGTGATCGATTCGCAACATGGATTAGATTCACTTGAAGGATTTTTGAAAAATGCAACAAGAAATTCTCAATTTGATTTTTCCTTGATTAAATTGAGAAAATTTGAATCTCCTCATCAACAGGCAACTTGGATGCAACTAAAATTTATGACATGGCTTTTGTCACCCATTTTACTCAATAAATATTAGTTTGAGGAGTTAGAGTTCAATTAAGCACGTGTGATTACTAATTTGTAGCAATCATAGTCAATTATCTCAAGTTGTTTTGAGTTAAACTAGTTCTGACTACTAGAGGAACTAGTGGAAGGCCAATTGTGTAGTGGGACTTCAGTTAAATGCAGTGATCATCTAGTTATCTGATCAATCAACCCAAAGTATCTAGTGCATGCAAATAATTCGAGCTCCCCAGCTATGTTAGAGATTGTGAGGAAGTGTAACATTAGTTGTAGACTAGTCTTGAGCATACAGGTTTTGCATGTGGTCACATGATCAACCTTAGGAATTTCACAATCCATTTTGGAAAAATTCTTTAATAATAGGGATCTAATTTCTCAAGGAATTTCCCAAGGAAATAGGGGCTCAAGAAGTGGCAGAAATTGATGAAGTTTGGGTTTGAGCTTCTTAGTAACCAAAGAGATAGGTTATTCACTTATAGGTTGTGCACAATTGAGTAAAGAAATTGTAATACATCTATATTCATCAAATTAATCCAAGAATTCATTAGAGTCTTTAGCATATCTCTTTCCCCAGGAAAGATATTATTTGCACGTGTTTTATTTCTTATTGCATGCCTAAATTTTTTTCTCTAAATTGTGAATTAACTTCCATAGAGTAGTAGAGTAGGTTTATGTCTTGTGATTTTGAAAAAACTTCATGAGAAGTTGCAAATATACACCATAATTTCTACATCGTATCATAGAAGGATTCAGATTAGAGCAGGAATTTCAAACTTGTTTCTTAGGAGGTTTGAAGTTTCAGTTCAATGTAGCAATATCTCTTAAGAGCTGAGAAGATGACGTTCAATGGGTTGAGGCTAGAGTGTGCCTTGGAAGGAAACTTTAATTTCATTGAATGGAAGGATCCCATGGAGGAGGTATTCCGTGACAATGGATTGCTAGAATACATCAAGAGAGATGTTACAAAGCCAATAGAATCCGATGCCTAAAACCTCTCTTAGTGGAAGAAATATGTCTCCAAGGTGTGGAGAATAATTTTGGAGGGAGTATGGGACCACATTGTCAACAATATCCATGTGAAAGAAAATCCTTATGCAATGTGGTAGCCACTAAAAAATCTATTCTAGAATAGTAGTGACCATAAAAAGTTGGTGCTCAAGGATAAACTTTGAAGTATCAAGATGTAGAAGAATGAATTTCTCCTACAATATTTGAGGAGGTTCACACAAGTTCGTGATGAGATTGCAGGAGTTTGTGTTGTTTTAAAGGATGAATTGGTAATCATATCCCTTGCGGGCCTTCCCACGAGTTGGCATAGCTATCAAGATTAAGTGAACGAGAGGGAGAAAATATCGAATTGGAAACACTGATGGTATGATTTGGTACATGAGGACACAAGGAAGAATACCAGAGATGGGACCTCATCCAAGGGCAAGGATGAAGAAAAATTGGCATTGGTTGGAAAGGGAAAGAAGGGGAAAGGGATAAAAGCTCAAACCAAACCAGAATCCAACCAAGGGGGAAAGAAGAAATATTTGTCAAAAAAAAAATGCTTCCTTTGTCATGAATATAGACACTATGCCACAAAGTTCCCATAGAAAAAGGAAAGCAAGATGAACATAGGAGGAGCAGCAGGTGAAGCCTCGGCTTCACACTTCGACCTTGACTTTACCCTTATCACATGCATGTCCAATATAGTGATGGGGAGTGTGTGGTACTTGGACTCAGGGTGTAGATATTTTTTCAGTTACTTGGAGGAGAAAGATCTCCAGATGCACATCAAGCTAGGGGATGACAGAAGGTACAACATGACCAATACTGGTACAGTCACCTTTCAGAGGGAGTCAGGCTCCCCTATCATGCTCAAGGATGTCATGTTTGTTCTAGACCTAAAGAAAAATCTCACATCTATTGGAATTTTGGAAGAATGTGGTTATGCTGTGATCTTAACCAAAGGAAAAGAATTCCTGAGATAAATAGCCATAGGACAGGTGTAGAAGATCGGGGTTTATGTGAAGAATCTGTATAAATTAGATGACTGTGCTACATTAAGCACTAGGGAGGAGAAAGTGTAGGGCCATGATGTAGGTGAACTTTAGCACATAATACTTGGCCATTTGCATCATGGCACCTTGAATATTATACAACAAATATCCACTAGCCTCCATAAAGGAGCACTTGAGTAGTAGGATTTATGCAAAAGATGTACCTTGGGGAAGTACATAAAATTTGCATTCCATGACCGGGACAACGAAGTGCGTCTAGTATAGGAAAAGATCCACACTAATGTATGTGGACCTTTCTCAATAACCTCCACTACCAGGAAAAAATATTTTGTCCTTTTTATTCATAAGTGTTAGATCTCCTCATGCAGAATAAAGATGAGATGTTCTCCAAGTTTGTAGGATTCAAGGCACTGTTTGAGAAAGAAACTAAGAAGAAGGTGAAGGCTCTTGGGAGAAATAATGGAGGTGAGTATGCGTCGAATGAATATAAAAATTTATGTGTGAAAGAAGACATTAGACGACAGTTGACAACACCTCACAACCCTCATCAAAATCGGGTGGTTGAGAGAAAGAATCGTAGCAATTTGGGAGCAATGAGGGTGATGTTGCATGACCAAGGGCTACCTTTGCATTTATGGGTTGAGGCAAACAATATAACATTTTGTTTATAGAATTGAAGTCCTCATCGGATTCTTGGCATGATTACATTGGAGGAGGCTCTCTCGGGAAGAAAGTGGGATGTGTCACACTTCAAGATTTTTGGAGCCTCTTTTTTCTGCCATGTCTCCAAAGAACCAAGGAATAAGCTTGAGTCGACCATAGAATTTGGGGTATTTATGGGTTACACAAAAAATCACCACAACTACCATGTGTACTTGTCACCACTAAGAAATATATTTGTGCGAAGGGATGTAAATTTTGATGAGGAGAAAGCTATGTGGTGCTCTATTGAGAGGGAGCTTTACATCCCACCAAAAGATGAGCTTTGAGCTTCAAAGGGGGAAGCTCAGGAAGTTGTAGAGCAACCACAAATTGAGGAGCAGAGAGTGGAGACATTCACTCAAGCAAAACCATCCATAAAAACTGGAAAAGGACTAAGGAAGTTGATAGACTTGTGCAGGATATGAGGGAGAATGTGGGATATCCTTCAAATTCGCGTAGGCAAAGGAGGTCACCTGAGAGGTACACTAGCTCCATGGCTCTTATGACTGAGATTATAGAGATTGAGTCATCATATTTTGAGGAATAAATATAGCAACCTATATGGGTTGATGCAATGGTGTAGGAATACGAATCCACTGCAAAGAATAGTGTTTGGGAAAAGGTCCCAACACCAACATATAAGTCAATAGTGGGTTTGAGATGGAACTTCAAGGTGAAGCAAGAAACAGAGGAAAGCATAGAGACATATAAGGCCAGATTTGTGGCCAAGGGGTACTCTCAAGTTGAGGGAATTGACTCTGAGGAGATCTTTTCTCTTGTAGCAAGATACTTATCCATTAGATCAATTCTTGCTCTTGCTACACAGATGAGTAGAATAGCCACCAGATGGGTGTAAAAACAACATTTCTCAATGCGGTTATTAAGGAGGTGGTGTACATAGAGCAACACAAAGAATTTGAGACATTTTATCAAGAGTCTCATGTGTGCAGAATCAAGTGAGCGTTGTATGATCTCAAACAAGAACCTCGTGCTTGGTACACCAAGATCAATATCTATCTCATTGGTTTTGGCTTCACCATAAATGAAAGAGTCACTCCCTCCTTCGTACACCTAGAACTCACTAACACTCCCTATCACACACTCTTATTCATTCATTTACATGCATTTTAAACTAGTACTCCCTTGTGTTTCCATGGAACTCCCTAACAATCCCTAGCATACATCGACACACCCTACCACCTAGAACATCTTGGCATGTTTCCATGGCCTTTAGCATGCCTTAGAACTACCTAAAATATCTTGTCTCTCCCTCCTTAACACATCTGGGACTCACTGACACTTCCTATCACAAAATCTTATTCATTCATTTCCATGCATTATGTTGACCTAGTCCTCCCTTGTGTTTCCCTGAGATTTTGTAACACTTCAAAGCGTGCATTGGCACACCTTGGCACCTGGCACATCTTGGATTCATGTTGCCCTATCATTCTAGAATGATTTGGCATTGCCTAACATACCATGTCACTCCCTAGTTAACACAGTTAGAACTCACTCACACTCTCTATCACACACTCTTATTCATTCATTCCATGCATTTTTACCTAGTTCTCCATTGTGTTTCCCTAACACTCACCTACACTCCTTAACATTCATTGGCAAACTCTGGAACTTAGTACATCTTGGCACGATTCCATAGCCATCTAGCATGCCTTGGCACTGCGTAGCATACCTTATGAATCCCTCCTTACCACACTTGGAACTTGCTCACACTCCCTATCACACACTCTTATTCATTCATTTCCATGCAATTGAAACTAGTGCTCCCTTGTGTTTCCTAACATTCCCTAACACTACCAATAATGCATTGGCACCACACCCTAGTACTTGGCACAACTTGCCATGCCTTAGCAATTGGCATGTCATGGCATGCCTAACATGCCTTGTGTCTGTCTATCATGTGTTAGCACTTCTTAGCATTCCCTGGCACACATTTCCACTCCCTATTTGTTATGCCTTTATCAATAGCCTTACATTTTTTGCAACATGGTAAACTAACCAAGTCATTGAAAAAATAATGTTCTACCTATCCAAAAGTCTCCTTTTGTCTGAAACTGCTTTGTCAACCCCCTGACACACACTCTTATGCATTCATCTCCATACATTTTGACCCAGTTATCCCTTGTTATGCCCTGAAACTCCCCATTAACACTCCTCGACATGGATTAACAACTTTTGGCATGTGTTAACATGTATTTTCATTCCTTAGCATGCCATAGAACTCCTTAGCTATCATGCTCTCACAACTACCCTTACTTCGTTTATAACATGGGAACCCAACCAAATCCTACCTTGACTACAATAGCTTGACCAAGTTACAGTTACTACAACTAGACTATTCCTCATTCACCTAAGAATTTCCTATAACTCATCTTCGGCTACTCACATTAAATCTCAACTCATACAATTTAACATGTTACGAAGACAAGTTTCACATCCAACTGTGGCCGTAAAACAACTAAGCAACATAGTTTACATCTTGACATGTCATAAAACCCGGCATGTTTGACAATCCCTTGGCACAATGTGGCACATGTTAGCATCTGTTTCATTTCTTGGCATGCTTTGGCACTCCTTAGCAAATCCTAGCACTCCCCAATACCTAGCAGACCTAGTACTCACTAACACTATTTGTCACACTCTTATTCATTCATTTGCATGCATTTGAAACTAGTGCTCCCTTATGCTTCCCTAGCACTTGGACCTAACACTCACTAGCATGTGTTGGCGCCACACCTTGATGCCTAGAACATCATGGCGTGCCTTATTACTTGCCATGTATTTCCATGCCTAAAATTCCTTGGAACTTTGTAGCATGTGTTAGTACTTCCTAGAATTCCCTAGAACACCTTGCCACTTCCTAGCTGTCATGCCCTCATAGATAGCCTTACTTTTTTGCAACATGGGAACCTAACCAAGGCTCACTTTTTCCACACCTTATTGTAACTGTAGGATTTCCTCTTGCAACTTCTATTCTTAACTTCTCCTAACACACTTCATCCTTGGGACACTTGGAATCCACTAACACTCCTTAGCGCACAATTTGATTTGTTCATTTCCATGCAATTTGACCTAGTTAACCCGTGTGATGTCCTCACAATCCTTAACACTCCTCAGCATGCATTGATATTGTCTGACATATGTTAGCACACCTTTTCATTCCTTTTCATGTCCTTACACTCCTTAGCTATCGTACCCTCAAAACTACCCTTACTTTTTCTTAGACTTGGGAACCCAACCGAGTCCTGTGTCGACTACAACAACTTGACCAAGTTATAGTTACTATAACTAGACTATGCCTTGTTCACCTAAGAACTGCCTATAACTCATCTTAGGCTAGTCATGTCCAATCTCAACGCATCCCACTTAACAAGTTACAAAGTCAAGGCTCATGTCCGAATGCGGCCATGAAACAACTAAACAACATAGTTTATGTCTTGATATGCCATAACACCTCGCACATCTAGCAATACCTAGCATTATGTGTCATGTGTTAGCATCCCATGCATTCCTTGGAATTCTTTTGCACTACCTGGCACACCATAGCACTCCCTGACATGCCTTGGCACTACATGGCATATACCCTTGTTACTCACTCCTTAGCACACTTGAAACTTGCTGACACTCCCTATCACACACTCTTATCTATTCATTTCCATGCATTTTTAACTAGTCCTCCCTTATGTTTTTGTGGCACTCCCTAACACTCCCTTGCAGACATTGACACACTCTTATGCATTAATTTAAGTGCATTTTGATCTAGTGCTCCTTTGTGCTTCCCTAGTACTCCCTAACACTCCTTAGCATGCATTGGCACACCTGGGTGCTTGAAAAACCTTGGTATGCTTACCTATCATTCTAGAATTCCTTACCACTACCTATCATACCTTGTCACTCCCTCCTTAGCACACATAGAACTTGCTAACACTTCATTTCCATGCATTTGAAACTAGTGCTCCCTTGTGTTTCACTAGCACTTTGCCCTTACACTCTCTAGCATGCGTTCACGCCACACCTGGCATGTGACACAACTTGGCATGCCTATCATGTCTTGGAACTATTTAGAAATTGTTAGTACTTCCTGACATTCCTCGACACAACTCGGTACTCCTTAGTTGTCATTCCCTTGTAGAGAGCATTACTTTTTTTGCAACTTGGAAACCCAACCAAGTCATTGGAAAAACAATGTTGTGCCCAACACAAAGTATCCCTTTGTCTGAAACTGCTTTGTCTAGCCCCTTAATATAACCATATGATTGCCTCCTACAAGTCTTATTCAGACCTTCTCCTAACACACTTTATCCTTGAGACACTTGAGACACAATGAATTCATTGACACTCCTTGGCACACCCTCTTATTTGTTCATTTCTCTGAATTTTCACAAATTTCTCCCTTGCGATGTTTTGGTACTCCCCAAAACTCCTCAAAATGTGTTGACATTGTCTTGCATGTGTTAGCACGCCTTTTCATTCCTTGGCACACCCTGGCACTGCTTAATTATCATGCCCTCACAACTACCCTACCTTTTTTTGGGACTTGGGAACCCAACCAAGTCTTGCCTCGACTACAACAACCTGACGAAGCTACAGTTACTACAAATAGTTTGCGCCTTGTTCCATGTGAGACCCGTTAGATCTCTAGTAGACTACATCCTCATCAAAGATAACATCTTGGTGGACCTCAACTTGTCGTTGGGTTAGAGCATAAATCATATAAGCCTTTAGTGATAGTCGTCGAGTTAGATCATAAATCATATAACCCTTTAATGTCTCACTATATCTAGCAAATGTTCCCTTCTTCCTAGAAGGCTTCACATCTTCCTCCTCTCCTAGGGTACATGAATGTAGATTGGACAACATCTAGTTTCTCACCTATGAAATCCTCTTCCAGACTCTTATTCCATAATATCGAGTCAGGAATTTTGTTTTGAACATAGATTTTCATTTTGATTCCTCTCCCCATAACAATTTGGGTGAATCTTGATAATGAATCATTTCCTTAGTAGACTCCATAATAAACTTCTTCCTCCTTTCAAAAACCTCATTCTACTAAGGGTTGTAATGAACTATCAACTCCCTTTTAATCCTTGCTTCCTTTCAGAAGGCAATGAGGTCCTTGGAATTATACTCTCCTCCATTATCTTACATCATAACCTTGATCTTTTTCTCTGTCAAGCTCTCTACCTATGTCTTGAACTCTTGAAACCTGCTAAAGGCCTCTTCCTTGGTCTTCGTGATGTAGATCCATGTTTTCTAGGAGAAATCGTCAATTAATGTCGCATAGTACAAGAAATCGCCCAAATATGATATTGTTATGGGCCCACATACATTTTAAAGTATTTGATATAGGAACCCCTTGGACTTATTGTCAATGCTTGAAAATATCCCTTGACATTCTTTCCAAGTGAAAAACTCTTACAAACCCCTTCACGCTTTACTTGAGTTATGGAAAACTTGTAACCATCTTCCTCAATGCTAGCAAAACTTTGTAGTGTATCTGAGAAAATATTTAAGGACATACTGACATATATTCATGTTATCATGTACCAATGCTTAGGCTAATTGTCCTAACAGTGTGTACATGCCTCCCTCTCAAAGACTAATCACCTTCGCAAAATCTATTCTTGAGCCTTTATTCCGTACAAGGACTTGTCCATTAATAAATGAAAATCTATACCCTTTATCTTCCAAGGATGAAGTAGATATCAAGTTCATTTTCAATCTTGGTACATACAACACATAATTTATATGAATATTTTCTCGTAACCCTAAGTGGAAAGGCGACTTCCTCCCTATCTATTATGTGAGACTGTCATGGTCACCTGTCATATGTTTGGAGACACCACTGTCCACTAACCAAATGTAGGTATGATATCACAATAATGCCTATAAGTGTAGAAGAGAAGAAGTAATGTATATCATTTATACTATCATTGCTCTTTTCTAATGTGGATGCTTATCATCATCATTTTCTGCTAATGAAGCATGTTTCTCTCTCTTTCTCTTCCTATCATTGTTCCCTTCAAGACACAGGGTGTTTTTATAGTAACCTAACATTGTAAGTTGTGACAACTCAAACAATGAATCTTTGACATATCCCTATTCTTCTAACTTTGAATGGGAGGAGGTCTTCTACATGTATTCCTTTTATGAAAACTTTCAAATTTTTGTCTTCCTTTACCATTCTTGATATGAATTGCAAATGGTTGGGACTTGGCCTCTTGAGGTCTCTGAATCGTCCCCTTTGATAATAGCCTATACTCCTCTTGGGCACAAAAGCCCATAATTGACCAAACTTTGTAATTTTTATTTTATCACAAATTCTTGATACAAATGGATCCCATGAATCCAGACACCCGTTAAGGGCAATAGTCACAACTTTTTATTCATCAATATTTTCTCCAATGGTCATTTGTACATAAGATTGTAACAAGAATTTTTTTTTAACAACTTTTAATTTTGATCTTGATGTTAAAAATTCTCAAAATTATAAATTACCCATAAATATTCTAATGATTATCTACATTTATCAACCATGTTATTTATATGATTATTGATAACATAATATGTGATAATAATAGTATGAATAGAATTGAAATATATTTTAATAATTTACTTTATTTCTTAAAATCTAATTGTAGAATATTTTTCAAATTTAAATTTAAGATTTGCTAACCTTATTAGGGTGGTTAATGTTTTTGCTGGAATAAATAGTTAGTTATTTAATTTATATGGCTACTTAGACCATAATGTGTGACAATAATCTTATGAATACCATTAAAATATATTTATCACTTTATTTTTTAAAATGAAATCTTAGAATATTCTTAAAGTTTAAATTGATGATTCAGTTGAAATATATTTTAATAAACGCCTTTATATTTTTAAAATAAAATCTTAGAATATTCTTAGAATTTAAATTAAATACTTGGTTAATCTTCAGAATGCAATGGTTCATGTGATGAGGGAATGAATGACCACTGATTACTTAATTCACATGGCTTTTCATATTACATTCCTAGAATACCAACCTATATCCGGAAGGAAGCTTCTGTTTGTTTGTGTGACTAAAAAACATGGCTTGTCCTTAACGTCATCATCCATGTCTAGCGAGCACTATAAAATATGGATGTCCTAGGCATATTGATAAGAATCACAACAATAACGTTTGTCATTTGTCATTATTAAAGGTGTTATTATTTCTTTCAATTGGGGCAGCCATAACGATGACCGGTTCATTGACTCTGTGCAGTTGTGGGTGCAGATAATCTGGCCATCATATGTAGCTTATGTAGCACCAAAAAAATCCAAAATGGGAGTCCCTAGTTCGATACTAACCTCTCCAAATTGAGCTGGGCCATTTGTGACAATGCCAATGGTGGTTAGATTCAATACGGTACAACAAAACTTCAATACTGTTCCATCCAGTACCAACAGTAAAAATTTTAGTAGCGACTA
This sequence comes from Pinus tabuliformis, assembly GCA_031772625.1. Lineage (NCBI taxonomy): Eukaryota > Viridiplantae > Streptophyta > Pinopsida > Pinales > Pinaceae > Pinus > Pinus tabuliformis. The sequence continues at coordinate 1,148,778,798 of CM062818.1, read as the reverse complement.
CTCCACAACACCGGGGCGATAGATACCAAATACATTGAATATCTCTATTTAAATAAAACCCCTAGGAATCTCTAATCAATGTATTGATACTGCATCCTTGTTTGATAATGTGATGGTATCTATCTCTTTTCCATGAATATTAAAATTTTATAGTTTCAAAGTTTGGTTGTAGAATGTATAGTTAGTCTAGTTTTTCAATGGAAGATTGAGTTATAGTGGCATAGGAATCATTATTCCCAAATTGTTCTTGTTATGGGTTATCTTTTGTAAAAAATTGAGTAATTTTGAACAAGAATCTGATTTAATAAAATATTATTTTTATGTTATATATATATATATATATATATATATATATAAAATGTATGTACTTTTTCTTCCTAAATAAAGAAACTAATAAAATATTATTCTGATTGTTTTATTTTTTCTATTTTCCTTGTATCAACCTCATGTTGTTCATAAATAAATAAACAAATTATTGCTCAATAATGTATTTCATTTGTATACCATCTAGAAGCACATTGTCTAAGTATAATGGGTGAATAAAGATCATCTTCGTACCTTTTCACCTATATTTTTAATGGAGGTTGATTACTCAGTAGATGTGACCTTTTAGGAATAAGTCTCATAATTTTCAATCTTTAAAAATTAAAAAATTATGAATGATGTATATTTAATAGTATGAAAATATTTTCTTAATATACATATTTTAATAGTTGAAATTAAGGGTTTCCAAACACTTTTTCAATTTATGATCTCTACTCCTAAATTGCACCTCCATAGTGGAGTTGTGAGTTTTACGTGACCTCCAATCTTGTCCTAATGTTGAAAATTCTTAATATTTCAAATGGTGCATAATTATTTTAATGATTATCTACACTTATTGATAATTTATTTTTTACAGTAGTTATATAGATATCACAAATAACCCAAATTATTTTATTAATTATAGAAGCTTATGAAGTATTTATTTATATGAGCTACTTATATCATACTCAAAATAATATATCTGAGCTATTGTGATTCATAATTAATCCAAAATCTCTTTGTGAGAAATCATATCTTAAATTATTAAGGTTTGTGTGTTTCTAATTAAGTGGTTCATCATGAAGACAGAGATGATGAACAATAATAAATGGTTTGGATGATGAAACACTTGTAGGCCCTAATAAATTACCATGTGATTTATCCAAAATATACTTTGAATTAAGATTAATCGTATAAATCCAAAAATTCATAACATTTTTATTAAATATTATGAATCAATAACTCATAACATTTGTAAAATAAAAATAACTTTGTAACATCAATATATATTTACCAAAAAAAAGAAACTTACCATTAAAAAATTCATTTACTAAATAACATTTATAGTTATGTTCATAACCCATAACCCATGTTTTCTCATAACATTTTTATTAGATATTACGAATCCAAAACTCAAAACATTTGTAAAATAAAAATAACTTTGTAACATCCATATAGATTTACCAAACAAAAAGAAACTTACCGTAAAAAAAAAATATATCATTTATTAAATAAAATTTATAATTATGTTAAGAACCCATGTTTTCCCTGAGCATTACATCAATTTTATATTGATATTTCAACTAGTACTTTAGCATTAATAAGGTGATCTTCTTTCTTCTGGTTCGGTCATGACAACATTAATTCGTTTATGTTATAATTGACATTCCTTTACGTTAAAATTAAAAATATATATAGTTTGGTTCGACTTGGAAATTAGCTTATGTGTTTCCGATTGGTGATCCAACAACACATCTTGGATTGGGTTCATTAAAACAAAAATATGTGGGGATTTACATTTATGACTTGTTATTTTTCTGGAATTTAGGTGGTATGCAATTCCTCCACCTGGTCTCACTCACTACCATTGATTTCCTTGAGGTTAACCGAATGGCTTCGGTGTATGGGTGGGAAGTTAATGTAACCAACTACCCCATCCCCCGCCCCAGTGGATAATTTTCTCTTAGACAGTTTCAGAGAAAGAGGCTTCACGGTCGAGTGTTTGAATTTTCCTGTTTTCATAGAAGGGTTTACACAGTGGATTACTCTAGTAAGAGCTTTTTTCCCTCTCTATTCCCTTTTGATTAAAATGACTAGAAGAGAGTCTAATCATTTTCACACAAAGTTTTTCGATTAGTTGGATATGGCTTTGGTTTACATGCATAATGCCACCCCTCTCTAGTTTTATTTCCGAGTAAGGATTTGTGCTAGATCCATATGGAAAGGTGGGTCGCAAAGGAGGTTTTCTTACTCAACATTCTACTCGACTTCTCACAGGTAAACCTAAGCTATAGTTTACTTCTTTTCCTCGAAATCTGTCTATACATATGCTTCATTAGATGGTTTCTTACTCCTTTCTTTTCTTATTTCCAATGGGTAGGTTTTGGTGGATTGCACCTGACTAGGCCTAGTGGAGTTAGGGTTCTGCTTTGCTGCAATTACCCCTAGGTACTCTTTTTCTTTCTTCTCTGTTATGGCCAAACCTTCGTCTTGTAATTATAGAGTGTTTTTTGTTCCAATCACGGCTACGTCTTATGTTTTATCTTGTTTGAGGGTTTGCATTCATTTTCTTCTTTTGTGCTCCTTCCTAAGTATGAAGCATGCTCGTGTCTAAGTAGGAAGTGTTTCCAATGTCTACAGTTGGGGTGAATGTTGTATAATGAACATTATTTTGTGGTGTAAATTTATTAAGATTGTTTTGAGAGAAATATGGCTCTGCATAAACACTTAATGTCACAGTTTGGCTCACAGTAGAGTGTCAATTCTTCATTGTAATTAAATAGATGTTTATGGGCGTTCCTGTAAAGTTTTCCTCACCTAAATCTAAGCTTTGTTTTTCCTCTAGATTATTTTGAACATTTTCTTTAATTTAAGCCAAAGGTGGGTGTGGACATGCTTACACACACATATATATACTGGTCTACTTCTAGTTCTTGCTTGTTTTTGTACAATACCATTGCGATACATATTCTCTTGCTTCCAAAATCTTGTGTATATATATATAGTCAAAGTTATTTTGTGATTGTTATTACTTCTTGTTTATAATTTACATGAATGAGATTTATGAAAAATTTGCAACCATTTTTTTTAAATGCATAAAGAAAACAAGTAGTAATATTGCATTCTATTAGTTGCTAGTCAGGGTCCTGATGATGAAAACCAGAGTCAACAATGCCTTCAAAATATACAAGAACTCTCAGATAGATTGTATTCATAATACAAATGAATAAAATATGAGAAATTCTACATATTGTGACATTAAGCCATAGATGGAGGGAATTGTACATTTCATCCTCTCCCCATAAAGAGCCACTTCAGACTATGCTAGCGATAAATAGTTGTATTATCAAAAGACAAGAAAAGAAACAATAAATGTAAGCCTTACATTGACACTCCCAAATTTAATAGGAGGTCCCAATCATGTCCATCATCACCTCTATGTTCTCCAATATAAGCCGAATTAAGAGAATGGTAGAGTGTTATTGCCCCTTGATTTTGTTGATAAAAACATTTTGTAAGTATTGATACAAATGATGATAATATCATTGTTTACATATACAACTTCTTTGGGGAAACCCTCCAACAGTTTCTTCGCATTCTGTGAATGGTGAGCTCTATTGTTGGTAGACATGTGCCAATGAACAAGGGACCCAAGTGGATTATACCTTGTAATCTTTTTGGTCATTATGGCTTTGGCATGGCATGAAAAATCACTTGAAATAACCATTGGGGCTACAAAATAATGTTATCTATCTACCTACCTACCTATCTACGAATCTAGACATATATACACATATTTGCTTTATTTTCCAAGGAAACCTCATGATTATTTTTTTCTTAGGAGAACACCTCATGGAAAACCATTCAATTACTTTTCCACGATACATGGATGGTAAATTTGGTAAAGAGTTGACCCTAATTAGGGTACTTAACTGCTAGGGGATCAAGAAAGTTGAATATGTAACCTCCCTAACTTTGGGTGAGAGAGGTCTCACATTTGGCTCATGAAAGATTTGCATACATGGCTTACATATCAATGAGCTAATTAAAAAAGGAAAAAGGAATTTATTGAATTAAAAGGATATATATTAGACCTTTCAAAAGCAAGTTATGAAATTTTTTACTATTACAGAACCTGTGATATATATCAACAACAGAAAATTGACTTTCCATGGCTTAAAAAAAAAATACATCATTGTAGAAGTCAAAGTATCTGTCTGTAGAGAATTTTATGGCTAAGGTTCATGAATGAAATCATTTATATGCTCATGCCAAGAAACTAAAATGGTTCAACCACCCTGCTCCAACATCATAGATAAAATGACAATGGGATGTTGAAAGCTAAAAGAAAAGTTTATAGACTCAACCTAGAAAATGGAGTAAGTGTTTGACCAAGATTCAATTAAATGTATTAAAAACTATGTTAATAGTGAATTCACTGGGTTTTTTGCTCCCAATGGAGAAATATTCCTAAGATAAAATCACTATAGGAGAGTTCTTAGGAATCTATTCTTGATATTATCTTAACTTGCTTAAAATTCCAGGATGAGGTTCCTTCCATGGAGCACTCGTGGAAGATCCATAGACATAAACTGATGCCAAAATTAGGTTATTGCCTAGCCATCTCTATCAAATATTTATCATATTTTCCCAAAACAACATGCTTCCAATTTAATATGAAATTTTATTCATCAAAATTGGAAAACACATAATGTAATGATCTAATAAATCATGTAATAGTCATCATCTAATTAACCAATTACCTTTGTTTTTTTAGCATAACATGATTATCTCATAAAATTTATGACAATAGTCACTAAAAACAAACCCAAAAACCAAAAATAACAAGTATAAGTGTTCTTGAATTCTTTTAAGTAACTTGAATGTAAGATTAGTGTATAATTATAATATATATGAGATACGAGGAAAATAATTATCATTGTGATATAGAAGATTACGAAACAAATAAAATCTTATCCAATGCTACGAGCAATATTTTGAAGAGCATAAGGTGCCTTCAAATCCAAAGCTTAATCCTTATAAAAACATTCTAACTTCATATCGTTGAACAACTAATACATAGTTATAAAAATTAATTAGAATCTAGGTTCACTATTCTGAGGTCAAGTTAGAAAAGTTGTAGTTCTATTGTTTTTCGAATTATTATGCCACAGAAACCATAAAACTCTTTAATACTCATCTTTGTCATATTTTCCCAAAAAAAAACACTTTCCCTCAAGACCTCAACATGGATTTGATAGAGGTGTGTGTTGTTTGGATTGTGTAGAGCCTAGAAAACCCAAAGCATCCCTTTTCCTTGATCCCCATTGGACACAATCTATGTGTCAAGCCATTCTCTGTGTCATGGTAGGCAGGAAAAAGTGTTTGTCTCATAACGTTCATACCACGATGTGATCCCTTAATAGGGTTTTCAGATCGAAAACATTTGTCGACCTTTCTATGACATGGTTGTTTGTCAAAAGTTGTCCAAGGTATATTCTTTTCTGAGACTCATTTTTTCCATCTTTTCTGGACGTAGATACATTTACTCTACCAAACGTGTTCATTTCTTATTAATATTATAGAGCATATACTTTATTTTATGGTTTTTCTACCTATTATCCAGAGTCTTACCCGTAACCCATTTCTAGTTACTTGTTTTTGTTCCCTTCTATAAAGCATTGAATGGATCTCCTAAAAGATTTAATTTTGTTTATACAATGCTTCATTCATTTCCACTAAAACACTAAAATCCAAATGCTAGAGGTGTTTGTTAGATGTTTCTTATGAATGCATAGATAAGGTTGGCGTATTTCATATATTCAGATTGCAATAATGAATGTTGAATGTAACTCTTCAATGGTCCATCGATTGAATTTTAAATCATTGAGATCTCTGTTTTTACAGAATTGAGCTCATTATTCATCAAGTTTTGTACCTTTGGAATTGGAATTGGTTTAAGTATCTACATAAAAACATCGAGTTCTCTTCTAAGTGTGGGTACCTGCCTTTGATTTCTGGCACATAGGCAAGCCTTGAAAGTGTGAGAATATGAAATAATAATATCATGGGAGAAATACCCATTTCACTCTAAGGTGTTTGTGTGTCAGCAACAATGGCTTTCATAAGTGGAGTACTCTCCCATGACAACCCAAAACACTCGTGGAGGGAAGAAACCAAATGAACTGAATGAATTAGGAACTTCCAGGTTTAGTGCTAAGACTAAAGCCATTCCATATCCCTACTAGAGTAGGATATTTCTTAAGATATAAATTTGATTGAATATGTAGAATATATAAAGGTATGAATAGAGAAACATGATCAATAAACTCCATGGTGTTACCTCAGTTGGCTAATGCACCAACCAAAATCCAGTAGAACATCCAGTTAAATACCGAAATGAAGTACCTATTTCAATGTAATTGATATTTTCAGTAGGGGTCTAAGTCTCTTTACTGGTGCTTTTTCATCTTTTACTAAATAGAGGACATGGGCTTGACCTCATTTACTGGTAGGTGAATACCTTTAAAACCTTTTCCTTAACAATTGTTAACATGATGACTTCTGTTAGAAACTACCTTATGAGGAAATAAATGGTGTGAATGTCATGACCAATGTTTTGGCTAAGAGAGTTCCTACAAAGATTAATGAGACAACAATACTTGAGGAAAGATTAGTGGATTAGTTATTGGAACAGAAGAAATATGCTAATCAAAATCAACATTGTGAGAGCTAATTTGGATAGATTTTTACATTAATATTAATCAATAGAAAATTGTGAAAGGAGGTGACGTGGGGATTGCACAAAGGCTAAATTTGTTGGAGGAAAATTTCAATGATACTCTTTGAAAAAGATAAACCCTCAGAGATTCATCATAGCATAAATTAATTCAAGATAGATGAGAATTCTTCTACAGGATTTAGATTGATCTCAGGTGAACTATGCAGGTTCTGTAGATGTGCTTGATGGAAACATCTCATGCCTAAATGTGAAATCACCATACTTGATTCTACTTCACCTATACATCTTCCATTCATCCTACACTCCCAATATAGATTTGAGTGCATGCTAGATAGATATCATTTTGACAGAGGTCCTCCTGTGCAACATATTACCTAGCAAACCATTTTCATTACAACATATCACATAATTTCAAGGTTGGTTTGTGACTACAAAAAATAAGATACCCTAGACACTTCAAAATGAAAGTAGAAACACAAAAATAGGAAGAAAAAAGAAAGGGTTGGTGATTTATATGTTGTACATGACGTTTAAATCCCTAAGTTTTTTGTGTAGAGAACAATACAACACTAGACATGGGGCCTATAGTATGTCAGAAATTGATATGTTAACATGTCTACAACACTTATCATATTCTGGTGTGATCAATATTCTCTCTTATACAAGAAATCTTGCTAAGGTACAACAACCAAGAACAATAACTTAAATGGAAACATTTCAGAAATATAAACTCTTTGTTATGTTCAAGATAGATAAAACTTTATCAATTTTTCCATGGACATAGTGGGTTACTCTACAATGTATGGTATCAAACCTCTAAATCTATATGTTCTTGATGGAGTACATGGAATTTGGAAATGGACATAACAGACTATGGATATTTTTAGAACACACAAAAGTAATGTCATTTCACTGCAAAAAAAATACAATTTTTAAATCCAATATAAAAACTTTATTACAATATTGCCACTGAACCAAAGCAATTTTTCTTGATGCCAAGCATCAAACATAATGATTGCATTTAATAAACATTCAAAGAAAAATCATATAGTGACAACTTATTTTTAGCGGTCATAGCATTGTTTGTTGTAACAAAAGCACTATGAGCATGTTTTTGTAGCTTATCAATAATTATGAATAATTACATGTTCCTTTATATGCTATTGGCATTGTTGAGGAATTTCATAAACTTGTCTTTTTTCAAAACTTTGTTATGGATTTGCATGATGTGGATTTCCTTAGAGAATTTTTTATAGCTACCAACTATACTACCAAGAGATAGATAATTAGTAGTATGGCCTTCGACTCAAGATCAGTGCAAGCTTGATGGATTACCACCACCTTTTAGTGACACTAGAAACATGAATGTTCTAGAGCCTATACTACCTACCAAGAGACTCCTCCCATGCCTCAACATTGGGTTTCATTGTCGAGACAATAGCACATTTCATAGTCTAAATTGTTTATCTTCGAAACAATGGTCTATCTAGAGATCTTATCTTGTGTTTTCTTCATTTAGCCTTGGATGTTAGGAGAGGTAGAATTGGTGGATAGTGACCTAGTCTCTAGATCCTTTCCCTTTACACATCTCCCTTCCATTGTGACTGCCTACACTTGGATCTGAGGGTTTTCTCGTGTTTTCGCATATAGACTTCATGTTTCTACTTTATGTCTTGTTCTTTATATAGGCTATTTTTTCATACTGCTACTTTGTATTGACATCATTCTACTTGAAAGTCCCATTGGCATACTTTTGTGGTCATTTTTTAGACATTCAATAATTATTCTTATCCTCCATTCAGTTTTGGATATTCATAGAGCAATTACTAGCAGAGCCTCATTGACACTCACTCTTTGTATTCCATATTTTTGGTCCATCTCTTCCAAATCTAGTTTTTAGCTTCTAGAGCCCTATTTAGATCTCAAGTTAGGTAAGTACCTCATTTTATTTCTCTTAATTTCTTATTGCTTTATTTAGGAGTTCATCTTGAATTCCCACTTCCTATTGATATCTATGTACTCAGCAGTGACATTGACCTATTTTTGTATTCATTTTTTGGAGACTGATAAAATCTCATCTTATCTTATTACCTTGATGGAATCTTTCTATGTAGATGATTAATTATTTTATATGGTAGTCTATTGTTGTAATGCTTCGTCAACATATCTCTTTTTCTTCAAGCTTTGAAATACCGAGTTGAATTTTTATGTAGGTGAGTTAAATTAAAGGCATTGAAGAATATTCCTAAAATCCAATGTTGTGAGGTTTCGGTCTCAAGATTACCATTGAATCACCCATCCATGGTTTAAACATATCTACATAAGATTTCCATGATGTGGTTCGTGATGATGTGTTTTCTGTACTAATTTGACCACAACTGCTACTCTTAGTGGGTTTGAGGTACTTTAATTTTGCAGAATAGTTGACGTTAATATTCCACATATTTTCTAAAGTTTGTTGCCTAGAGTCAATCCTAGTGGTCAAAGTACTCCCATTTTGCAAAATTTATGATACAAATCTATAGTTTTCAAACAAAGTATTTTGATGATTTTTTCAAGTTAAATGTGTTACGTAGAGTTAGTCGTAATGATCAAAGTACTTTGCAAGGTTTATGATAGAAATCTACAATTTTCAAACAAAGGCTTTTGATGAATTTTTCAGGTCTAATGTATCCCTGAGAAGTTTAAATCCATAGCAAAGTATGTTTCCTCTTTTATTTCACATCCAATAGAAGAAACAAGGGCAGAACTCCACAATACCCTTGAATCCATCTCTGAAGCTCCATATGTAGCTGTAGAATTTCCCAAAAAAATACAGCCATCATATGGTGCAATGGAGGTATACAAGATTCTTATTGATAGAGAATATGACATCCAAGAGCAGAAGGGAGGACACAAATTTATGCCCAAACCAAATGATTATCTTATACTATTGACAAGAGTACCTCAACGTGTGGGAGACCTTCATGACTCCATGATGTCTTTAGTAAGTAGGATAGAGTGTGGTCAATATGAAGATAGCAAGATTCTCGAGGTGAAAATATGTGTTCGAGATATGCATCCTTTTTGCGCAAAAAATAACAATATGAGAAATGAATGTTTTGGCATTTATCTTGGTAACATGGCAACAAATTTTTGAATTTGGAATGCTTTGCATCCTAAGTTGGGCAATGAAACAATCAATTTGGCTATGCTTGGGAAGGCGGTATACTATAATACAAAGGTGTGCACTTGTATTGTTTTAGGCCCCTATAGGATTTGAAATATCTACATTTCTCATTTTTTTTTAGTGAACTATAGTCTAACTAGTTGAGTGAACAAGTCAAAAAATGAGCCCTAAGCTAACTATGTTTTATAGGACTATAATGAGGACAGTGTCAAAGAAAATGATGATGATATAGCAAACATTATGAGTCCCACATGTTGAATGATTCTCAAGCTTCTGCTATATTTCAGTGTAGTTAATGCTGCTAAGAAGAAAAGGCATCCCTGTATAAATTTGATCTAGTGCCCTGGTGGGACAAGGAAGACCTGAATGCTAGTTTCGCTTCTTTCTGTCTTAGTTCTTTGGAGGTACAAAGTACTAGTGTGTGCACCAGAAAATGCCGCAATATCAAAAATTGCACTGAGATTCTCGAAATTAGTTACAATTCCATCTAATCAGTGCCTCGATATATGCAACCTTCCCTGTATTTTGACCTTGAGTGACCTTTGACTAGTTGGAAATGAGGAGCACTTAGATGTTGAAGGTCTTGTGGAAAATATTTTCCTTCCATATCAAGAGGAACACCTGTTAAAATGTTGTGTGCCAATGATAGGATGGAGGCAGAGAGTGGAATCTTTTCTTGGTTTTCTTGAATCGACAGTTTCACAATATGAGGTTTTCAATAAACAACACAAAAGATGCAATCAATTAACTTTCTACAACTTGTTAGGAAAAGGCTTGGAAACTTAGCTACCAACTTTTTTGAGTGTGCATATATTTTATTGAATGACTATCCAGGACCAATCTCAGAGAAATAGGATTTCGATTATCTGACTAAATTTGTTAAGTGTTTTGTAAATCTAATAAATAAGAATGCATATAATGAGAAAATTCTTAGAGCATGATTTTCCCGTGATGGACAATTATGTGAAGAGGCAACAAAGTGCATAGAGATATTTAGAGAGAGAGAGAGAGTGATTAACAATAGAATGTTCTTATAAGAATCCCTTTGTTGCTCGAGGAGTGAATGTATCCATCTTATAAGGAAGTAACTACGTTGTGCAAGAACAATCCCCAGGAAAAACATTTTAAAAATGTGTTTATTAGGTGCTAAAGTGGTCTTTTCAACTATATCATTGTCTGGAAAGAGATGCATGAACTTGGCAACACGATTTGACTGTTTGATTATTGATGTGGTAACTCAGCTCAAAGAGGTCAAATCTACAATTGCACTACATATTGAAGTTGTAACACATGCATTTCTGATAGGAGGTCCAAATTAGCTACCAGCAACAGTAATCAGCAAGGCTTATTTACAGTGGCCTTTTCAAAAGTCTCTTCCTAAATTCAGTTTCGTAAAAGTTCTTATAAGTTTATTAATTCCATGAAATGATTGGTTCATCAACTTGTGGAGAAAATGAAATATGGAAGAAGTCTCTTTGAAAGATTGGAGAGGCTTGAAAACCGAGTTCATCCTCTAAATGTATAATATTACTTGCAACCATCGATAAGTCTTTTTCCAAATGGGGAGTTTTATGAAAATCGTATTGAGATTGGTCCCAATGTGGAAATGAAGCTATATGGATATGGCTATCTCACTTTAGAAATGTATGGAGCATACACATTTATTAATATAAAGGATGAAAGAGAGGAGGAAGATAAATTTTGGAAGAGTAAGAGGAACATCATGGAGGCTGCTATTGTCATGTACATACTTTCTAAACTATACAAAGGTAATTTCACTATTCTGTTTGATTTGTATATATACAAATGTGTTTTCTATCTCATAATTGGACCATTTTCAAATTGGTGTAGTGAAATGTCGAATTAGACCATTTTCAAATTAGTAAATTATTGTAGGGAAATACGTTTACAACTGCAAATGGGTACATATGTGTCCTGGAGTAATTCTTTTCTTCTTGACTGTTCAAGTTTTGAAAAGTATGTTTTTTTTATCTCAAATCATTTATAATAATGCACTTGCTAATTGATTATTTTGGCCCTTCATACCGAAGATAATAAGAAGAAATGCATTCTAAAGGCTGTTAAATCTTATTGTTAAATTAAAAGAGGAAAAGCATAAAAAAAAAATCTGTATTAGTTGGATTTTGTGTTATGTAAGGTCTGTATCCACATTTTTTGAATTGGTAGAAGGTCATATTCTCTTGAGAATACAATTTTTTTGTTAATAATTGTTCATTGTTTTCTTTTTTATAAAACTTGTTGAATATCTTATCTTCTTCCTTCAAGTATTTGGGTGGAGGGCATTTGAACTGCCATCCATAATGCTGGTTGGTAATCCTAAGGAACTCTTATTAGGTTTGAACTTGTGACCTATAGTCTCATCATTAGAAACATGCCTTGGGCAGATGGTTCAATTGAGCTAACTCTTCAGGCTTAAATTTTTGTTGTAGCGAAAATGGTTGGTGTCTAGTCTTAAGGATGACAAGAGTGTTGGCTTTGACCTACTTATAGGGTTAGTATAGTGCAAGATTCACACATTTAACCACTAAATTTGGGTGCTCCCATGGAAATATCAAGGGCCAAATGCTCTCATGGGAATTGAACATTGGTCATTATTGAAAAGCTCACCATTCCTACCAATGGGTCCAAACCCCTTCGAGCAACTAGTAGCCATCAATAACATCTACTCCCTTTGTTGCAAAGAATGTACCATCAACATAAGTTGGGAGAAATTCTTTTAGAGGGAGAAAATGATGAGAATTAATAATCAGAATCAGAAGTGTGCATAATTCCACAAATGGGAAGTGCATGTTGTGATAACTTTCAATTTTTTTCTTTGTTTCAGAATTATCCTCATTTTATTTTCCTTATCTAGATGGGTCTAATTTGATGTTGCATATGGATCCAAACCCCCCTCCCCCACACCCCTACCAAGGAAAAACCCAAACCCATTGTTTCAAAATTGTTGGGAATGTAACTAGGAATGTGGGTGTGCATTTCTCTTAAATTGTAGCAACTAATAAATTATTCTTCTAACTGACTAATTATGTAGCTTATTTTCTATGGAAAACAATGAATAAATCACACTGCAACTCTTCGCAAATAACAACACTACGGAAAAATAGAATGTTGGAAACTCATAAATATATAGCACACACAATAAAATTTGACAGTTATTTTTGGACAATTGTCCCCGAGAAAACACAATGCAGGAAAACCAGTGTAGCAGATGAGGGTTTTATTATTATATGTAGCAACAAAATTTTGAGTACAATATGGATGCCCAAAACTAACAAACCTCCACAAGATAATCTGGAAAAAAATTAGTGAGACAAATTTTGTCTCACCCGTCATTTACACAGCTCCAAAATTCGCACAAACGTGCCACTTGAATTTCCCCTGCGTTAGCCCCTTCGCTGTCTTTGTGCAAGCCAAAATTGTACTGCCTAGAAGTTTCTCTGATTAAGACGTCCAACCCAACTCAGCCTCTGAGAATGACTCGCTTGGCCTTCTAGAACTTCTCTTGGCCTTTAAGCACTGAATCGATCCTCACTCTAGTTCAATTGAACTCCTCCTCTAAAGCTGCCCACGCAGTCCCTGTGCAACCTCACTGAGAAAAAATTGACCCCATGCAACTGACTCTCTGGAATTGGAATCTCCTTAGAATCACTATCTCTGGCCCTCACTGACTCTACTTGCCCTCTGGCTCAAACACCTCTTCCCTGCTAAGCTGTTGTTGTCGAATAACCCGATCTACCAAGGAAAATCAATCTCAAATGTGTATTGCTCCAACCCCATCAAACTGCTCTTATAATATCTCGTTGGGTCACCAACAACCATGATTAAATCCTTATCAATGACTAAAATCATCTCTAAGTTGATCCATGTGAGTTTCTAGAGAAATATCACATCTCTTAATTAATACCTATTAACTAATCACTTTTCCTAAGTTAGACTCAGATAATATTTAATTATTGACTAATTAACTTAATTGAGCCATCTCTAGGCATTTTATCCTAAAACCTTTTCCGGGTCCTGAAGTTCTAGTGTTTCTTATCCTCTCCAACCAAAGTTGAGACTAGAACATCTGTTTGATGCTACCCAACCATAAAAAACTATCAATGAGCACCTACTCGCTATCCCCAAGACATTCTGGGCATATTTTAGGGACATTTCAGACAGATTTTGTGGTTGTTCTAGGAATATTTGGGGGATATTCTAGGCATATATCTTATGTTTTAACAATGGAAATTAATGATTGGAGAATATGATTATTTTCCCACCAATTTTTTTTATTACATTAAACTAAATCACTTGTACAAGTTGCTGTAGAAATTTAAGGCCCAACCTAGTTTTAAGTTTTAGGAACCACATCAGTTTAATAGCCAACCATCATTTCTTTTTTAAAACATGAATATATTTAAAAAGATCAAGAAACACATAAGTCAAACCTACTTGAAATTTTTGTTGAGAATAACACAAACTGACCCACAATTTAACATAATGATTTTTTATCCATAGACCATGGAAAAACCTTGAAGGGAAAACCAGTGAGGAGAGGGATATTCTATTTATTATAAAGAAAATTATTATAATAGTTATTTAAATACAATTAAATATGCTTATCCCCCTCAAAATTTGTGCTTAAATTTCCTTGGAAAAAGTGTTGTAGCTACCTCCTCAAATTTCATGCCTGAAAGTATTTAAGATTTGTGCCTAGCTCAAGCAAGAATTCATGCCACTATTGTATTGTCAGTATCCCTCAAAATTCACTCCTTTGCCTTGAAACTTGTGCAGTGACAGACTCAAAAATTTTCCCTAGATTTCAAAGCCCTGACACTTTTCTTTTTTTACCCCTGACCACGCTGTGCACACCACTGAAAGCCTTGAAAATCACACCGTGTCTACTCAGAATTTAAAGCTGACTATCTCAAAATTTGTGCAGCATTGAATATAGCCCAAAACCTTGAATTTTATGTCATAACTGACAGCAGTAAATGCTTGTCAATTCCCTCAATTTTAGCAATCAACCTATTTCAAAAGGAGTTTTCTTTAGTGCAACTTTTTGTAGTTTTTGGTGCTAGAATCTAGTGGTGAAAATTGTGTTGAAATCTTGATTTGTGTTATTGAAACTAGTTTTTTTATTGTATATATGGATTCAACACCCTGAAAAACCCCTAGGGCACTTCTATTGTGCAGGAGTTACCCATCAAACTTGTGACTTCAATGAATTCTTACCGGATTTTAGAGAAATTATAACGGAAAAACTCGCTGGAAAAGCTTCCAAAAAGGTGCACTAAAGACAAATCGGTCTCAAAAAATGCACTGAAATGGAATTGAAACTCATGCTAACCCAGCTGCAATATGTGGTGGAGAAGAGCCTTTCTTTCTGTGCCTTCTCAACCTGAAGCTCATTGTTGTTATTCCTTTCTCCTGTTGTACTTCTCTCTCAACCTCCTTTTCTCCTTAACTTCAAATCTCATGAAGTGTCCAAATGGCACCTTCTCCCCCTTCCTTTTCCCTTTTACTCTCTCATTAAGAAGAGAGAAATAACCCACAGACTTCATTTTATATATATATATATATATATATATATATATATATATATATATATATATATCAGGGAAAATTTTAAGAACCCCCCCTAAATTTATAAATATAATAAATGGGCAAATCTCCATGGTATATATGAAAAATGGAAGGCGATTTTATCAATAATATAATATGTATATATAAATTTTTGGCGAATCTCTCACCACGCATGGCTAATATTTTACTCAATTATAAAATATTGTAAGATCTTGGTGAATCTTTCACTAAATAATAAAAATTTGTAAAGTCCTAGTGAATCTTAGCATAGGCTACATGCTGGTTTAATTCCCCCATTTAAATAGGCTACATTCCAGGTGAATACCATGGGTCAATACCATGTGCTATTTTGGTGAATACCATGGGTCAATGCCATGTGCCATTTTTATTTTTATTAATTCTAATATTAGGGTTAATAATGGTTTTTTGCATGGCATTAATAACAATCTAGTCCATGGTATTTGTCCCATAGTATTTTGGCCATAGGTTTCACCTAAATATAACCCATTTTTTGAGTGTTCGTAAATATAAGGTGACTTATGGAGTAAATATAAAAAATGTTTTATTTGTTTACCATACCTCTTGTTTATTTATATTTTTATTAATTTACCATACCTCTTTTACAAATATGGTATTTGGCCCATAGGATTCACTTAAATAAAACCACTTTCTTGAGCCTTCATAAATAGAATGAGGGTTATGGACTAAATATAAAAAGAGGTTTTATTTATTTACGATACGTCTAGTTTATTTATATTTTTATTTATTTACCATACCTTTTGAGTAAGTATAAAAAGACGTTTTATTTATTTACCATACCTCCACTTTACTTATATTTTTATTTGTTTACACCCTTATGACTTATGGAGTAAATATAAAAAATGTTTTATTTATTTACCATACCTCTCATTTATTTATATTTTTATTAATTTACCATACCTCCTTTATAAATATGGTATTTAGCCCATAGGATTCACTTAAATAAAACCTATTCTTGAAAATGGGCGAATGGAAGGTTGTAAGTCCTAATTTCAAGGGCTAAATTTACCTTTTTTACCCTCTCCCTTAAAATAAGGTCGGCTATTTGAGGTGATTTGTAAAAATGTACTATGATACAAAATATTCGCCCACTAAAAATTTAAAACCCCTTAATTTCGCAAAGGGCGAACATTCGCCCCTAAAATTATCCTTGATATATATATATATATATATATATATAGGTATATGTATATATATTTCAAATCAACGGGTATGACATGGCTTAGTAATTCATGAATTCATCGTGAAAAAATCAGCTCTCGCATTTCGAATGTATATAGTTCTTAGTAGGACTACATGGCACTTGTCAATGTCAAATAATTTTACAGCCTTTCGCAGAAGCCTCATTTCCTCATTTCACTGAAAACATTATTTGCCTCCACCATCTTATTAATATATGTATCCTATTTTTAGGCAGATTGAAGTCCGTGAGACAATATTTGATTAGCATATATTACATTTTCTCATTTTTCATCTATCGATATTCATGTCACTAATTTGTAGTTTCTAAAGCAATTACAATCAGTTGCATATTTTTTCTTCTTTTTATTCCGATTTAGATTTATTGGCAACATCAAGTAATTCCAGTTTTCTTTAGATTTGTTGTACGTATTTTTGAGATCTCTACAAACCTGATGATTAAGGAAGATAATTAAGGAATTTTATATTGTTTAATGTAGTATTGTGTTTTATGGCAGTTGGATTTGTGCTCCAAGTTTTGGGCTTCTCGAATTTACACTCAGATATGCTTGTATTAATTTAATTGGTTTGGTATATATCTCGAGCACATTTAGCTCTTTGATTGCTAATTGTTTGAGTGTTGGTATAATTTCTATATTATTACGAAATTGGGATGCAAATCTTTCACTCATATACTTTTGTTAGGCTACCAAATTCATTTCTCATGGGATAGTTAAATTCATAACGGAATTTTGGCATATAGTTGGGAGGAAAGAGACATAAAACTTAAATGATATAATACCATGAGTGGTAATGGAACATGAGGAGAACTACATAATTCAAGGTTCATATAAAGGAAAATTTGTGATCATAGACATCAAGGATGAAGGAAAAACTTAGCATAATAACTTACAAGTGGTGTTGTTGTTTTGGTATCTAACTATGGTCATAAGCTAAAAAAAGATATTCTAAATTGGGAAGATTAGCTAAAAATAGGTTTTTAAGAGTCACATTATGCATCTTTTAAGGGAGTGTATTATTTCAAGTAATTTGGAAAAGACTATTCTTGGCCAGGAATTGCCTATGAGTTTGAGTATGAGTGAAGCATCTAGCAGATCTATTGAAGCATGGTGCCTTAGTGTATGAAAATGACAGTTTGTGTGTAGGATCCTCCCGACCAAGAGGCTTGTATAAAATATTGTTGAAAATAATAAGGATACTCAAACCTAACAATAAACCCTTTTGGAATTGTCTATGGAATATGATTAATCTAAATATTTTAATTAAATATATGGGTTGGAGACTTGTTGGGTGATGTTATCAAACTTTGATCCACAATAACGTTTTTTGGAGAGACTCGAAGTTCACATATAATCCAAAAAGTCCTGCTACTTTACATGGAACCGTTCAACAATACAATATGTCATATCATGCAAGGGTGAACGTCAAGAAATTTCATTGTCTTTCTCACTGCTTCTGATTTATCACTTTATTATGTTGTGGTAATTTTCTTCCACTCGGAAACTTTGGTACTTTTTAGGCCTTGGAATATCTAAGAGTTGCACTCGAAGACTAGAGGAGCATAAGGAATTGAGGAAATTCATTTTTGCAATTGCATGGGAAGGGATTTTAGAATTTGGAATAAGATTTACGAGTTTGAGTGCAAATTTTTATTTTGCTATCAATATTGTTTTTATGTCATCATGCCTCATATGCTATTGTGAATTGGCTTCTTGTTAGTATGTACTATAGTGACATGAGAACTAAAACAATAGAGTAAAATTTCCTTCTGGGAAATGGAATAGTGTAGTAGATACCAAAAAGAAGTCTTTACTAGATGGTGCATCACTTGAGCTTTACGCTGCTGGTAAGTAGGGTGAGAGTGTGAAATTTTGGGAAGTAAAAAAAAGAGACATTTAGATCCCATTGCAAAAAAGCTACATTGGGAATTGTCTCTTTTCAGTAACAACTTCTACTTATCAAAGATGATAACGAGGGGTGCCACAACATTAATTATGTTGAAATATGCAATTTTCTTTGTCTGAAATTCATCGTGTAGTTGCATTTTTTTTTTAGATCTATGGCTATAAATGTAATTTTAAGGATTGCCATAATTCTTCACATAATTCTTTAAAGTGTGCTAGCTCAATGGAAGAGCATCTGCCTTACAAGCAAGAGGTTGGTGGTTCAATTCAAATGTGCGCTAACATGAACCAATCAAAGATTTTGTGGTTTCTTTTTAATTAAATTTTTTTTATATCGATTTATTTCAAAGGTGAGATATTTCTGGATTTATTGTTTTACATTGTCTCTAATGAGACAAAAGTGATCTTTAAATAAAAAATTTATCATCTCTAGAGAGACAATAGCAAGTATTAAATACATGTTTTCTCTAATCTGAGTGTTGTCTGTAGAGAGACAAAAATGAAATTGTCTCAAGAAACAAAAATGAAATTGTCTTCTAAGAGACAATAATGCTTTTGTTATATATTTTCTTTATAGATACAATATTTTTTATAGATTCAATATTTTTTAAGACAATAATCTTTAAGACAATATTTTTTAAGACTGTAATCTTTAAGACAATATTTTTTAAAACAATAATCTTTAAGACAATATTTTTAAAGGCGGTAATATTTAAAACAATAATTTTTGAGAAACCATCTTAAAAGCAATATTTAAGACAATACACAAGTTCTTTTGTCTTAAGTTAAGACAATTTACCCAAAAATTGTCTGAAATATTGTCTTAAAACCCTCATTTATCTAGTAGTGCATGATGACAACCACACTACACTGAGTTATTTTGTTTTGGGTTACAAGACTTTTGTAACCCCCTTTCCACTGATGTCAAAGGGGGAGGTAATTAGAGGAAGAAAGACACTTCTCAAAATGAAAGGGGGAGGCAAAATGTGTTGCCATCAATGCCAAAGGGGAAGATTGTTGGCAATATTGTGATTGATGGCAAATGTGTGGAAAGCAAAGGAGAAACACAAGGAGTAGCAAGGGATGAAGGAGCAACAACAAGAAAGGAGCAACAACAAGCATGCATGGTAGCAATCAATTGTAAATAAACTTAGTTAGACATATGTTGTTATAGCTGCAAATCAAGAAACAAAGGAGCAGCAAGCACATAGAACTCACAAGGAGCACCAAGCAGTAAGAGAAGGAAAAGGAGCATAAGGAGGAAGAGTTGTGATACACTAAATTTTTTTGATAATGTTGTAGAGGTTACTATATTAAAGAATTTTTTGAGATGTAAAATTGTTCATTAAGCTTAGTGTTGTGATGGGTTAATGAGAAACATTGGTATTTAATGCTTGCATTAGGTTGATTCATTTAATGATTACACGTGGCTAAAATTAATACTGGATGAAATATTTATTTTCGTTCTAACATTCAACCTTTTGGAAACTGATGAGTGGAAGGAAAAGAGTCAATCATATTAACTTCATATTCCTATGTGGGGTACAAACAACCAACAAACTATCTCTATAAAATATGTGATTTTGGAAGGCATAAGGGATGTTAGGGAATGGATGAATGTGTGGGAGTTGATTGAGTTATTATGCCTTAGTTACGTGGCACTTATCAAGCTAAAGCATATTTGAAGGGAAGAAGATGCAGAAATGAAGATGGAGATATGAAAAGTTTATGACTACTTGAACCAGTACATCGTTATTTCATGTTTGCATAAGGGGTTGGTAGTCTCCTTTCAAGTTGAACCTTGATAAAAATCTAGTTAGAGTTGGTTGAGGTAGGAGCCTCTTATGGGTTGTGGCCTACAGAGAACATATGGAAGTTGGAGATTCATTTCATGTTCCAGCAGAAAATGGAGGTAACAGACTCTTGTAGGTTGAGGTCTACACAAAATCAAATATAACAAGGAGTAAGAGTTTGCCTTTGCATCACAACAATAATAAAACAATGGCTTTCTCACTTTATGGGTTTCCACATATATGGGATGTGTGTTGTTATTATGAGTACATGTATTTGGCTTGGTTTTCTTATTACTTGCTCATATGCTAGTTATTATTTATTAAGATGCTCATGTTATGTATCAGTTAATTGGATAAATGAAAAGAATTTTAATATCCATCAAGTTTAATCAAATTTTCAACATTGTATTAATACAATAAAGAAAAACCAACATCATGTTTGTGAAAGTTTTAATTTTTAATAACAAATACTTTATTTCCGCATCAAATTATTCAATTTAACTTTGATATTTACATTTAAAATGTTTAATATACCACATGCACGGTTCGTGATGCTTACTGTGGTTGTGTTAATTAGTGGTTGTTCTAATCATATATCTGGGTTAATGTCAAAATGTTTTCTTTTCATTTTTTCTGCAACAATGAAAAACTCGGTAGATTAAATTTCACTTGTCAGCTATTAAAACCTATGTAATCATTAATAATACTTCAAAACAATTTTATTTTCTTCCCATATTTTCTGGCAGTATGCCGTGTTTATCTCATGTTTTGCCTAGCACAATTTAGTTAAAGGGTTGTTATTCAAATTTTCTCGAAGAAATAGACGTTCCCTTACATTACTATAACTAAGAGAGATAAAAAGCGACATTCGATTAGAGTGAATATGTAATATTTTATTTTTGATTTGCAAGGTTTAATCTTTAATTTTCCCTTTATTAGCTTACAAGTTGTCCAAATCCAGATATTAACCATCACAACATACTAGAATGAGGTGTAGATTTATCGATCCTCACTCACCTGTGGTTATTTCTTCCACTCACTGACCGGCTTACAAATTTTAAAAAAAATAAAATATATTAAGGCCTACAAATAAAAAAAAAATATTAACCATCGTAACGCACAAGTTGAGAAGGCTTTATGAAGTCACAGACATCGATCCTCGAAAGAATTCTACAAACCTACATCCACGGTGAATTGAAATAGGTACTCAAATAATAAATATGGCCTTACTCCATATTGTTGTATGTTAATCTTTAGATGTATATGTGACGACATCAAACAGTATAGATATGATCACACACGATCATAAGTGCTGCATAAATAGCGTGAAAGAATAATTTGGAATGATTGAAATGAAATGAACGTCACTTGACATATGCTGCATTAATAGTGTGAAGGAATGATTTGGAGTGACTGAATTGAAAATGAACATAAATTGATAAGTCACATTGCTAGAAGTACTTTGCCAAAACTTTTCTCAGTTCTAACTACAATATCTAAGTAAACTATCTGCTAAGTATGTATGCAATACAATCACGATTCTCACAAGGCTATTTGGAGCTGTGGTACACCAATGTATTCAGTCCTTTCACTTAGTATATTTTTTAATTGGTAGTTTGGTTACTCATATAATTAAAATCAATATAAGTTTATTTTAATGAGCAATCTAACAAATAAAAATTTTGAAAATTAGTTTTTGATCTCTACAATTGCTTTATTTATCATTAATGTGTATATATATATTTCATCTTTGATTGGGGGTTTAGATTCTATTGACTACGTAATGGTTGGTTTCTAAACAAAATTTATGAATATATATCTATATATATATATCTCATAAAATTTATCATATATTAAATTTTTTATTATTAATAATATTTATTAAATATTAGATATAACTTTATAATAATTTTATATAAAGAGTTAAACTAATTGCGCAGTTCTCTTATTAGGTAAATATTGATTTTATTTACTTTTAAGGTACGAATTGAATTATTTAATTGTTATATTTTTTATTTACTATTTTTTCTCTTTATATATGAGATTGAAATAAATTAATTAACCTGTACATTCAAACACTTTATTTATGTGTTATATTGAAATGATTTTAAACATATAAAAAATTTAATTTTTTTTTGGAAATATAAGACTTTTTTTTTGTCTTTTTTCCTAAGTTAATATAAAATTATGTTACTTCAAATATATATATATATATATATATTATTTCACATGGATATTAAAAATATTTTATTGTTTCATTATTTTTCTAAGAGCAAGACTCGGATATTTTTACCATGTCTCTTTTAGATTGGGCTGCAATATCAACAACTAAGAAGCAAACTCAACAATTAGGGAGCATGGTGAGATTGAGATTATTGATATTTTATGATGATTTTAACTAAAATCAACTGAATATTTATATATATTTTTTAATTATAAGGCACATTTCCTTTTAATTAGAGAATAATATAGGCTTCTTCATCATACTAGGTTGTAGAATGCAACTCTCCGCATAATTAGTATTATCTCTTTTAATATGGATATTAGTATGGAAATGATCTATGCAATAAGAATAGAATACGTAACAGGGATGTTCATAAAACTACGAGGGATCTCCCCTTTTCTGTTCACATTATCTTTTTCTTAATTTCTATGTTGGGTTCTTTATATGGTTTAGGAATATGCCCATATTGTTTAAAAATAATACACATTGTGCATTTTTTCCTCTTAACTAGTCTCTTCCTTTTTAAATGGATTGTAGCAATCACCTAGGGATCAAAATTGTTTCACTATGTATAACTTTGCCTAGTTTATGTAACTTTATTATGACCTTAACCAAACTTTTCAAAAATGTTGAATATATCTATTTTTCTTTAAATTAAAAAATATTTTCCTTATTTTCAAAAAATTTAGTTCTAATTTTCCATTAGCTGAGTGAGCCTTGATGTGACATACTAAGACTAGAGGAGGGAAATTTAATTTTGGTATTTTTGAGTGTCTCACAAATCATTTTAAAATTAAAAAAGGAATACCTTTTTGAAGCTCACAATTACAATCACATTGTTATACCTAAAATAGCTAGTGCTTTTCACAGGTCCTTTAAGTAAGTGAGGGCGGAGGTGTGTATGTAGTCCCGGTCAATTGTCTGTAGGTTAAATTATTTTATTTTAAAATTTATACCTCTTATTTAATTTTAAAATTTTACACATTCAACTATGAGAAACAATAGGCGTATGGAGCAAGTGACCTGTGCAAAATAAAGGATGTGTGGAAGAGGGGTTGTGTGCTGGAAAAAGAATGAGCGAGGGAACTTCATTCTGCATAGGTGAAATTATTTTAACCTCAAGTAGAAGCTTCAGATCATGGCTTCTCAACAAAATAATCTTAAATCTACATCCTCACAATACTATATTCTCCCCTATGTTCTAATATCACTTTCATCGTGTAAAAGAAACAATTGTGAAAATAAAACTGCACAAATAATTGGGAAATCAAAATTTTGTTGCGACAATTAACATGATAAATAATTCTCACAATTGCAATGGGAAACTTGAACGATCAAAGACTTTAATTGATAAAATAGGTAAAAAAAATATTAATAAAAACAAGTCCTAAAACACAGTAATATATCTTACAAATGCTAGCTTTTTAAGTTTTTTATACAGTCAAGTTAGGCCATTCTTTCAACCTTCTGACTTTCTTGGTCACTATACCACAAGAACCATATGAATCTCTGTATCTAAATGTAAATAATTCACATCCACCAAAGATTCATGAATTCACGAGAAGTCTAAAATTCATGAAATGAAATCTAGTTTTAACACATAAATATTAGGTTTATGCATGCTCCCCATCTATGGCCATTTTTTTGAAAGGTAATTTTTTATTATTATCTAAATTTCACATTTATTCCTCGTTCATTCCTTTGATAACATGGCAATAGAAACGGTTCTATTATTGGTATCGGACCTTAAGCAAATAGTTTTTAAAACACCCAAAGGAACCCAATGGCCAATCAAGTGGTACTACATAATCCAATTAGTGGGCCCATATTGTAGATCAGGTCACTTGAAGGAGATAAATCCCTTCTCACTTTATGGTTCGATGTGCCTTATCCATCGTTGATCACATTACGGTGCTTTGGACTCCTCCATGTGTGCCTCACTTGTCTCAACTATAAACCCTAGTGTGTTTCTTTGCCTAAATTACAATGGGTTGTTATTTATTGATATTTTATTCAATTTGTAAAAAAACTATAAATTAAGCTTTTATGACCAAACCACTATCCTATAAATTAAATAAAAATGAAAATTGATATTGAATTTTACCAAAATGTTAAATTAGATCCCAATGGGAGTATGAACAATAAAAGTAATGTATTTTTTAAAAATAAAAACAAATTCCATGGTTACCCAGAATTGTGGTGATGAGATTATGTCACTAGTTTATTTTTTTGTATTATAAGCTTTTATATGGCACTGACATGCTACGGTGCCTCAAAAGCATTAACCACCAATCAAGTAGACTTGATTCAAATATGCCTACATTTCTCTAGAAATTTTCTCCATGTCCACTGAAACATGAATTTCATAGTAGTTGGGTATGCACATTGGAGGAAGTGGAACTTTGAATCGTCTGCTTCTTCCTTTAACTTTTGAACAACGTTTTATCGGTCAAATGCGGTCATAAGATTGTTGAGAGTGGTTTTTTAATTTTAAGAGATTTCATTTGGACAAGTTCTAAGAAATATTTATTTGTGTTCCAAAATTACTTTGCGGGAGTTTCAGAAGTGCTAATGTCTCTTCTATATGTTCGTCTCTCTATGCAGGTTCAATTATCTAAATCAATAGTGAGTTTCTCCCACCACTATGTAGATATGGGATATTTTATTTGATATCGGATTCCAAAGGGGACATACTAGAACTCCATTCCAGATGATTCAATGCATGATTTTAAAAACTATGGTGGAAAACTAGTTGTTTGAATGCATCCAATCCAGTTGATATGAGTCTGTCTTCTTTCACTAGATGTGTTATGCACTAGATAATTGGTTTTTGGATACAAAGGGATTTAGTTGAAAATATGTCGATTTGAGGTGGAACTGTGTGGAAACAAAATAGGGGAAATATTTTGGTAATATAGGTATTAATTTGTAGGTCTTGATGATAAGTGGTTATAATGCTCAATGCCATAAACACTGTGACATTAATTTGATACGCAAATGCATTGTGAAGTGTAAATCTGCCATGGTGTGACCATTAAATTGAAATTATTCACCATAACATAGGTTATTGGGTTATCAATTTTTGTTTCCTTACATTATGCACTCTTTAATAGATTGGTATTGTTAAAGGAATTAGGTTTCGATTCCTAGTTCGAGCTCAAAATGAACATAGAATCCTACCATTCAAGTTTCTAGGAAACAAGTGAACTTCCTAAAGGTTTACTATATTACATTAATAGTAGGCTATATAGTTTATGAGTTTGGAATCTATAGAAAATATGAGAATGATATTTTCATTAATGCACTACAGAAAATCTATGATACCAATTTATGGAAAATCAACATGCATGTCCTTAGAGATCAACTAGAGATCAATGCGAAGTTAGATAACTCAAAATTTTATTTGGTAAATATTGGTTTACAAAGAGCTACATTGTTATGTGTTCATTGCGACCCTGCTATAACAGTTCCTTTAGCTAGTCACTATGTGAACTCGAACTATTGTTCCTCGTACAGATGGACATAGTTTCTTAGAAATGTTTGAGGAAACTAAAGTAAAAATTTTGAAGTTGCGTGTCAATGGAAGGAATATTAGTAAAAAAAACATAAATGTAGAATTTGTAATTTTGGGATGAAGATGAAAAATTGAACTTTTTACAAAATCTAGTTGAAAACCCTAGTAAAGTTGTGAAGATTGAATTATGAGTGGCTGGTAAACTGCTAAAGCCATATTTTAAGGCAATGGTCTCTTTGTTGAGTGTTATTTCAGGATATCACAATTACTTGGTTATGGATGAAACTATTCTTATGTGCTTAACGGAAGTAGTAAAAAATCATAATAAAATTAGGATTATTATTTCAGGTTATCTTGCTGAGAGTATTCATTTGCAGCTAAGCACCATCACATCTTCATATTTATTCAGACACGTCACATAGTTCATGCATCCTTCCCTATTTTGTTATTCAAAATATTTTGTTAGTAAGGGAATATTCACAAATCTTAAATATATGCATGGAAGAGTGAAGGAAGTTGATAAGTCGACTAAAGTATTTTACGCTGGAGGATACAAGGTGGCTATGTCAAATTTCCATATTGTTTCTTGTTTCAAATTTAAGAAGAATTGCTTGATAAAGCCCCCAAAGGAATTCCAAATGATTTCAGGAAGATTTTACAGTTAACAAAAGAAATTGGTATAGGGGACTAGTATCTTTTTTAGAAGTACACCATCATAAGAATCTATGAGTTCGAATGATCTAGGTGGCTCTAGAAAGGGATTTTTTTTTTTGTATTTCATCAAAACTAGAACTAAAACATTGAGCTCAACTTCTTGATTCCAATTGCGGAAACGACACCCAAATCTGACTTCCTATGCTCAAGATATTTGCATTCAAGTTTTGGTCAACTTGGTTGCCTTAGCTAAATTTAGCTGAGTGCTAGTTAAAGATGGAGGTTCACCAAATTTGAAGGTTTGACTGAATTTTGTAGTAATTAACGTTGAAATAATTTGGTGCCTATTGGCGGTAGAAAATGGTCAATTTGTCGCATCTTTAATTTTTTTGGTTACCCTAAAAATCCAGCAGGATGGTTACGCCAATTTGTTTTTCTTTTAATTAAAGAAATATTAAAGGTTGGGTGGTGTGCCACCATCCCCACTAACCTCGATTGTGGCCTATATTTGTAGAAAGTGTCATACACAAAAGAAATAAGATTGTAACTCTGGTAATATTTCTTGTAACTCCTTCAAGGCCCTTTTAGGACTATGGAAATTGAAATATCGTACATAAATTACAAATCTGTTGAAAGGAAAACATTTATGCAAGGACCCTCGATGTAAGGCCTCCAGGCGATTGTGCGACGGGCGCCAGGCGAAGTCGTCATGCACGAGGGCGCGGGCGGGTGCGTGGGCGCACAATAGGCGCGTGCTGAACAGGCGTGCGACGGTGCTGCGGAGAAAATGTGACGTTTGTACGAGTTCAGTGCGACGAAACCATGGACAGAATTACGACGCTTGGGAAATGTGTGGAACAAGTGGAGCTCTTATACTACGACTTGGAGGAGGCTTGCGTTGGGGCATGGCCGACTTGGAAGGAGTGTTTTATGGGGGCGTTATGACTGTTTTGGGGGTCGGCCAAGGGGCTGCCACCCCACATGTAAACTAATGTAAGATGCTTATAAATGAACATACGTTGAGGTTAATTTCACATCAACGAATCATTCACTCTCATCTTCGCAAGGGGACAAGAAGAACAAGTGCACAGAAAAGGTAGGGAGATGCGCATAGCTCATGCGCTCTACCCTTAAGAGGTTGTACACTTGGGTTGAAGTCTTGGAATTAAGTCGAAGGTTGGGAAAGCATGCCCGGGGTGGATTCTAAGGTGCGGTTTTGGTGTAAGACTTGGCATAGGATTTTAGGTGGCTCAGGTGAGCACCGTCCTTTGTGCAAGAGGTGCACAAGACTGTTGTAAAAGGCAAGGTTTCCTCTCTTTGTAAATTCGGTTAAGTGTGAGACTTGGTTTGGCCAAGACACACTTGTGTATTGTAATCTGATATTCTTAATATATTATCAGGCAGACTCACATTACGGGGAGTTGCCCCTCCCCTTTATACTTGTTTGCAATTGTTGATGTTCTTGTTATAATTCCATGATGATAATGAATGAGTATGAGCTTCATTAAGTATAAAGGATAATTGCATGTTTACTTGGTTGCGAAACACAAGCTAAGTAATGTTAAAGTGAAAGTATGCGTAGTCCACGAATGTTAGTATTGGTGAAAAGAAAGCGTTCGGTGGTGCTGCACCTCGCTATAAGCGGTTGGAAGACTACCGCAGGTGTAGGGGCGTGACAGTTGGTATCAGAGCAGGTCTGAAGGCTTGGAGAAGTCTTGCAGGAAGCTGGGTGAAGTAAGTGTGCATACACTTGGAAGTTGATGACAGGTGATATTGAGGTTCTAACAAGGTTCAAGTGTTGAAGCATTTGAAGGTAGTTTCAAGACTCGGTTTGAGCAGGGTTGCTCATGACAGTGGAAGTAGGTTTGGCAGAGGTGAAGCTTAGTGCTTCGACCAAGCTGAACGAAAAGGCATGGAACGTCTGGGAAAAGGTGAAGGGAAGCTCTTGCTTACCTTATACAGGTTGAAGAGGTTGAAGGAAGAGAAGCCCCGGATCCGAAAGGAAGTTGAAGTCTTGGAAAGGAATATTAAAGAAGAGCTTCTTCAACATGGTTAGACAATGGAGCAGGATGAAGTTGCAGATTGTGCTAACAAGGAAGAGGAAGCCGTGACAGTTGAAGATGTTGCAGACATGACCATGATGGAGGATGAACTTGAGGATGATCAAGTTGGACCAGGATCGTGTGGTTTGCAGACATGGATGAATGAGGAAGAGCCTCATGATGATGATGAAGTAAGTATTGATACTTGTGTTTCATTTGAGCATTTGGTAGATGGACCGTATGCAGGAAGAGGCAAAGCCAGTTTGCCTATGCTAGGGAGGATCTTACCATGGATGAATAGGATGAGACCTTGTATGGAGAAGCAAGGATTGGTTATTGTTGCAGGACTTATTGGGGTTGTTTTTGACCTTATGGTAGAAGGTACAAAGACCAGTGACAAGGGTGGAACTTGATGATCATTGTGGAGGATTGGGTGATGCTTTAGCCACATGGAGAATTGGCTAAGTGCCCGGCATGACTCATGGACAGATTGAAGGGCACACATTTGATGATACTTGGGTGGACTTCTCATGGCCGAGACCAAGAGATAGTCTTGGTAGACACTTTGGTGTAGGAGCTATGATCGAGGGACTCATGACATGATGATGGTTGGGTGACTGAGTTCACTAGACCGAAGATTGCAAACTTGGATGAGGATGACCGATTGTTGTGGGGGGTCTACTTGGGTGGACTACATGGGTAGCTTAGTCATGGACATCAGGTTGAAGGCATGGAGCATGGCAGTCTTATGCAGGGACATTATGTGGGAGCACTTGTAGAGGTGTTATGGACATCCAATGAGGAGTGCCAAGGCAGGGATGTTGTGCAAATGGATTTGCTAGTGTGACATGGAGACTTACTACTTATGAGTTGATGGGGAGGTTGTGCACTCTTGTACAAAAAGGCCATGGACTTGGTTGGATTTGTGAGCTGATTGTGGAGCTCATGATGACATGAGATTGCTGTGACTTTTAGGGACTTCATATATGGTGGACTTAGAGGATCTGATGCATTGAGGAGCTGAGGTCAAGAGACTTTGATGCAGTATGGGATGCATACTTTCAAAGTACATGTATGGGCATGGCTTGGAAGAGTGACATGATGTAGAGGATCGATATGAGACACTTTGGAATGATGGAGATACAATGATGATGATGATGATGCCTTGACTTGGGCATGGGTTGAACCGAGACTCAACTACTTTGACTCATGGGAGCTAATTGATCTATGATCATGGGCAACACATGGATAGATGAGACAAGTGCATACCTGTTTCCATGGTAGACCTGAGGGATGGCACATTGCGGATATGATGGAGGGTTCTTCATGGACCTGAATGTGGCACATCAAGAGTCGATATTTGAGGAGAGGGTCTCTTCATATGGAGGAGACACACACATAGATGATGATGTTGGGATAGATGTGGTTGATTTCATATAGCACATTGACACCAAACATCATGGACAGCATGTTGCAGATGAGGTGGATGGAGTTCCATGGACCTGAGCATGGATTATGGAGATAGATTCTTGATGAGTCGAGGATGTGGCAGATGTTTGAGGAAAAACTAATGATGGCATGAGGATGTTCACTCTCATTGTTTGAGCGTGATAGTTGGACTGATCACCTAACTAGTTCAAACATGAGGTCCGGAAGTGTACAAGGATGTGTTAGCATTATGTTGGAGTATCATGGCAACAGTTCACATAAGGACACATGATGAAGACAGGAGGTCAGTAATCATGGATCGAGATCACATCTGATGGAGAGCATACCATTGAGGTGCATACCTTGGTATGGTGAGCTTGGTGACAGTTGGTCACCAAGTCGAGGCATGATGGAGATGGGGCTCTACATATGTTGCAAGGATGTTTGCTTTGTGTGGAGGAATCGACATCATGGATAGTGATGATCTTGGTGGATGGCTACCGGGATGGTATGTTGTCGAGGACGACAACGATTTCAGGTGGAGGAGGATGTAAGGCCTCCGGGCGATTGTGCGATAGGCGCCGGGCGAAGTCGTCGTGCACGAGGGCGCGGGCGCATGACAGGTGCATGCTAAACAGGTGTGCGACGGTGCTGCGGAGAAAATGCGACGTTTGTACGATTTCAATGTGACGAAACCAGGGACAGAATTACGACACTTGGGAGATGCGTGGAACAAGTGGAGCTCTTATACTACGACTTGGAGGAGGCTTGCGTTGGGGCATGGCCGACTTCGAAGGAGTGTTTTACGCAGGCGTTATGGCTATTTTGGGGGTCGGCAATGGGGCTGCCACCCCACATGTAAACTAATGTAAGATGCATATAAATGAACATACATTGAGGTTCATTTCACATCAACGAATCATTCACTCTCATATTCGCAAGGGGACAAGAAGAAAAAGTGTGCAGAAAAGGTATGGAGATGCACATAGCTCATGCGCTCTACCCTTAAGAGGTTGTACACTTGGGTTTAAGTCTTGGAATTAAGTAGAAGGTTGGGCAAGCATGCCCGGGGTGGATTCTAAGGTGCAGTTTTGGTGTAAGACTTGGCATAGGATTTTAGGTGGCTCGGGTGAGCACCGTCCTTTGTGCAAGAGGTGCACAAGACTGTTGTAAAAGGCAAGGTTGCCTCTCTTTGTAAATTCAGTTAAGTGTGAGACTTGGTTTGGCCAAGACACACTTGTGTATTGTAATCTGATATTCTTAAGATATTATTGGGCAGACTCACATTACGGGGAGTTGCCCCTCCCCTTTATACTTGTTGCAATTGTTGATGTTCTTGTTATAATTGCATGATGATAATGAATGAGTATGGGCTTCATTAAGTATAAAGGATAATTGCATGTTTACTTGGTTACGAAACACAAGCTAAGTAATGTTAAAGTGAAAGTAGGCATAGTCCACGAATGTTAGTATTGGTGAAAAGAAAGCGTTCGGTGGTGCCACACCTCACTATAAGTGGTTGGAAGACTACCGCAGGTGTAGGAGCATGACACTCGGGGTCCAAGGGGTTGCGTCCTTAATATTTCTTTAGTCTTTCGCATAAAAAAAATATCCTATAGCCAGAACAAGGCGTAGATACCAATCAAATGACCCAGTGTTTATGAAATCATAACGACAGATCAATGGTACTCACAAGTTGTCGGAATATCTAAAACCTAACAAGAATTTCAAAGATAAATAAGAAGTTGAGTCCAGTGCAAAATAAATCCAAAAGAATATTGAACTCTTTCAAAACCCTTCAAGGGAGCTTTGACAAATCTTTACGCTTGCAAGGGCATACATGCAAACAATTTGAACGAGATTAGTAACTATTCTAACACTTAGAAATTCATTTAAGGAAAGGATGCTACGAACACTAGGGTTTAATATAAACTATGACGACTCAAAGGAGAGACATTTCTTTCCTACAATTAAACCAAGAAAAAATAGCTTTTGGCAAAAGGCATACGAGACACTGAAAGAAAAAACCTGAGGAATGACAGTGTCAGATTCAGGGACTCTAAAAATCAAATTTACCTTGAAAAGTTCTACCATAGTAGTTCTTTTGGAGTGGCTATAGTGAAACACAAGATCTACAATAATTAATGTTGCAATAAGGGAAAACCCTTATCTCAAAGTTGTGATCCATGTCAGCGATCAATTGTAAAAAGATAAGAGAGTTTTCTAAAGATAACACTTGAATACCTAAAAGACCCGAATCAAAAATTAAAGAACAAATTGAAATTTCTCCAAGAAGATTACCCAGAGAGCAAACTGGAGTCACACAACCCAGGGTGTAGCAGAACACGAGATGTTTCCTAAGAAATTCCACTGTCAAACTTGCAAGAATCCC
The DNA here is from genome assembly GCA_031772625.1 of Pinus tabuliformis. NCBI lineage: Eukaryota > Viridiplantae > Streptophyta > Pinopsida > Pinales > Pinaceae > Pinus > Pinus tabuliformis. The sequence goes on along the minus strand of CM062818.1, from coordinate 1,148,746,084 downwards.
CTCGAGTGAAAAGTGGTATTACAATAGGGTTTGAAACAAGAAAAAACAGAGCTCCATTTTTCCATCAAAAGTGTAACACAATGAAACAACAACAGCAAGGTTGGGTAGCGGAGTTACACTAACCCTCACCCGATTAATCTCCACATTTCATCATCAAGATGTAATCTGAACCTTTGAACCCAAGATTTTGTGAGGATACCACAAGGGTGGGCCAATATATTGATGACTATGAATAATATGAGACCATTCCATGAGAACTTATATTCATATGTGTGGATTATGTGAGGAATTATACCCCGTAATGTAAGGTATTATTATAAATAACAAATACCATTGCGGAGGCCAATTGTGGAGGCTGAAAGGTGAAAAATTGAGATGGTTCATGCAAAGTATATGATATACATATATAAGGTTCAAATATGGAAAGGATCATACTTTATATATATATATATATATATATATATATATATATATATATATATATATATATATATATATATATATATATATATATATATATATATATATATTGTAAATCCTTACATGTATATCAAGATAGAGGTGATAAGAACAGAAACCATAATGACAAAGAATATCATAGAAGATCATGGTTTGGAAATAAAAAGATAACGTATAATATACCAGAATTTGCATCATAAAATCAAGTAGAGTAATAATCTTGAGATTATGTGTGGAGGAGAAAAGAATTTTAGCCAGACTTAATATAGAATACAATATGATTTACCCACGGAAGGAAAAGCATCAAAAAATGCAGATACAAAGCCAGGAACAGTTCACACATCCAGGGGAAAATTTCATTAAATTGAACTTCGACGGGGCCTCAAAAGGAAACCCAGGCCCCGCAGGCTTTGGGGGCATCTTCAGGGATAGTATAGGTCGCACCAGATGGGTGTACGCAGACAAAGGAGGCATAATGACCAACAATGAAGCAGAAATGATGGCCGTATACCAAGGTATTAAAATAGCAATAAGAAATGGATATAGGAACCTGGAGATTGAGGGAGATTCGCAGATTGTAATTGGAATGCTTAGGAAACTTGACAATGGGAAAGACTGGGAGCAGGTGGCCGTGAGCTGGAGGACGGCAGGGTTACTCCAAGACTTGGCTATCATCCTGAAGCGAATAGATTATAGAATCATCAGTCATGTAAAGAGAGAAGGGAACAAAGCTGCAGACTTTCTGGCAAACTGGGGATGCAAAGAAGGAAAATTGGATAACATGTGGCCAACAGTAATGAATAAACCGGGAATGGAAATGCTCAGCTCAATAATCACTCAGGATAATGAACATGCAAGGCAATAAGGAGAAGGGGGAAGTACCCCCGATCGGGGTGGTTAAAATGATGAGACGGGAAGGCAGTATAGGGACGCGGGGTGGCAATTATGAGCCACCTTACAGCAGGAGCTCGCAGCAAGTGGATGACAAGGTAGGTGGACTGGGCATCATGCTAAATGGTAGATGGAGGAATAAACTCAAACACGAAGGTGGTGGAGGTGATGGCGGAACGGTGGTGGGACAAGGACCAGGACGCACAAGGGATGGCAGAGGAGGAGTGGAATCTTATGGTGAATGCAGGTGGCAGAGAAAGGAGGTACAACAGATCAGAGGAGGGTGGCAGGCAAGCCGGAATAGATACGGGTGGAGACATAAGGGGAAGCATGCAAGGATCGATCTCGAGGTGAACGGAGGAAGGAAAGGAAAGGTGGTAGACGGAGCAGGTGTAATTACTCAGGATCGACCTCTAGAGCTGGGGAAAACTCAAAGCAGGAAAATTGAGGACGGTATGAGGACTGCAATGCAGGGAAACAGGGGAGGCAGACCTACGCGAGCAGAAGGTTCCAAGGCAGAAGAAGGGAAAGAAGAGGAACAGACATACACAAACACAAAGGAAACACTTGACCTGGAATGGGATAGGCAATAACAGCTAAGGAGAAGTGATAGAGGTAAAGGGAGAATTCGGGAGAATACACGAAAGACAACAGAGGATATAGGAGAAAGGAAAGACAGAGACCGAGAAGAGGAAGCCAACATGGGAGCACCAGTCAGAGAAGTAGAGCAAGGGAATACAATGCAGGCAGAGCAGGAGGAGGAAGGGGCCGCAGGGGGAGAAGGGAATGGTGGCAAGGAGGTTGACAGGATCAGGGATGAACCAGGATAGTAGGACCCAAACGAGGAAGGAAAATGATAAGCCGTCAAGTGTAGTATGCAGAGAGGGAATATTACAAAGACACGAATGCAGACATTAGGAGAATAATTCAACACCTGGAAGAGGAAGCGACCCAGGAGCAGTCCGAGTCTGAGATGGAGGATTGGGAGTACCTGTTACTAGATCCTAGCAATAGCAGAGGTCGCATGTCTCTGTATAAACAGGCCTTACATGTGTATTGGGTCATGAAGCGACTGCTAGCTAAGGCTATGGAGTAGGTAGCCATGGACATGGCCGAACTAGCCCAAGGTATTCCTAATCTAAAGAAGGAGATAAACAAACTGCAGATAACCATCATGAGGCAAGATGGCAAGCTCGATGAGATATAGCAGCAGCTCAAGAAGCTCACTCAGGAGGTTAAAGAGGAGGAACATCAGCCGAGCGCAATGGAAGAATGACTTTGTCAAGATATGTCTATCTCTTCTTTAGTTAGGAAGTAGAACAGCTCGCCACCCTTCGTTTAATTTTCATAATGCAGCTAGTAAACAGTGGTAGTTTTTTGAATGGATAGTTTATATAGCATGGACAGGAAGACTAGTTAAATTTTGTTTTTGGATGGCTATTAAGAACTTTAGATGGCCAACGGACCCGGTTTCCCTACGGGGAGGGTTGAGCCCACTGTATGCAATGGTTTTAACTCGTTATAATAGAAATTTTTCCACCTTAGCTTACAAAAAAAAATAAAAATCTTGAGATTATGGTAATGTTATAGTAATAGTTGTAAATTTTTTTACATGATTGCAGAGTAGAATTATTGTGTATTGGTTGCATTGCACCAATAATATATACAATTAGTTAACAAAAAGAATAAAGTTGATAATTGGAAATGTTTTACATCATAATAATAAATTAATTAAAAAAATTATACTAATTTCCAGATCAATTGGGTAATTTTTCTACCTTAAGAAAGGGAGATGTTACATTTCACTAATAAAAACATTTTGTTTCTATACCAAATCATAGTTTTAACATCATTTTGGCTTATAATAATCATTTTGGCTTATAATTTGTTTGGATATGATTTAATTGTTTTGATGACATTTTGATATGGATTATGAAGTACGAGAATCTAGCATAAAGTTAAAAGGAATGATATTCGTGACAACATTTTCGTGATCTCACATGGGATCTGTTATGTCTCTATGAGAGCACGCATTTTGTTAGGTCAATATCGACAACAAATAGTGTGCCTACTATTGCGAATTTAATGTCGTCATAGTGCCCAATAACCATACTACCCATGTTAGCACCATGCCTTCATTTTTGTGGTCAGTTTCTCCTATAGAGGATTGCCAATTTTGGGCATCCAACTTACTTAGAATTTATGATTGGTGCATAATAATAAAACCCTCAGTTGTTGCACTAGCCATCTGGATGCCAAGTTAGATATATGACTTGAAGAGGTACCCCAACCAATGAAATCCTCAATCTGTCTATACCTATCCTTGCTTAACTTTATCCAAATTTGATGAGTTTTCCACTCTCACCATTGACCTTACTCCGCCCGACCCATTGCAATCGCACTACTACACGAAGGGAACTTTTGGGACATTTTTTTAAGACAAAAGAAATCTTTTGTGTTAAAAAATCACTTTTTATCTTAGTTATTTTACCTTAAAATTTAATATCAATTAAATTGTCTTAAATATAAACTTTAAGACAAAAACAGTTTGAGACAAAAATATTTTAACACAAAACTTTATATTTAAAACAAAAATAGTTTACGAGAGAAATATTTTAAGACAAAAGTAGTTTGAGACAAAAATATTTTAATACAAAAGTAATTTGAGAAAAACATTTACAGACAAAACTTTATATTTAAGATAAAATTATTTTAAGACAAAAACAATTTAAGACAATTATTTTAAGACAAAACATTATATTTAAGACAAAAATAGTTTGAGACAAAAATATTTTAAGACAAAACTTTATATTTAAGACAATCGCCACTTTAGATGAAACCTATTTAATACAATTAACAATTAAGACACAAACATATTGATCTAAGACAATATTATCTACCAACTGCAAAATTGACTCTGAGAGTGTGCCCTAAGTCTGCCAGCTTGCAGGAAACTACTATCTTTCACGTATACCGAGGTCATTATTTTACTTACCATTCATGTTATCTTATATAAAGGCAACGATTTCTTGGGCTCTTTGTTTTTTGGGGGTAGTCAACTAAGAAGAACGTGATAACTTTTACTGACAAGATTTCTCGAACATCATTTCCTCTTACGTCCCTTTCATATATGTTGATACGCTTAGTGACAAATTGTCTATCATTGCTTTTGGAACTCCTACATGGAGGGGGATTTAAAGATATTTTTTTAAGAGAAAAGAAATATTTTGTCTTCAAATTTTTAGTACAAGGCGCTAGTAAAAAAGGTAAAGGTAAAGGATTAGGGGTCCGTCTACTAGCATTCACCAAGTGGTTTGTTTACCATGGTTGTGAAGTGATATTCAACAAAGGAAAAGCATTCCTGAGACACATAGCCATGGGATAGGTGAAGTAGATCGTGCTTTGTGTGAACAACCTTTATAAGCTAGATGAGGAAGAATGCGTTGCATTAAGCACTAAGGCATAAAAAGTGTAGGTTGTAATGTCAGTGCACTTTGGCAAAAAATACTTGGTCATCTACATCATGCTACCTTGAATATTATACAAAAAATAGCCACTGGCCTTCCTAAAGGAGAACTTAAGTAGTAGCATCTATGCAAAGGATATACATTGTGGAAGTACATAAAATCCACATTCCATGATCGAGACAATAATGCACATGCAGTCCTAGAAAGGATCCACTGTGATTTTATCGACCTTTCTTAATAACCTACACTGTCAGACACAAATATTTTGTCATTTTTATTGATGACTTCTCACGGAAGTGTTGGATCTTCTTCATGTGGAGGAAAGATGAGGTATTCTCCAAGTTCATAGAGTTCAAGAAACTTATTGAAAAAGAAGCTAGCAAGAAGGTGAAGGCTTTGTTGTAGTGGCTACAACACCCTCCAAAATTTTTGCATGCGCTTAAATTTTGGAACCTATTATGGATATTCTGATTGATCTTTCCTTAGTCACTTATTGGTAGTTTTATGATCTCAAGCTCCCCTTTTCGATCTTAAGATTCGTTCATGCTTTTATCTTTACATAGAATGTGTCATCTTTGGGCATGGTGGTTATCGCTTGTCATGAAAAGGGAGGTTTGTTTTACTTCAAGGGGAAATTTTTATGGGAATGGGTTGTCCTCACCACATAGGCATATTTCACACTCATTTCGCACACTCTTACACAAGTTTCCCCTTTATCCTCTGAAAGTCTATCATTGGAGCGCACTTGGCGTAAGGTGCCACGAAGGTTGATGAATTAAGCGAAGAATGTGTTATATGTTCTAGATGGTCTGTTTTGTGTCACTACGTTTTGAAGTGTGTGATTGTAGTCAGGTTTTATCACTATTCACATCAATTCCACTAATCCCACACTTAGCCAAATTTTAGAGTTTCCTCAAAAACCTAGCCTCATCAAACTTTCCTGAACTGTACACTTTACATATGTAACCCTCAAGCTTTTCCCTTACTTGTTGGAACTATGCAAGGCACAAAAATCCCAACCTCCCTTAGCATTCATAACTACGTAGTGGTTTCATCCAATGTCCTTCCCTCACTAGAAACCCTCTTTCTCAAAAAATTGTGTAGTTTTGCCCCTTGACTACCGAGCCTACCTTACATCCTAAATTGTGTAGATGTGTCCTCCCAGGGCCTCATCCCATAGCAATTCATTGCATCCTAAAACTGCGTAAATGTGTCCTCATCCTATAAGAGTCACTGCTCGTTGAAACTACACAATTATGTCTCTAAGGAGCCACAGAGAAAGATGACATGATAGATGATTGTCAAGGAGCTAAGGCAAAAATTCAGTAGACCAAGGAACCCATGGTATGATAGAATATTGGGACTGCATGAAGACTCCATCTAATGCATAACTCTTTGGAGGCTAGGTATGGAAAACAAAGCACATCTTTTGAAATACACCTCTTGCTGTAGCTTAAAAGCTTTCTTATCGTTGTCGTATCATACTATCTTTAATGACATGCATGGTTGAAAGAATTGAAATTCATTCCATGTGTCTCCTCTATGTGTCTTGCTCCCTTTCACTTGTTTATTACATAGCTTATAAGATGAAGAGTATTACCACTTGTTTATTTAAGCTATGGAGGTTGTGACCAACATGATCTTATGACTAACCAGGAATGATGAAAGGCATCCTAAGTGGGATGAAAAATGTTTGATGATATGTACATAGTCAATACACTCCTTTGCATTACTCCTTTGCATTAATCCTTGCTTTGTATCTTGCATGTACCCTCAATGCTTTTCAAATTTGTCTAACTGCTGCTAGTAGTCTCTTAGCTCTTTCTTGACAAAGCAGGGGAAGGAATTTCCTTCAACCTAATTTCTTCAAGGCTCTTCATAGAAATTATAGATCTAAGACAAGGAGATGTTGAATCTCACTATCAAACTCTTTAAAATACTTTACATGTTCGAATCCATCGAAATGATTAAGCTACCACTCAAAAACATTGTCAATCTTGGAAGGCTCAAGAAAAATCACATCTCTGGATATGATAAACTTCTCATTCAATTCATCATAGAGATGGTATGATTTGGAGGTAAGAATACCCAAAGAAGATACATTTGTGACTCCTTGCACTGAGTTTTTTTATCTGTTCCTTAGGTATGAAGGCATAACAAGAGGAAACAAAAACCCTAAGATTCGTCACTGAAGGAATGTGGTTTTACCACATTTCATAGTGAGGCTTGTTTCTAATAGCGAGATATGGACACCTATTCTTTATATATACAACACATAGAACTACATCAGACCAAAACATTATGAACTTAACATATGAACTTTGCCAAGTTCATAGTGAAAGTAATACATTCCAACAAACTATGTGTTGAAAAATGCAGCAAGAAATTTGCAATTTGATTTTTCCTTGATTAAATTGAAAAAGTTTGAATTTTCACATCAACACACAACTTGGATGATCTTAACTTGTGTGACATCACTTGTGTCACCTAGTTTACTCAATAAATTAGAGTTGGAGGTGTTAGAGTTCAATTCTGTATATGTGATTGCAAATTGTAGCAACAAGGGTTAATTATCTCAGGTTGTTGTGAGTTAAACTAGTTCTAACTTTTGTAGGAACTAGTGGAAGGTCATTTAAGTAGTGGGACTTCAGTCAAACTCAGTGATCATCCAGTTAACTAACCAATCAACCCAAAATAGTTGGGTAGTGCAGAGAAGTCAAGTTCCCTAATATTGGTGGAGATTCCAAGGATGTTCTAATTCCTTGTAGCTCACAGACTTGCAAGAAATTACTATAACCATAGTGGAGGAGGTAGCTTGAGTAGGAGCTTCTTGTGAAATTGGAGAGGGAATGATTGTTGGTAGCATTAATAGCCTACCAAAAATTTGTTTTGCAGCACACTTCAATGTTTTAGGCATGGTTTTTGAGGGTGGATAATTTTTTTTTATGCTTTTCAGTCATGCACATCCTCATTAAGTATCCTGGGAGGTTTGTAATAGTTCCTTGCATGCATGTCCTTACTAAACATGTTTTGTGATGTCTATACTAGTTCCTTTAAAATTTATGTTTGTAAAGGCTTAACTACTTATGATCTTAGGTGCTCACAACAGTCCGATAGTTTATGGCACTCTCCAAATCACCATTCCTAAACGGGTCCAACAAAACGACTTGAGAGGAAGATGAGAAGGGAACAGTATTATTGGAACTGGCCTAAAAATAGTAGAGTTGGTTGGTCCCAACGGTTTTAGAGTTGTACTAGTCTAGTTTGGTGGCTCGGATTGGCTAAGGTTGGTCTTGTATTGAACTAACCTTAAAACACCAAAGTGATTAGTTCTCTACTAAACTGACCAATTCTAAAGAATGTAGTGCAACATAGATAATGACAACCAAATATTGATTTTTAATGAAAATTACTTAGAAGGAAAAAAAATATGTTGACCCTAAGGCCCTACAAAACCTAACCCTAGTAATTAACAGTAATATTTATTTTTTTAAATTAAAGTAAAAGTTAACATTCTCCTTATCTTTCCTTTTTGAAAAGGAAAGATAAGGATAACGTCAAATTTTACTTAAATTTTTAATATTAACATGAATAGTTTCAGGCTGTTTTAGAGTGGTCCCAACTTTATTCAATTTTGAGAAAGTCAAGCTTTAGATCCCATTCAAAACTTAGTGATGATTGTTTGAATCGCTTATTTGTAATGAGTCCTATACTTTGACTTCCATTCTTTCATGTGCATTTATTTCATAATCATATTCCTCGTGAGACATTAGAGTAGATGTTGATCTTTAATTGATTGCAAGCACTTGACCTAGCTTAGGGAACCGTCATCTACCCCTTCCAAGTTGCTCCTCAACATTGAAATTTTCATTGGAAGTATACATTGATTTTATCCATTAGATCATTTTTTCCACTGAGACAATCCAACAACACCCTTTCCACCATGTGCTTAACAATCCATCTCATCTTTACTCCTACCTTATAAACACTCTTAAATCTTGTGTCTCCAATCTAAAAGAAGAATAACCAGAAAGGGCCTTCTTGGCCCTCTTCTCAACCCACAATATGTTTAGCTTCTCTATTGTGCTTACACTCTAGTCTTCTCGTAGATTCAGAATGCTAAACCTTAAAAATAGTCTCATGATGTACATTCAGGGAGACATAATTCACCCTTGCTTTGCATCAAATAACCCCCCTATCATTCCATTTACCTTTACATCCAAGCATATATTTTCCTTATCAAGCACTGTTAAGCTTCCCATCTCTATTTTTCCTCCCTCTCCTACCCTCGTCAACCTAATAAGATTAATTTAACCAACATCATTATATATGAGATAAAAAACCCATACAAGTGGGTAGATTGAGTTCATACCCTTTTAGAAACTAAATCCATCCCTCCACAATGCTATGTTCCTCTTCAATAGCATCATCATGTCGTCTTTGAGATCTATCATTTGTATGATCACCATAAATTTCCCAGTCCTTCACTTGCATCTTTGGTAACATCATCATTTAGATCACTTATAATTTTTTTATTGTTGCTTATGTTATGATTTCCTTTAATACAAATATCTCCCTATAGGCATGGGTAACCAAATTCATGTTCTTATTGAACTCTTGTGTTAACATAATTTTCATTTTGAGCTATTCGGTTTCAAATTCTAGTGTGGTTCATTTAGTGGTCGACTACTAGCATTCACCGAGTTCTTATTGATGATGATAGTTAGTTTAAAGTGAACATTGGACTTTGCCTTGAAATCCAAGCCCCAAGAATATGCAATTATCATGGAACATTTTAGAGCTCATACTTTTCTACAAGGGAGTACATTATTTTCATTCATCAAGAAAAGTTATATGAGAAAGAACCAAGTGGTTATGATTTTCAACATTTTCACCTACATTTCCTATCTATCATTTTCTTATTGAATGGGAAAGTTTGGTTTTTAAGGTTTTTAAATTAAAGTTCTACGTTGGTGGTGTTCAGCTCGCATTTTGGTCTGCTTCTAAAATCTTGTTTGGTATGTGAAAAATGAACATTGGTGCAGCTTTTAGTGGTGCAATTTTTTAAAGATATGGAAATTATATATTGATTTAATACATGTAATTTTCAATATCTACATGATACCTATTCTTGACATTCCATTCATAAATTTGAAATTTGTAACAAGTAAATTTTTCACTAATTAATTATTATATTGATTATTAGAAAATTGAAGACAAAGGAATAATTATATAATGATAGGTGGACCATAGGGTTTGGTTTCCTTACCATCGATGTATTCTTAAAAGGAGGGAGAAGAAGGAGAAGATGAAATAACTTTTTCTTGTGTAATTGAGGACAAGGCTAAGAAGAGACAACATAGTAATGGATTGATAGCTCATGCGTGACTTATTTTTGAAATATCTGGAGCAAAAGGTCTATAACTAGGTGAAGAGTAGAACTCCAAATATCTTTTGCAATAATCCATCTTGAGTGAATAGAATGTCATATCTACATACACCTTTGCGAGAGTACTCTATTCTAGGTGACGATAGAGTACATCATTTCCTTATTGGAAGTAATTAAACTTTTATCATGATATAATTTAATTATAAATATTTAAACTACTAGATGTTTACAGTGAATTTTATAAAGGGTTATGGGCTTCTTAATTTTTTTGCTCGAATTTTAAATATTGAGATAGAAATTTGTGACGAGAATATAATGAAGTCAATCCCTTGTGAATGTTATAGGTATCTACTATGTGTATTTTCTTCAAATTGAATAAAAATATGATCAACATTGCTTTTACTAACGAAAAAACACACAAACATATTCTATTATATAAGATTTTTATTTATTTATTGTTAACAAAATTATTATCAACCATGGTTTTATTAGAAAATAACGTATATTAAACTATATAATGATTTATTAAATTGATAACTATTTAATATGGGTTGACTTTTAGTGATGTTTCTATGGATCACCTTATGATGTTGTGGACTATTTAGAAGTCACGTCACTGGAAAGTCAAATTTTCATGTCTCCTTCTCATGTTTATACAAAATAAATTAGAGAATGGATGGGAATATTTAATTAATGATACTAAAAATGGGATCAAAAATTATCTTAAGTTTACACACAATATATTGTTCCCCTTAGGTGATGGAATTTTTTCACAAAACTATTTTGAGCGTTAATATTTGTTGATTACATAGTCATCTTGTTTCATTAATAGAATTATATTTCTTGATAAAACAAGTAGCAAAAATCCTATTGGTGTGTTAGGATTCAAATCATTTTTCCTCCCCCTAATATATATTTTTTTTTTAACTTGAGGAGGTGGAGGATTTTGAGGATGGAATATTATGTTCTTCTAGAAAATGTAAGTAGGCCTTGATGAAATTTAGGGCCTCAATGGAGAAACCTGGTGAAAGAGATAGTTTTTGGGTAAAATATGTTCATATTACTATCAGGATTTTACATGGTGCCTCCTACCTAACCTAGTCACAGTAAAAAATAAATAAACTTTGAAGTTCCACTTTAATTCTTCCCACTAAGTTTTTATCACAATCTTAAGGGACCTTGGAAAAATAAGTCTGCTGATGATTAGTCATGACATTTTGGTGTAATAATACTTGTACATACCATAGAGTACATAACTCCATATCAATAACTAACCTTTTGTATCTATGTGGATGATATTTTGGTTATGGATGACATAGTATCTTGGTGGAAAGATGTTTGGATCCATATGACCATGGTGAAAATATTTAACAAAATCCTCATGTCTATTCATCAATTTTATCTGACATTAGTCGGGACCCAACATGCACAATTGTACCTAGGATGTAAGATTATGTAATCCTTTCTTGGATGACTTCATTGTCAACATTGAAGGAAACATTTATACTTGAAAGTTGGATTTTTGGATGCATTGCTTGGATGAATTCATTCCTACTGTGGAATGCAGTACTTGCACATGGGACATTGGTTTATGGATGATCCATTTATAGACACACTTCTTGGACAACTTCTCTCTTAGGGTTGACGGCAATGACCATACACAGGAAGTTGGGTTATGGAGATACATCATAGATATAAAATTTAAGAGCAATGTTTTCAAAGGGAATGAAATGGTGGGATCCCCCATAGTGACGCAATGGGATCCATAATGGTTAATAATACTATAAGTATGTTGGTAATTTAATGTAGTGTACACAATGTCTGTTATGTTAGTTATTATTAAATAATTCATACTAGATAATTTTCATGCTATAAATGTAATATGGCTTATTCATTAGCATAGGCACCAATAGTGGGATAAATTTAGGTTTTATAAATGAATAATATTTGAATCCTCCTTATTGGATTTATTAAGTATAGTGATTGTATTTTAGCATTAGTTCATTGGGAGGTTTCCCTTGAAGAGGGAAATGAGAAAGAGTTTATATTTCCATAAAGTGATTACCATACCCTCTTAACTTACCTTAATGGTTTTGGATTCAATGAAGTAAAATGATTTTTTATCATATTCTTAGATACATTACCCCACAGTCACATTACCCCACAGTGAATTCATGCACTAGAAACTTACGGAGACCTTTTCCAATCCTTACACTCCTCTTTATCTCGGGGGTTGGATCTCATCAACAGTCTAGGATGCAGATGCCGATTTGAGGGTGAAGGTTTTTTTGAGCTTGGTCATGGTAACTACCCACCTAATCCATGTTGTCTGGGGTTCATTCGCGTTGTTTTCTGTAGGGTTTCCACACATCTTCTCCCTCGTAGGTTCTATATGTTTGGAAAGGCAACCTCTACACCCTTCCTTGCGAAATTTTACCACAAGTTTCCATAATGGCAATGTAAGGTTTTCTAACGAACCTAATACTGTTTCTATGCTAAGTTTCCAACTTTCATTTTTTTTACTTAGGGTTTTGGTATTGATATGCAATGAGACAAAGTGGCTTGGTTCTAGTTTCCATGGGCAATGGCTCCTGTAGAAAGAGGTCGAAATCAGGTATTCATTGTTAACCCTCATTGGGTTACCCAAGACTCCATTATGGCTCGATATTATCTATGAAATTGTTTTAATGGTTATGGTATGTTACCTACAGGTCAACAACCCTCATTTTTAAAATACTTTCAAGTGTTCGTAGGTGTTCCACTTCTCATTTCACTTATGGCCAATGAATTTCCAGCAGTCATGCTCAAGATTATATTACTCTGCGTTTTCCAGGTATTTCATAGACTTATGGTGAGATTAGGAGTTAGGGTTTTCTTGTCATGTTTTGTTAAAAGTATAAATGGTTGTAATGGCCACTTGAGCCTGAGAGGCTATTCCAGTTTTTGGTCTCCATTGACGCATCTATTAGACTTGGTTATTAATTTTGGGTCTGTAATGTAATTTCCTTAAGTTTCGCTCCTTCTCAACTAGTTAGGGTTTTAGAAGGAAAATTAACTCGGGTCAAAACCTTTTTTTTAATATAGTTGTGTCAGACTCTGGCGTTATGGCTTCAACACAATTAGAGTGACTCTATATGGTTAATAGTACTACAATCCTAATTGTTTAATGGTTACATTAGTTTATATATTTTGAATGGTGCTACCACGCTAATCGTTAGAGGGGTTGAAACTGAGAATTCAATTGAATTCTTATTACTATTTGTTACTTCCTACAATTGTCTTATTGTTTCAGTATCATAGAATTTTTCTTCCTGAATTTATTGGTTTGACAAAATGCGAATTGTATTTGTAACAGGTTATGATATAACTTTAGACATATACAACAGAGATAGCTATAACATATTTGGTAAGTTAACCACAAGCTAGAGAAATATTTGTTGTTTATGGATGGGATAGAAAGTGAAAGAATATTTAAAGGAAAATGTCAGGTATGGAAGGGATATCTACATGCTACCCACCGTGAATTTTGAGTGGTACCAAGTGTTCTAGCTTAAGGAACACTTATCTAAAAGAAATTATGTTCAAGATGCTTAGAAAGAGTAAGAAGGTAACATCTTTACTAAGTTAAAAGTGATAAAACATCCATTTAATGCTAACATCTACGCAAAAAGTTAAAACCTTAGCATCGTTTATAGATGAGAGAGTTAAGCAATGAAACCATCCCAACGAATAAAAAAAGCAACATGAGATATCATTTAGGAAATCTAAGACCAAGGGCATGGGAAGTCATACACCACTACATGTGTAACGAACCTAAATTTCACCCAAAAAATAATTCGGTAGTGAACCACTGATTTATGCTTCATGATGTTACTTTACGCTTCTATGCCTTATATTTACGCCGTAAGGCGTTCCCTCTGAAATGAACTCCCCTTATTGTCTATCTGTCACCCTTAAATACCGTTAGATTATATGTTAGACGATTGAGAAAGGTTGAACCGTTGGATCACCGGAAGTCGAAGAGCCAGTTTTTAGACGAAAATGGCGATATGAAGGTCACCGACCTTAGCCTCAGTGCGCTTCTGGAACTCTTCTCCATCGATCCCAGGACTTTGGTGGCTTCCACTTCACAGTCTCACTCTCCTTCTTCAAGCCATTAATTCCTCAGATCATTGGATATTAACTGCTTTTGCAGAAATACCGGACACTCCCATTTTGGTGAGCTTAATATCCCAGTCTAGGAATTGGTATTATTGGTGTGATTTTTATTTCTTCTTCTTCTGATATGATATGCATTTCCCTCAGTAGTTGAATCAAATCTATTTTAAAACTTTGCTGACCAGGATCCTCTGTCATATAAATTGTGTAACAGTAGTCATGATGATGAGCATGGCATTAATGTATGGAGGAAGGACATCTGCGGTGAATCTGGGGCCTTCACTCTACAAGGTTAATTCTGCCCTTAATCCCATTAGGAGGACTCCAAAGCAGCAGCAGAAGATGATTGGTAATGCCCGTTTTACAACCCCTCCTACCTCTCTCAGGTTTTTAATTTTCTCTCATATAAAACTCACTTATTCATGCTTTCTTGTTTTTTCCTTAAGATTCTTCCATGCTGGGCTGCTTGAACAAATTGAATTCATTTTGAGCTGCTTGAATTGAAATGATGAGTGGGAAATGTGGAATTAAGAAGCAATGGGGGGTTTTATTGACAGATCCACTTCCTCGTCCTTCATGAACTCGGGTTTGTTGAGATCGGAAGTGGACAAGTTCATTCACAGTATACCAAGAAGCAGTTGTGGCGGTGCGCTCTCCACTGAATGCTCAGTTGTGCTCTCAACCGAAACTTTGCATTGGCTGTTCAGCATTGCGGCCGTGTGAGTATGATTCCATTCATGTTGTGTTGTATTGTAGTTGCATAAATATTTTTGATCCACATTGGTTGTGAGGGTTGGTCACACATTGGTTGTGAGGATTGGTCGGATACAGTTTAAAGTTTAGTTATAATGAAGTGGTGTTTCTTACTAACATAATGATATGGATAACAGAGTGGTATTGTCAATGAAGTGGTGTCTCCTACTAACTTAATGGTTGATCGGTTAAGTGAGTATGATTTCTTTCTTGGTCATCTTTCTTTTTGTGTAGAATTTGTGTAAAACAATGATTAGATAAGCCTTTCTTAGAGCATCCTGGATTGGTTTTACAGCTATACAATCCCCTCTCTAAAGATCAGCTCAAAACTCTGCCAAGGATAAATTTGTTAATGACAATATCTCTTAGAGCATCTCGGATTGGTTTTCCAGCTATACAATCCCCCCCTCTCTAAAGATCAGCTCAAAACTCTGCTAAGGATAACTTTGTTAAGGACAATCTCTCTCAAGTTCAAAACTCTGCTAAGGATAACTTTGTTAAGGACAATCTCTCTCAAGCCTACTGTTGAGACAAGGGGCTCCTTCAGAATGCTAACTAATTTGGGATAGGCAACCTCAATTTACTAGATTTTTCTACTTTTAGCTTTTGCTTTCTGGCTATTTCCAATTGTCAATATATTCCTCTTAGAAAAGGGAATACCTCAAAGGCTCTCTTGGGGTTCATAATTTAATTTTTATTTCAGCTTTATATCTTTATACACAAATGTCTCAAGTTTTATTTGCTTTTGCTTTTGCTTTTGCCGGTTTCCAAAGGTTAGTACTCTAAAAAAGGCATTAGGTTTTTTTGAGTCATAATTCAACTTTTATTTTTGAGACTCAAGTAGTTGTTGAGGAAAAAAATGATTCAATTATGGTGTTGCAGGGTTTTGATGTTATCAAAGCACACAACCATCGACAAATCTTTCCTTGTTCCACTGTTGGCCCTAGAGGCACCTAGAGATGTCATTTCTTGGATCAGGTGACCAGGTTCTTCCCAGTTGCAAAATTAGACAAATTCCAGTGAAGTGAACTGAGAGTTTAAACTTCACCCCACATTTGGATTTGTTTGTCTACATTATTATAGAGGTCATTATGGTTTGTGGACTGCCTTTTTGGCCTTCCTTGTTAGACTATTTTACTACATTCCTGGTGAGTCACAAGAACTCAAATGCCATCCTATTTTAGTTACTTGGTTGTTCTTTCCTACACAGTATATTGAGTTGAATTGCATGACAGAACTGTAGTGTTTGACAAACATAATTTTTTGGGAACAGGGGAATTGGAACTGCCATTTTTATTTGTGTTACTGGTGATTATTGCTCCTTATCAAGCCATGAACCTGAGGCAAGCTATTGTTTTCCTTAACAAATGATTGAATTGGTGTTTGGAAATGTGGATGGTAGTTGATGGGATGTTGTTGATTTGCCGAGGAACCCAAGCTGGAATGGTCATTTCCATAGCGGCTTCTGCATACTTGATCTATCAACACGTCACCAGGATAGGGGGTATTAAAAAGGATTTTGATTAGGGAGTTGTTGTACCCACCATTGCTGCTGCGTGCCTTATCTGTGTGCCATTCATATCCCTCGTTAAAGGGTATATATTTTAATTTAACCAGGTGTCAGGCCTAAATAGTGCCATATTTGTAAAGCCATCTTGACTCCCTACTTAAAATTTTCAAATTATTATTGTGGAAAATAGTACATGTAAGCTGGTGTGTAATAAAGATCTAGTATATAAATAAGTCCAACAAGCTGCATGATTGACTCCTTGGGAGCCTTGTCTTCTTGGCAAATCATGTCAATTTGGATTGCATGAGAGATTGGTTGAGAAAATTAGATCGGCTCTTTCTAGATATGTTTGAACCTCCTCTATCCTTTGCAAGGGTAGCTGGTTGGCTGACTTGTTGAAAGCACTATTTTTTTCCATGGAGACAAAAACTGTATGAATAATGTTTTAAAGAACACAAGGTTTTTTTCAGTGGTAAAACCATGCCTTTTATTCAAAGTTGCAGATACCATACATGCATTGATATTCCTCTGCTTTAAAAAAATAAAGGATCCTCTATATTATGAGAGTATACTGAGTTCGAGGGTTTTAAAATTCAGGTTAAATAACTTATTTCTTTCTTTTTATGCATGCGAGGCATGATCACACAAAGTTATCCATTATTCACAGTTCTGAAATATTGTGGAGCTCCTGTGCACAGTATTTATTTTCAATTTTTTGATATTTTCTATCTATTTTCTGTCAATTTTTTTATGTTGCTTAATCTGGCATCCTTTCTATTTTGATGCCAAATTTGTTACTGGATACAGAATCTACTTTCATTCTACTAATTTTGATATTTTCAATCTGTTATTCAATCCAATTACAACACATTCTATTTTCAATCCATTATATGATATTGTTGCTCCACATCCTGGATTGGTTTTACATCTATAATATCCCCTCTCTAAAGATCAGCTCAAAACTGTGCCAAGGATAAATTTGTTAACGACAATCTCTCTTAGACCATTTCGGATTGGTTTTCCAGCTATACAATCCCCCGTCTAAAGATCAACTCAAAACTCTGCTAAGGATAACTTTGTTAAGGACAATCTCTCTCAAGTTCAAAACTCTACTAAGGATAACTTTGTTAAGGACAATCTCTCTCAAGCCTACTGTTGAGACAAGGGGCTCCTTCAGAATGCTAACTAATTTGGGATAGGCAACCTCAATCTACTAGATTTTTCTACTACAACAATCTGTTGAGCTTTTTAGCTTTTGCTTTCTCGCTGTTTCCAATTGTCAATATATTCCTCTCAGAAAATGGAATACCTCAAAGGCTCTCTTGGGGTTCATAATTTAATTTTTATTTTAGCTTTAGATCTTTATACACAAATGTCTCAAGTTTTATTTGCTTTTGCTTTTGCCCATTTCCAAAGTTCAGTACTCTAAAAAAGGCATTAGGCTTTTTCAAGTCATAATTCAACTTTTATTTTTGGGACTCAAGTAGTTGTTGAGGCAAAAAATGATTCAATTATGGTGTTGCAGGGTTTTGATGTTATCAAAGCACACAACCATCGACAAATCTTTCCTTCTTCCACTATTGGCCCTAGAGGCACCTGGAGATGTCATTTCTTGGATCAAGTGACCAGGTTCTTCCCAGTTGCAAAATTAGACAAATTCTAGTGAAGTGAACTAAGAGTTTAAACTTCACCCCATATTTGGATTTGTTTGTCTACATTATTACAGAGGTGATTATGGTTTGTGGACTGCCTTTTTGGTCTTCCTTATTAGACTATTTTACTACATTCCTGGCGAGTCACAAGAACTCAAATGCCATCCTATTTTACTTACTTGGTCGTTCTTTCCTGCACAATATATTGAGTTGAATTGCATGACAAAACTGTAGTGTTTGACAAACTTAATTTGTTGGGAACAGGGGAATTGGAACTACCATTTTTATTTGTGTTACTGGTGATTATTGCTCCTTATCAAGCCATGAACCTGAGGCAGGCTGTTGTTTTCCTTAACAAATGATTGAATTGGTGTTTGGAAATGTGGATGGTAGTTTATGGGATGTTGTTGATTTGCAGAGGAACCCAAGCTGGAATAGTCATTTCCATAGCGGCTTCTGCATACTTGATCTATCAACACGTCACCAGGACAGGGGGTATTAAAAAGGCTTTTGATCAGGGAGTTGAGACAAGGGGCTCCTTCAGAATGCTAACTAATTTGGGATAGGCAACCTCAATCTACTAGATTTTTCTACTACAGCAACCTGTTGAGCTTTTTAGATTTTGCTTTCTGGCTGTTTCCAATTGTCAATATATTCCTTTCAGAAAATGGAATACCTCAAAGGCTCTCTTGGGGTTCATAATTTAATTTTTATTTCAGCTTTAGATCTTTATACACAAATGTCTCAAGTTTTATTTGCTTTTGCTTTTTCCCGTTTCCGAAGGTCAGTACTCTAAAAAAGGCATTAGGTTTTTTTGAGTCATACTTCAACTTTTATTTTTGGGACTCAAGTAGTTGTTGAGGAAAAAAATGATTCAATTATGGCGTTGCAGGGTTTTGATGTTATCAAAGCACACAGCCATCGACAAATCTTTCCTTGTTCCACTGTTGGCCCTAGAGGCACCTGGAGATGTCATTTCTTGGATCAGGTGACCAGGTTCTTCCCAGTTGCAAAATTAGACAAATTCCAGTGAAGTGAACTGAGAGTTTAAACTTCACCCCACATTTGGATTTGTTTGTCTACATTATTACAGAGGTGATTATGGTTTGTGGACTGCCTTTTTGGCCTTCCTTGTTAGACTATTTTACTACATTCCTGGTGAGTCACAAGAACTCAAATGCCATACTATCTTACTTACTTGGTCGTTCTTTCTTGCACAGTATATTGAGTTGAATTGCATGATAGAACTGTAGTGTTTGACAAACTTAATTTGTTGGGAACACGGGAATTGGAACTGCCATTTTCATTTGTGTTACTGGCGATTATTGCTCCTTATCAAGCCATGAACTTGAGGCAAGTTGTTGTTTTCCTTAACAAATGATTGAATTGGTGTTTGGAAATGTGGATGGTAGTTTATGGAATGTTGTTGATTTGCATAGGAACCCAAGCTGGAATGGTCATTTCCATAGTGGCTTCTGCATACTTGATCTATCAACACGTCACCAGGACAGGGGGTATTAAAAAGGCTTTTGATCAGGGAGTTTTTGTACCCACCATTGCTGTTGCGTGCCTTATCTGTGTGCCGTTCATATTCCTCTTTAAGGGGTATATATTTTAATTTAACCAGGTGTCAGGCCTAAATAGTGCCATATTTGTAAAGCCATCTTGACTCCCTACTTAAAATTTTCAAATTATTATTGTGGAAAACAGTACATGTAAGGTGGTGTGTGAAAAACAAATAATTATTATTTGTTTTTACTGAGATAGGATACAATTTAAAGTTTAGTTATAATGAAGTGGTGTTTCTTACTAACATAATGAGATGGATAACAGAGTGGTATTGTCAATGAAGTGGTGTCTCCTACTAACTTAATGGTTGATCGGTTAAGTGAGTATGATTGCTTTCTCGATCATCTTTCTTTTTGTGCAAAATTTGTGTAAAACAATGATTAGATAAGCCTTTCTTAGAGCATCTTGGATTGGTTTTATAGCTATACAATCCCCTCTCTAAAGATCAGCTCAAAACTCTGCTAAGGATAACTTTGTTAAGGACAATCTCTCTCAAGTTCAAAACTCTGCTAAGGATAACTTTGTTAAGGACAATCTCTCTCAAGTCTATTATTGAGACAAGCGGCTCCTTCAGAATGCTAACTAATTTGGGAGAGGCAACCTCAATTTACTAGATTTTTCTACTACAACAATCTGTTGAGCTTTTTAGCTTTTGCTTTCTGGTTGTTTCCAATTGTCAATATATTCCTCTCAGAAAATGGAATACCTCAAAGGCTCTCTTGGGGTTCATAATTTAATTTTTATTTCAGCTTTAGATCTTTATACACAAATGTCTAAAGTTTTATTTGCTTTTGCTTTTGCTTTTGCCCGTTTCCAAAGGTCAGTACTCTAAAAAAGGCATTAGGCTTTTTTAAGTCATAATTCAACTTTTATTTTTGGGACTCAAGTAGTTGTTGAGGCAAAAAATGATTCAATTATGATGTTGCAGGGTTTTGATGTTATCAAAGCACACAACCAACGACATATCTTTCCTTGTTCCATTATTGGCCCTAGAGGCACGTGGAGATGTCATTTCTTGGATCAGGTGACCAGGTTCTTCCCAGTTGCAAAATTAGACAAATTCCAGTGAAGTGAACTGAGATTTTAAACTTCACCCCACATTTGGATTTGTTTTTCTACATTATTACAAAGGTGATTATGGCTTGGGGACTGCCTTTTTGGTCTTCCTTGTTAGACTATTTTACTACATTCCTGGTGAGTCACAAGAACTCAAATGCCATTCTATTTTACTTACTTGGTCGTTCTTTCCTGCACAATATATTGAGTCGAATTGCATGACAGAACTATAGTGTTTGACAAACTTAATTTGTTGGGAACAGGGGAATTGGAACTGCCCATTTTATTTGTGTTATTGGTGATTATTGCTCCTTATCAAGCCATGAACCTGAGGCAAGCTGTTGTTTTCCTTAACAAATGATTGAATTGGTGTTTGGAAATGTGGATGGTAGTTTATGGGATGTTGTTGATTTGCAGAGGAACCCAAGCTGGAATAGTCATTTCCATGACGGCTTCTACACACTTGATCTATCAACACATCACCAGGATAGGGGGTATTAAAAAGGCTTTTGATCACGGAGTTTTTGTACCCACCATTGATG
The DNA here is from genome assembly GCA_031772625.1 of Pinus tabuliformis. Classification (NCBI taxonomy): domain Eukaryota; kingdom Viridiplantae; phylum Streptophyta; class Pinopsida; order Pinales; family Pinaceae; genus Pinus; species Pinus tabuliformis. The sequence continues at coordinate 1,148,724,638 of CM062818.1, read as the reverse complement.
CTGCGTGCCTTATCTGTGTGCCGTTTATATTCCTCGTTAAAGGGTATATATTTTAATTTAACTAGGTGTCAGGCCTAAACAGTGCCATATTTGTAAAGCCATCTTGACCCCCTACTTAAAACTTTCAAATTATTATTGTGGAAAATAGTACATGTAAGGTGGTGTGTAATAAAGATCTAGTATATAAATAAGTCCAGCAAGCTGCATGATTGACTCCTTGGGAGCCTTGTCTTCTTGGAAAATCATGTCAATTTGGATTTCATGAGAGATTGGTTGAGAAAATTAGATCGGCTCTTTCTGGATATGTTTGAACCTCCTCTGTCCTTTGCAAGGGTAGCTGGTTGGCTGACTTGTTGAAAGCACTATTTTTGTCCATGGAGACAAAAACTGTATGAATAATATTTTAAAGAACACAAGGTTTTTTTCAGTGGTCAAACCATTCTTTTTATTCAAAGTTGCAGATACCATACATGCATTGATATTCCTCTGCTTTTAAAAAATAAAGGATCCTCTATATTATGAGAGTATACTGAGTTGGAGGGTTTTAAAATTCAGGTTAAATAACTTATTTCTTTGCCTTTTATGCATATGAGGCATGATCACACAAGGTTATCCATTATTCACAGTTCTGTAATATTGTGGAGCTCCTGTGCACAGTATTTATTTTCAATTTTTTGATATTTTCTATCTGTTTTCTGTTCCCACCAACACGCAATGCTGCATCTCCATCACTCTAGAATAGAAACTTGACATCTGGAATTGCAGAAAAATTATATCAATTGGAAGGCCTAGCTGCAAAGCATTTTTGGGGTGTGTAAAGCAATTTCAACAAAAAACGTCTACTAGTGGGAAACATTCTAGGATACTTGATGTTTTACTAGATTAAAATTATAATTAAATTAAATCTAAACTTTATTCTAAAATAATATAAAATTAGTATAAACCTGACTTACAATGATGGGGGCTTACATAAACAATGTCGTGCCGTTCCAAAGTTGGGATTCCTCAATGTTTGACATTAATCAACATGCCATTTGTTCCCTTCCATTCAAAAGTTCAAGTTGGTTTCCTGATCAACAAAGATCGATTGCATCCCTCCTTCTGAGCAACTCAATAATGATAAATGACCGAATTAGCACTTCAACATATAAAAAACAGAATTGTGAAAAAACATATGTTTTGTAATGTTGCTTCTCTCCCATGATTTTGTTCTCTTTAGAGAGTGATGTTCCTAACATTTCTCCAAAGGGAAATTTGACAATTTTCCAAACTGGTGCAGCTATAAAGACAACCAAAAATGTTAAAAATGAGTACTATAAAAGAAAGTGTCTTATGTGTCATGCAACAAGATCAGAACCGTCTTATCAATAATCAAGCTTAACATACTAAACTTTTAACGCATCCATTCATGCTATCAAAGCAATACAGAATCTTGTATGAAACTTACCAGAGGTGAGCCTGCTCCACATGAGGAAGCTACGAGACAACTGACATATTCTCAGCATGTTTCTCCTTATTTCCGCGTGTCACAAGAGGCAACTTCTAGACCAATAGAGGATAGTATAGAGAAGCATTCAAGCCACTCCCAAATAGTGCTCAAACTTCATCTTGTATTACCAATAATCCTGACAAGAGCATGTTCCATTCCTAAAATGGTGAAAACGTATAATGTCCCTTACTACAATTTCACGTCCAACAATTTTAGAGATAAACTTGATAGCATTGTGACAGTCACCACATACACGAAGGTTCTTTATTATTCGAATAGGGGCCCCAGGAGGTGTGCTCATAAGCCCAAATGCAACGGCTAGCTTCTCACTATGATGGTAGAGGACATGTTCCTTATGTTCATCCTCCATATCATGGGGGACAAATTTTGTGTTCAGTACATAACCTGCCTCCTCCATTGGCCCGGCCAATGTATTCAACATTGCATGAACTTCCTCTATTTGTGGGTGTGATCTATCTTCTGAAATGAATGCATGTACTCTATTCTTGACCTCAATTTAGCTGAACCCTGGCTTCTTTTTAGCGTCTCTGTCTTTCATCATTTTTCTAACCTTGGCTGCATCATCCCACCTACCAACTGCAGAATAGATATTTGAAAGCAGCACATATGCAGAAGTATTTTGCGGCTCCAAATCGAAAAGCAATTGTGCGACACGCTTTCCTATTTCTATATTGCCGTGAACTCTGCAAGCACTGAGCAGTGCCACCCAAATACTGACATCAGGTTCAAATGGCATCTTATTGATGAAATCTTCTGCCTCATCTAGATGACCAGCACGACCAAGAAGGTCAATCATGCAGGCATGATGATCCATTCTTGGTGTGATGTTATGTTCATGCCTCATGGAATGAAAGTAATAATGTCCTCGATCTACTAGACCTGTATGGCTGCAAGAAGAGAGAACACCAAGGAAGGTTATGGCATCTGGCCTAATTCCTGTTAGTAGCATTTGCTCAAAAAGTCTCAAGGTTTCCACCCCATCCCCATGCTGAGCATGACCAACAATCATTGCATTCCATGAGACAACATCACGCTCAATCATCTTCTCGAAAACTTTCCGTGCATCTTTTATGCCTCCACATTTGGCATACATAGTAGCCAGGGCGTTGACCACAAGCATGGGTGACTCAAACCCCATACAGAAAATGTGGGCATGGATGTGTCTTCCATGCTCAAGAACTGCTAGGTTGACACACGCACTAACAATGCTAGCAAAAGTTGCCTCATCTGGCTTCAAACCAGTGTGTTGCATTTGACAAAATAGTTTTAGAGCCTCTTCACTATACCCATGATGCACATACCCTGCAATCATTGCATTGCAGGAGATCACATCTTGTTCAGGCATTTTGTCTAACAATTGACGGGCATATTGTAGGCTGCCAAATTTAGCATACATGTCTACAAGGGCACTTCCAACGAACATATTTGAGTCAAAACCAATCTGGATAATGTGGCCGTGAAGTTGTTTACTGTCTTCAAAAGTAGGTAAGCTGGAACTTACAATGAGAATTCTTGCATAAGTGAATTGATTCAGTTTCACACCTATCTGTTTCATTTGGAAACTAAGCTTTAAGGCCTCCTGATAATGGCCATTATGTGCATATCTTGCAATAATTGCATTCCATGAGATTAAGTCTCGTTCCTGCATTTTATCAAACACACATAGTGCATCTTCTATGGTTTGAGTTTTGGCATCCACGGAAACTTGTGACTGGAATCCACTTATGATAATGTACGCACGGACCTGTCTCCCAAACCTCAAATCAATGAGAATAGCACACGCATTGACGACACTGACAAATGTCAACTCATTTGGCTTCATACCGGTCTGGTGAATTTCATTTAAAAACCTTGTGGCCTCGTCCGCTTGCCCATTTTGGGCATATCCTGCAACCATGGCAGTCCAAGAAACAATATTTCGAACCGGCATTAAATAAAACATTTGGCGTGCACCATCTACTCTCCCACATTTGGCATACATATCAACAAGAGCAGTCCCAACAAATACATTTGACTCAAATCCAAGCTTAACAACTGGTCCATGAATTTTCCTCCCATATCCTAAATCCACCATGCTTGGACATGCACTTACAACACTGGCTAACGTGAACTCATCAGGTTTCGTGCCCATCCATTACATCTGGCCATATAAATCCATGGCTTCAACCTGATCACCACATCAGGCATATGCCGCAGTCATTACATTCTAGGAAACTATGCTACGTTCATGAATTTTGTCAAACTGACACTGTGCATTTTCCACATACCCACATTTTGCATAACCTGTAAGAACTGTAGTCCATGAACATAGATCTTGTTCACACATTGTTTCAAACACTTAGCATGCATCCTTAATTCTCCCACACTTCACATACATGTCAATCATACAATTCCACAAATAGATGCTTGGCTCAAAGCAGGTTTTAACCATATGGCCATGAACCGTCTTGCCCTCTGCTAGGGCTCTGCTATTTCCACACTCCAGCAAGCGACGAACATAAATATTAGGATCCACCTGAACAAACCTGCAATATATAGAATTCAGAACACCTATATCATGGCTACTTCTTGTTTTTCTTTGGGATAATCTTTGAGAGCATAACCAAACTCTCTCTGCTTATTCACCCAGTACCTACACTCTAGATGAAACACCAATGTATTCAAAATGCTTCTCTGAGTATAATGATGGTGTCCAAGCTGTTTTAAATAGGTGAAATTCAGTGCCATTCATCTTATCAGAATTTCACCTGTTTAAAACAGCTCGGACACCATCATCATACTCAGAGAAGCATTTTGAATACATTGGTGTTTCATCTAGAGTGTAGGTACTCGGTACAAGTAAAGTTAGCTTCATGTTCTCACCCATAAGGATTGCCTGGTTTGTGACCAACATCATGATAGGACAATATAATATTGTGAAATATTATCCTGGAGCATTCAAGGCGTTCAACCCATATTATATATACTATTACTTTCATGAATATCACTAATAAGGATGGGTGATGCTTGGAGGTGTAGTCTTATGTATAAGAGGAACTGATTATTCGCATGATGATATGTGTCTCATTTTATCATATAGTATACTTGAACTGTTTTCTAACTGAATTGATAAATCCATACCAATGATTTTCTCAAACAAAATTCATAACTTCATCCCAATTATTTATGTTAAAGCTATACAAATAGAAACACTAACATCAGTGCTTTGTTCTGACTGGATCCAGGTGCCGAGGCCATGTTTGCAGACTTGGGCCATTTCAACAAGAAATCAATCCAGGTCCAAGCTATATGTCAAGGACATAATTATTAGTATTTCATCATACCTGCATGCTTCATCCTCCTTAAGTTTTAGTACCATAATGAGAAATTTGGGTTGTTTGTTGCAGCTTGCTTTCTGTGTGTTGGTTTACCCATCTCTGCTTATCACATATACGAGACAAGCGGCTTATTTGATAAAAAACCCAGGGGACATAGGCTCTACATTTTACAAAGCAATACCACAGCCTGTGTATTGGTCAATGTTCATTGTTGCCACTTTAGCAGCCATTGTAGCCAGTCAAGCATTGATTACAACAACATTATCAATCATAAACTAGTCCATGGCTCTTAGCTTCTTCCCTCGAGCTTATTTTCCACCTCAAGTATGAAAAATGTTGCCTTATTTCATATCATAATGTATTGATATTTAGTATATAATGAAAATTCTAAGAATTTACCATGTTTTAAATATGCATTCATTTTTAAATTTATGGTACATTATCTATGCTTTTATTTAGCAGACATGTTGCTCATCAATCTAGGGTGGAGACTAATGAGCATGCATGACCTTTGAGTCTATATAGACCATACGTATGAATCATGATTTTAAATCATGGCATTGTAGAAGAAGATTACCAAAGTTCTATGATTTTTAGGTTATCATTAGATAGGTAAAAGATGGACAAGATGTCACAATGTGTTTTTAAATTATTTTTTGGAAGGGGTAAAAGTTTTGAGAGCGTTTTCAATTTACTTCAGTTTTCATAGTGGACATGTGAGCTGGGCTATATGGAGATAATTAGAGCTATTCAATCTTGCTCATTGTTTGGTGAATTTGAGATTCAATGTTTGTCTACCAAATGTTTTACAGCAAATTGACAACATTGGCTAGCTTGCTGCTTGAATTTGCATCAGCTCTTGAAACGTCACCACTTATGGATTACCAGCGGAGAATAATAGCATATATATGGTTAGATATTTTATTTTTCTTACTTATATTGTTACTGGTCTTGATGGTGTTGTTTTGGTTGTGGCGAATTTTAAGAAGAATTGATCACGCTCCTTTGGAAGTGCCAGCCCTTGATGCTCAATTGTGATGTAAAATATAGGAAGATAGAAACCTTTGCATTGTTGTATTGATAATATGTTGTTTTTATTGACTTTTGGGACTTGGAAAAACTTGTTTCCTTCACTGGTGAGAATATTAGAAGGATAATCTATGATAAATAGTGCACGGGACATCGTTTACACAAAATATTTTGCTTATACTACCCTTCACTCTGTTTTTTGCTATCTCTGAAGGCGTTTATCTATCATTTGTATTGAATAAGGTACCACAGGGAGGTTGGTGTCCCTTCCTAATTGCAAAAATTTTTCTGACCATAATGTTCTCTTGGAACTATGGAAGGCAGAAAAGTATAAATATTTAGCACAGAGAAAACTCAGCATAGAAGGTTTGAATGGATTGCTTGCTAGGGTGAATTCACGTGTACCAGGAATTTGTTTCTTCTGCAATGACCTTATTTCCGGCTTACCACCGATTATTGAGAATTATGTAAAGAATGTGGGGTCTTTGCATGAAGTTCTTGTCATTGTCACCATAAGAAGGGTTCCAGTCAAGACAGTGCTTTTGTCAGAGAGATTTATGGTTGGAAAACTAGAGCCAAAGGGTGTATATAAATGCATAGCCCAATATGAGTACAGTCTATGTGTTACAGGCCCAAGCCACCAAACAACACTTTTCCCATGTTGGGTCCCTTCAAATTCTGAATCTAAGAAGCCCCATAGGAGCAACAAAATGAAAATGATACCTAGAAAATCACTCTTCTTGCCTAAGCCACCAATCCTAGTGAGGCTTAAGGAGGACCAACGATAATTATAAGGATCCCATGCTTCCACTATACCCTCTATTTCTTTATGATCCAATATGTTTCTCATCTTATCTTTCCATTTTGTTTTGAATGTGGAGTCTTTACAGCCTGCAATATAGTATGCTCTAAGCCCTTGTAGCAATATTCAAAATGTGGCTACAGTTGCTTTACAGTATCTGTAGATGAGGGTATGCCCCCTTTGTCTGCTATGGCGGAGAGCTGGCCTCTTGCTATGAGTACCTCATAAAACTCACCCTCATATGTCAGTTGCAGTGTCGTATTTGGGGACAAGAACACAGGTCCTTGAGTTGCGACCATGGTTTTAATACCAATCCACTTTTGACTTCTTCCTTGCTTGGTAGCAATTTACAGAAAACTATGTACCCCAACAACCAATATGCTCGAAACTTGTTCGTATCAAACACTAATATATCCAGGGTTTTCAAATGGGCATCTCTGAAATTTTGGAAAAGAAATTTAAGCATTTGGCAAGTTTTGGCCCACTACTCATAAACATCAATCCGAAAAAGGGGTATGTGTTGTAGTATTTGTAAATGAGTAAACATTTAAATTTAGTTTTATATGAAAAAAAGATTTAGTATGCATAATGAAACATTAAATTAAAATAATAATAATAAAACAGTTTAATTGACATCTCATATGAACTTAGTAGTGAAAAATGTCATTTTAATAGAGTTCTGGCAAGTTAAGGAATTTGTGCATCCCTATATCTATGAAAATTTCACCGAGAGTTGAATTGGGATATTAAAAACACATTCGAGGTTTTATCCAAAAGAAAGTTCATGACATCTCATATGAAGTTAGTAGTGAAAAATGTCATTTTAATAGAGTTCTGGCAAGTTAAGGAATTTGTGCATCCCTATATTTACGAAAAGTTCACCAAAGAGTTTGATTTCAGCAAGGAGTTTGATGGCTTTCACTTGTATTTTTCGAAACACCTAGTTGACAGAACCATGTAGTAGGAAAAGGACATTTAATTTTTACTCTCATGATGGTTTGTGACAGCTAGCAACCATGTGTGCCGTCTTTAAAAGTGACAATTCATTCTTAAATATGTAACATATGGAAAAACAAAATCTCCAAATACAAAAAAAAACTTAAAATAATGTACAAAAATATGTTCACATAAACAATAACTGCTACATGAATAATGGATAACCTCTATATGACATTAACTATAACTCATTATCATCCACCCTTGCTTTCAAGAATGTCCATTCACATGTTGCTATTCTTCCACAAACTACTATTACTTATCCATATTCAAAGCACACATAACTAATAGTTTCAAGTGTAACTCAATATCATCCACCCTCGCGTTCAACAATGTCCATTCACATGTCACTATTCTTCTACACACTATTATTTATAAAATATCTATATTGAGCATACACATAACTAACAATTTCAATTGCAACTCTTTATCATCCACCCTTGCTTTCAACAATGCCCATTCACATGTCCCTATTCTTCCACAATCTATGCCTTACGGCGTTTCCTTTGCAACATAATGTGCAAATGCTAGTATATTCCTTGGCATAATAGTATGGACAGATGGCGTATTTTGGTGTACAATAGTTAAATGTATTTAGTTCATATATACGGAACCAGCTAACTCTGCACAGTTACCATGCCACTTATCGCTTCAATAGGATGGCATGTTGTACATCCACTCCTTCGGCACACCTTCCAACCGTTGAGTTCACATGTCCCTATTCTTCCACACTCTATGCCTTACAGCGTTTCCTTTGCAACATAAGGTGCAAATGCTAGTATATTCCTTGGCATAATAGTATGGACAGATGGCGTATTTTGGTGTATATTTTGGTGTACAATAGTTAAATGTATTTCGTTCATATATACGGAACCAGCTAACTCTGCACAGTTACCATGCCACTTATCTCTTCAATAGGATGGCATGTTGTACATCCACTCCTTCGGCACACCTTCCAACCGTTGAGTAGGTCAAGGAGGGTTCAATGCTCCAAATCTTCTATGGCCAATCTACGGTTTAGATTTACCTTAACAACCCTAATCATGATTACCTGATTCTTTTTGTTGAGGCTATGATTTCGTCTTGCACTCACAAAGATGAAATGCAAGGAAGGGATTCCTTTCCCTGTTATAGTGTTGATACCCCTTTTCTGCCTAGGGAGTGGACATCTGCCTTCCTCTGTTCACCATTATCATCTAACAGAGAGACAGCATGTCCTACGACCACTGAGTGGCGATCACCTGATCTGTCCTGTGACAACACGATGGCGATTTCCCCAGGATATGTAGGTAATACTGTAGTCCTCGTTTTCTACATGAAATCTATATTATGTTTTGGATTTTATCAAATTCCTTTGTCTCTGGTTGATTTCGTTTTTTTCTCTTTCTTTTTTATTGTATTGACAGAGGAGTACTCAGACTTCCTCGGCCTCGTACCTCACTCTGAATGCGCCGCTTCTTCATTCTTAAGTGAGTTCTTTCTTAGGCAGTGAGATCATCCTTTTTTGGTGTTTTCTTTTTTGATTGCTTACCTTTTATCTATTATTCTAACTCTCCTTTTTATTATTTCCCTCACGTAAGTTGAGGAGCGAAGCTAAGTTATGTACTTTCACGGGTAAGCTCCTTTTTTCCATTGGTTTCTCTCTCAAAACATATTTGCTAGGGTAAATATCTAGACCAGTTCTTTTTGTTTTTATTGTGCTTCAGATATTCTGCTAAAATGGGTGTTTCCATTTTATTCCAGTTATACCGAGATTGACAGATCTGAACCACACATGCACCAAATTTCAATGTCTAATTCGTGATGGTTGTCTTCTGAACAGGTTGGTGATTTCCACCCAAAAATGGATTCTTTTGTTTGAAAGCTTTCGTCCTTGTATCGGTTTAGCTACCTCCGAGTTTGGTGTGGATTCTGATCGAGAGAAGCTGGTTAGGCTTCCAATTCCCCTAGTTGTAAAGCTGGTTATTGGTGGTTTAAACCCTCAACTCTAGATTTCATAAACTGGTTGATGGCCATTCTGATACCCGTAACCGATCTTGCGACCCTAGTTATTGGGTTTGGCTTTTCAATGGTCAATCCATTGTTGGTCATACTAATGTGTGATTTTCTTTCATTTTTTTTCTTTAATAGTTAGTGACTATGCTGAAGGTAAAAAGGGCCATTGATTGTCACTGCAGTTAATCTGTTCTATCTCTATAATTTCTTTGTCATGCGATTGATCTAGACTACGAGATATTGTGGAAGGTTCTCCTTAAATAGTTACAATGAATTTTTCTTCATGAATATGGACACTTAACTTAATTTTCTAGTACTTAATGAATTTTGTTTCAGATTTCATAAAAGTTTCGACTCCTTTTTTTATTTGCATGTCGATTTTCTTTTCTTCTATACATATAATTGAACTACTGTATGCATGCCAAGGAATAGTTGTATTTTGTCTTTGGTTCTATAATTTCAAATAATTGTTTGTTGTATTATAGTTTAATTTATATCTACATTTTAAAGGTTATGGAGGTAGGTATCAGACTATTCACGTTTTTTAAGTACTCTACTACTCTCCATCCACTCATCCTTAACTTTGGCATGCATATACAGAAGTGATGCCTAATCTGTTTCCCTTAAAAGAAAATCAATTTTAGGAATGCATCTCCCATTCAATCCCCTACTTGCTCATTCATGTGGCACTCTTGTTACTACAATGGTTTTGATCTTTTCGTTTCAATTTAGAACAGGATCCCTGTCTTTAATAACCCTTATATGGGTTGTAAGTTTTATTACATACCTCCGAGTTTTAAAAAAAAGACCTTGATGGGTAGATACAACCCACTAATTATTTAACGTCTTAAATATTTAACCTCTTAAATGTGCCTCTAGTCTAGGACTAGGTTCCATTCTACAACGAGGAAATAAAGCTGTCTTTAATAACCCTTATATGCGTTGTAAGTTTTATTACATACCTCCGAGTTTTTAAAAAAAGACCTTGATGGGTAGATACAACCCACTAATTATTTAACGTCTTAAATATTTAACCTCTTAAATGTGCCACTAGGTTCCATTCTACAACGAGGAAATAAAGCAATGGTCTGATGAATATCTGTAGTGAGGATTGATACAAAAGAAACATATTTCATGTTGTGAATAATAATATTGAATACATTTCAATTCTTTCTCATGCATACATCTAATAAATCCAATAATCATACTAAAACTATGAATTATATGATCATAACATGTAGATCTGAAATATTAGCGTAACATATAACTCTACCATATTAACATGCAACACTATATTATCTACATACATCCAACTCTATAACATTCTCATACATGCAACTCTATAATGTTTTCATACATACAACTCTGTAATATTTACGTACATGCAACTCCATAATATTTCCATACATGCATCTTTGTAAAATTTTCATACATGCAACTCTGCATTATTTACATACATGCAACGCTGTAATATTTACACTACCCTGCAACTCTAAAATATTATCATCAATCACCTACGGATAGATATATGATGTTCTACTAAAATCAATTATAAATAACATACATGTACTATAAAACCGTCGAGGCACAGTTAAGAATTTTCTTACCATAATACTTACGTTTGGAAAATTAATGGTTGACTGCACTAGACCTCCCAACCATGAATCCTTTGATTCCCCCAATCTATGACAACTTTCCAGGCATGAGTAACATATAGTCTACCTTGATAATGCTTATTATCATCATCATGTTCACAATTTTTTCCTACGCAGCGTCACGCCTTCAGGGGTTCTGTTTCCCCTCAGCCTAGGTTATTTCCATTTTTTCCCTTAAATCTAAAAGCCTTCTTTTCCACTTGCATCGCTTTTATTACCGGTCTTTATCTCCCACTCAATTAACACACACACACACACACACACACACACACACATATATATATATATATTTCACTTTAGAAAAAATCATGGTGAATCTGATCCCTCTCAAATTCTGGAAGGTTTCATCCTCTTTTCATGGGTCAGTCCATGAATTTTCCAAACTAAAGATCACAACATTAATAAATTTATTAATAAAATAATAACATTCACATAATCATGGTTATCACCTACTAGCATATGTTTTCTTTGCATTTATTACATAACAATTCATGTTCTTGAAAATGGGAGGTGTTACAACATGTGAATGACTAATGAGCACATGAATGTAACTAATGAATGGAAAATACTAGGTACAGGCTAATAAACAAAAATATTTTTAAAGAAGAAAAAAATCACACCTATGTGAGTGTGTCTCTAGGGGATTTCATGAAGGGAAACAAAATGTACACACATTCTCAAAACAATATAGCCATCAACCCATATTAATCTGTAATGTTTTTTCTTTGAAATTTTCCATATATTTTACTTAAAACATCATGAAGCAAAAAAAATTACACCACATGAATAATTTGTGTCTCAGGAAAATCTTGCCATAAAAATTGCCAAAACAGGAAATCATATGAGCTTGCACACCAAGGGAGAGTCTCAACATCATGACATGGATAGAGTTTGACTCTCATAAGCAAAGCCAACTCGTGTTTAAAGCTTCTAAAATACCCTAGGCTAAAAGAAGAGGGGTCCTAAATAATAACTTTGCAATGATGCTTCAGAATAAAGGAAATAACAATCAAATGTGTTATATGCCATAGATATTTGCAGTTGTTCTGAACAATCCAAGTCTCACACATAAGAGGACCTTTCCATGAAAGTAGGGTAGGGATGAAGAAATCAAAATCAACGTAATACCACGTCCAAAATAAATATTTTTGTAGCTTCCATTTGATCCTTGTGACACAAAACAGATGAAAAAGCCACCCCCAATATGTTGAAAACTGACCCTTGTACGAGTAGAATCTACCTTGAAACTTTGTGCTTATAAGAATGTTATTTTTAGGTGGAATGTTACCGTGTCAACCAGCAGGCCATATGATCTTTGGCCATCCATTGTTTGTCCCAGTGTAGGGCATTGTCAGTGGGTTATTGTTGTGGGGAAAAGTATCCAACACGGAATGACCCTATCCCACTCTAAGGGTGATAGTTCCTTAGCAACAGCCGAAGCAAAGCTATCTAAGATTACTTCTTTATGACATGCAAAAGAGGAAAGGAAGAGATCCACTTACCGATGTCTTGCGCAAATGGTTGATCCAATCTTCTCTCTTTGCCGCTTGCTCCCAGCTCCAAGTCTTCTCACGGGCCCAGCTACACAAGATCCTGCAAACAAGACGAGAAAAGGAAACTACAAGAAACATGCATTCATAATTGATTCAAGGATTAGGATAAATCAAATACGCAAGTAAGACAATACACCATTGAAACACATGCGAATAAAAGAACCTCAAATGCTTTATTAATGGAAGAAAGTAAGGTTCAGGCGGTGATACAACCATAAGAGGTCCAATCCAGCATCACCTTCCCGACGGAAAGAAATCTCCTCTTCACCTCCCTCAAGCAATCACCCAATACTCTCAACTGTAAACCAACAGCAATTCTTTGCACAAAATTCCGCCCCGAGATCCCATGGGATGAGATCCTTATATAGAGTTTTGGAGTGAAGATAAGTCAGCTTGATGTGTGACTTGTTGTCCTCTTCAACTCCAGTTGTTCTTCAGTCCTTGAGTCCACTCGGAGTCTCTACCTTCCACTTGGAGTTTTAGAACCTCTTTACTCATCATTAGGCGAATCTTCTGATCCAAGTGTCATTTTGGAAGCTTCCTGGGCACTGGCACATTGAGAAAAGATTCCTCCACATGTCAAAGTACGCCCAGTGCAGGTAGCCTTTGTTGTACTTGCAATGCAGCGCAGGTACACCATGGAGCAGTTGACATTCAGCGTAGGTGCTCAGGGGAGCAGTTGACATGATCCAAAATTGACCTGTTTTTGAGTGTTTTTCAGTGGAGAACTCATTTGCAGTGCTGTGGTTTGCTGACCTTGTTCCTCTAAGGGTAAGAACAACATGTTTAGGGACTTTGGATCCCTCAGATTATTGACATTTCATGCTCCGTGCTGTAAGGCACAAAAATGTCTATAACAGTTGCCCCCTAAAGTATGAGGTCGTTTATCGGGTGAAATGCTTTATTAGGAGGATCCGAAGTTCATTCAATCGTCGGGAGGTGACCTGTAACAAAATACAATACAATACATTATCTTTTCATACTTTCTTTTCATGATCTAGCTGATGCGGGAATTTCCCATGCTCAGCTTTATAAATACATTCGCTGTACATAAACAGACGATCGTCTGATAATAGACTGATAATTCTCGGCTTTTAATTATCATCCTTTTAGTAGGATGATCATCTGCTGCACATGTCTATGTTTTTATCTCCTGAATATATATCGCAGCCCGGATGGATGAAACTAGATCCGGGGTCTTCAAACTTGTCCGATCTTCACTCTAGTACAAGTCGATCCATGTGAGAATTTCTTGAAGTCGAACATGGAAAGACATCGCTTGATTACCAGTCAATAATGTAAACTGTTAACAAGCGCGAGAGGAATCACCGATAATGATGATGACCCTCAAGGTACTGCAGCACAATTCACGTGGTCTGAATATGGGATTTGACGTCGAACACCACGCAAAGTCTCCTGGTCGAAGGTCAGTATTGTATACCTATCGCCGGAAGTGAGAAACTTGGATTTAAGACCTCTGTGGTTTGTTATTTCTGAATTAGTCACCGGAGAATCCACAGTAAGAACGATTTTCTGCCAACGTTTCGAATCCCAACCGGGATCCATCATCAGGACAACATGAATGCTTTGATAGAAGAAGAGCAGACTGTTAGGGCTTAAATAGAGATGAGGAGGGGGAATAATATTATTGTCACGACAGCTCTTAAGAAAATGTAGATCAGCTGCTCTTCTTGCTATCTTAGCTCTAGTTTTTTCGAGTAAATTGATTTCACTCCAGGTATCCCTCCGTATAGGGACATGATTCTGGATTTAAGACCTCTGTGGTTTGTTATTTATTAGTCACCGGAGAATCCACAGTAAGAACGATTTTCTGCCAACGTTTCGAATCCCAACCGGGATCCATCATCAGGACAACATGAATGCTTTGATAGAAGAAGAGCAGACTGTTAGGGCTTAAATAGAGATGAGGAGGGGGAATAATATTATTGTCACGACAGCTCTTAAGAAAATGTAGATCAGCTGCTCTTCTTGCTATCTTAGCTCTAGTTTTTTCGAGTAAATTGATTTCACTCCAGGTATCCCCTCCGTATAGGGACATGATTCTGGATTTAAGACCTCTGTGGTTTGTTATTTATTAGTCACTGGAGAATCCACAGTAAGAACGATTTTCTGCCAACGTTTCGAATCCCAACCGGGATCCATCATCAGGACAACATGAATGCTTTGATAGAAGAAGAGCAGACTGTTAGGGCTTAAATAGAGATGAGGAGGGGGAATAATATTATTGTCACGACAGCTCTTAAGAAAATGTAGATCAGCTGCTCTTCTTGCTATCTTAGCTCTAGTTTTTTCGAGTAAATTGATTTCACTCCAGGTATCCCCTCCGTATAGGGACATGATTCTGGATTTAAGACCTCTGTGGTTTGTTATTTATTAGTCACCGGAGAATCCACAGTAAGAACGTTTTTCTTCCAACGTTTCGAATCCCAATCGGGATCCATCATCAGGACAACATGAATGCTTTGATAGAAGAAGAGCAGACTGTTAGGGCTTAAATAGAGATGAGGAGGGGGAATAATATTATTGTCACGACAACTCTTAAGAAAATGTAGATCAGCTGCTCTTCTTGCTATCTTAGCTCTAGTTTTTTCGAGTAAATTGATTTCACTCCAGGTATCCCCTCCGTATAGGGACATGATTCTGGATTTAAGACCTCTGTGGTTTGTTATTTATTAGTCACCGGAGAATCCACAGTAAGAACGATTTTCTGCCAACGTTTCGAATCCCAACCGGGATCCATCATCAGGACAACATGAATGCTTTGATAGAAGAAGAGCAGACTGTTAGGGCTTAAATAGAGATGAGGAGGGGGAATAATATTATTGTCACGACAACTCTTAAGAAAATGTAGATCAGCTGCTCTTCTTGCTATCTTAGCTCTAGTTTTTTCGAGTAAATTGATTTCACTCCAGGTATCCCCTCCGTATAGGGACATGATTCTGGATTTAAGACCTCTATGGTTTGTTATTTATTAGTCACCGGAGAATCCACAGTAAGAACGATTTTCTGCCAACGTTTCGAATCCCAACCGGGATCCATCATCAGGACAACATGAATGCTTTGATAGAAGAAGAGCAGACTGTTAGGGCTTAAATAGAGATGAGGAGGGGGAATAATATTATTGTCACGACAGCTCTTAAGAAAATGTAGATCAGCTGCTCTTCTTGCTATCTTAGCTCTAGTTTTTTCGAGTAAATTGATTTCACTCCAGGTATCCCCTCCGTATAGGGACATGATTCTGGATTTAAGACCTCTGTGGTTTGTTATTTATTAGTCACCGGAGAATCCACAGTAAGAACGATTTTCTGCCAACGTTTCGAATCCCAACCGGGATCCATCATCAGGACAACATGAATGCTTTGATAGAAGAAGAGCAGACTGTTAGGGCTTAAATAGAGATGAGGAGGGGGAATAATATTATTGTCACGACAGCTCTTAAGAAAATGTAGATCAGCTGCTCTTCTTGCTATCTTAGCTCTAGTTTTTTCGAGTAAATTGATTTCACTCCAGGTATCCCCTCCGTATAGGGACATGATTCTGGATTTAAGACCTCTGTGGTTTGTTATTTATTAGTCACTGGAGAATCCACAGTAAGAACGATTTTCTGCCAACGTTTCGAATCCCAACCGGGATCCATCATCAGGACAACATGAATGCTTTGATAGAAGAAGAGCAGACTGTTAGGGCTTAAATAGAGATGAGGAGGGGGAATAATATTATTGTCACGACAGCTCTTAAGAAAATGTAGATCAGCTGCTCTTCTTGCTATCTTAGCTCTAGTTTTTTCGAGTAAATTGATTTCACTCCAGGTATCCCCTCCGTATAGGGACATGATTCTGGATTTAAGACCTCTGTGGTTTGTTATTTATTAGTCACCGGAGAATCCACAGTAAGAACGTTTTTCTTCCAACGTTTCGAATCCCAACCGGGATCCATCATCAGGACAACATGAATGCTTTGATAGAAGAAGAGCAGACTGTTAGGGCTTAAATAGAGATGAGGAGGGGGAATAATATTATTGTCACGACAGCTCTTGAGAAAATGTAGATCAGCTGCTCTTCTTGCTATCTTAGCTCTAGTTTTTTCGAGTAAATTGATTTCACTCCAGGTATCCCCTCCGTATAGGGACATGATTCTGGATTTAAGACCTCTGTGGTTTGTTATTTATTAGTCACCGGAGAATCCACAGTAAGAACGATTTTCTGCCAACGTTTCGAATCCCAACCGGGATCCATCATCAGGACAACATGAATGCTTTGATAGAAGAAGAGCAGACTGTTAGGGCTTAAATAGAGATGAGGAGGGGGAATAATATTATTGTCACGACAACTCTTAAGAAAATGTAGATCAGCTGCTCTTCTTGCTATCTTAGCTCTAGTTTTTTCGAGTAAATTGATTTCACTCCAGGTATCCCCTCCGTATAGGGACATGATTCTGGATTTAAGACCTCTATGGTTTGTTATTTATTAGTCACCGGAGAATCCACAGTAAGAACGATTTTCTGCCAACGTTTCGAATCCCAACCGGGATCCATCATCAGGACAACATGAATGCTTTGATAGAAGAAGAGCAGACTGTTAGGGCTTAAATAGAGATGAGGAGGGGGAATAATATTATTGTCACGACAGCTCTTAAGAAAATGTAGATCAGCTGCTCTTCTTGCTATCTTAGCTCTAGTTTTTTCGAGTAAATTGATTTCACTCCAGGTATCCCCTCCGTATAGGGACATGATTCTGGATTTAAGACCTCTGTGGTTTGTTATTTATTAGTCACCGGAGAATCCACAGTAAGAACGATTTTCTGCCAACGTTTCGAATCCCAACCGGGATCCATCATCAGGACAACATGAATGCTTTGATAGAAGAAGAGCAGACTGTTAGGGCTTAAATAGAGATGAGGAGGGGGAATAATATTATTGTCACGACAGCTCTTAAGAAAATGTAGATCAGCCCTCCTCATCTCTATTTAAGCCCTAACAGTCTGCTCTTCTTCTATCAAAGCATTCATGTTGTCCTGATGATGGATCCCGGTTGGGATTCGAAACGTTGGCAGAAAATCGTTCTTACTGTGGATTCTCCGGTGACTAATTCAGAAGTGAGAAACTTTCCATTGAGGCATGCAAGCTTCAAAGTACCGAGGGGGTGTTCCTAGATCAACTTCTTGGATAATGAGCTGATGTCGACAAGAAGTGATCCGTCAAAGGAGGGCCTTAATGAATCCCACATCAGTGACATGGAACGGAGCTAATGATGATGGTGAAAACGATCTGTGAAATATGATTCAGGGTGGCGGCCATGGAAGGATGAAAGATGATGTATGGTAGTGGATGGGACCCGGTTGACACTTTCTGAATGACATCTCTTGAACATATAACGACACTGATGTGATGGATCGGTAGCATTACCCCATGTATGGATGGTATGGCGAGACCATGGTGAAGGGACCGGTGAATGATAATAACCCAACCCGATATTTACGGAGGCAAAAGTGTCATGTTCAAGAGCGACTTGCTACCATTAAGCTTTGAGGTTCTTCCCAATTTTTCCCCAGTCATTTCTGACCAGTACCTCTTTATTTTTGTCAAGCTTGAGGAGGATAACATATGCTTGTTCTATAACCTGCCCTTCGGGCAAGCCCATCGCTATGTTTTAACGAGCTTAACGATAGGGAAACTCGTTCTCGTCTAAAGACAAGTTTGTCGCTATATAATATTTTTAACGAGCCCAGCGACAAAGACAACTCGGTCCTTTTCATTTTTAAAGAGTCTAAAAAGGGTACATAAAGTGGACTCCAGGGGTCCTTTTTCGTCATCTAATCCCTTAAGTCCGAAAAAGTATAAAACAATACAGAAGGGATGAATGTTCGATATCTTTATCGAGCCGAAGTAGACAAGCGCTTGATCTTTTTGTGCAATAATCCCTCAGGTCCAAAAAGATTAAAATCTAGAGGAGGGATAGCTCTTCCTGTCCTTTTAACGAGCCGAAAGGCAAAAACTCGGCAAACTTTTCATATTTTACGAGTCAGTGAAAAGAGCTCAAAGAAGACTCGTCTTTTGAGGAACGAGTGATAAACAGGGATAGCAGCAGATTCCAGGTACAAGTTGGAATTTTCCAATCACGGCAGTATTACAAGGATGGCTAAGTGAAATCACTCTTCGCAGCTGTTCCTCAAAATAGGTAAACAATCAAGTGGATGTGAATGATCGGCCAAATGAAAAGTGGAGGTGACGGTGCACAAACACGACCAAGGCTTTTATGGCTGATGAATTTACGGTCTCAAATGGTTATTTACCGGTTCATTTTTCTTAATGAGCTTGAACTCTGGAGGAAGCTTGCTCACATGTGCATTTATTTTTTAACGAGCATGAACTCTTGCTAAAACTGCTCGGTTTTGCGTTTATTTTTTAGCGAGCATGAACTTTGCCAAAACTGCTCATTTGATAAGGTCAAATTCATATTTTACCATGACTAGCTTTTCTTTCCCTGAGATAGTACTGTTTCATCAATTGCTGCAACAAACTTGTTAGAAATGGATAACATGAAGTAAAAACGCTAGTATTTCACTTTGAACTACGTAAAAAGCAATTAAAAGATGTTTTTACCTCTCATTTTACCATTTCATGTGCATTTGGTTTGTTGGAGCTTTGGAGGTGCCTCTTCCTCTCGATTTTTCACCAGCTGATTTCGGGAGATTTTGTGGACGATTTTCAGCGCTGTTTCCACCAGGTAGGAGCTAAACCCTAGCTCTATCTTTTCATGGTCTTATTTCTCAGTTTTATGCTTGTTTTCCTGCCCCCATGAGACCCTAGGGTTTCACTAGGGCGCTCTGCCATCAACGCAGGTGCCCCATTCGAAACCTTCATTGGGGTTCTCATTTTTCAAAGGTAGTTTGTCCCCCAACGCAGGTGAGACCCTTCTCTACCTGCGTTGGGCGCAGAAAACTTCTTGGTTGCACTCTTTTTCATGAGAATTTTGCCATTTTCTTTACCGAGTCAGGGATCTTACTCCTCCTCTTGTTTGTTTTGCAGAGTTTGTTGGAGCAGAATGACTCTTACGTGGCGAGAACGAGAGCATGAAGAGGAGGACATGATTGCCCTCCATGATCCTGTTACCGTGAGCGCGTTGCGGAACTGTGGCTTGCTAAAAAAATTTCGCATATCTAGCATGAGGGCACAAATACGTTTACTGCAGTACCTGCTTGATGCTTGGGATCCTGTTAACCAAGTGTTCCAGATTAGGAGCAAGTCCATCCCTTTGACCATAGTGGACATTTACTTCTTGACTGGGTTGTCAAGGCGGGGTGCCCCCATTTCCTTGTCCGGTTCGGCCCGAGGGAGCGATTCCGTGAAAGATTATATCCGTCAGTATTGTAGGGAGGGATCCCAGCCGAGCAGAGACGGCAAGGTTTCTATCCATGATATCACTGACTGGTCTCTCAGGTCTATTCTGTACACGATTTGTAGGATGGCCGGCAGCGCATCCCCTCATGTTGCCAACAGGTCTTATGTGCAGCACGCCCTGGAGTGTCTTCAGCCAAAAGTTTTTAACTGGTGTGATGCAGTACTGGTTCAGATGAAAAACCAGTTGACCAAAGTAAAGGACGGGAAACTGAAGAACTTTGGCTTCGGTTCAGTTTTGACTGCCTTCGCTTTGGAGAAGTTACCCCTGATGCAACCTCAGTATATTGTTCTCGACTTGCCATCTCCTACTGAGCCACGCATGCAGAGGTGGGTTGACCACATGTCCAGACACGCAGGTCAATCCCATATTACTTTTACTGATGCCTTCTTTAGGTGGTTCGAGCGGCAGGATATGGCTTTTTCCGAGTATCCATATATTGGCATGGATTTCCGAGGTGATCCGGATTTGGTGCTACCGGACGGCGAGCAGTGGGTTGATCTTGGTAAATATTTTGACCTTATCACTGTTTACTGTTTTTTATTTATAATGTCCTTGTGCTTTACTCTATCAAGACTCTAATCAAACTCATGTGTGCATGCAGATGTTGGTCCCGTTCGTCCAGCAGTTCATCCGAGAGCTCCGGCCGCTGCCCCAGCAGGGGAGGCTCCTGGGAGAGCTATTCTCCGTGACCTTGACTTGGTCGAGACTCTTGCAACTGTGCAGGAACAGGTGGAGGGTCTTACCCTTGGGATTCCGGATGTACGGATCGATGAGTTGCCTCTACGATTGCAGCGACATACTGCTGGTGTTCCTAGACGATGGTCTCGTCTTCTGCGCATGATCGCACAGGCCGTGGCATGTTATCATGAGCATCACTAGGCTAGGGTGCCCCCCAGCCATTTTGAGTTTTGGGGTCGTATGACCGATTTTGTCTTGGTTACAGAACATTATATGTAAACCGTAAACAGTTATATATATTTTTGATTTTCGGGGTTTATTCCAGTTTTTATGTGATCCATGTATGAAACATCGATGATGCTTCTCTTTTTATCAATTTTGCAAATTTCTATCTAACACATAGTTTGCTAATGAGTCGGTTAATGTGTTTAAGTTTCTGGAAATGTGTTGATATTGGATAAAATCAAACTGTCTTTCCAAGATTTTAACTCTTAGGAACTTGCGATAAATAGCTGGATTTCGGACAGAGTAGGTACCATTGAGCTGTAGTACCACGAGCTGTGAGTCTAGCCTGATGACTAGCCCGCGTATGCCATGGGTGATGGCATCAGAGAGGAGCTCTATCAACGCGCTATACTCAGCGATATTATTTGTTGATTGACCAATACATACCCCCCTGAAACTCACTAACTCGCCGCTTGGGTCAAAAATGTCCCATGCTGCAGAGGATAGGTTCCTCGAACTACGACTCGCTCCGTCAGCATATCCAACCCACGGTTCCAATGGATTTGACATCTGCAATAAGTGTAAAAAGCGGATTACTTAAGCCGGAACAAACGCTTTAGCGAAAACAAAAATGTAACAAAAGCATACAGGTTACTATTAGGCATAGTAACGCTTAAGGTACAACCCGTTGCAGGGTTGCGCCAGTGGAATCCCGTCATAATCTACCAACTCGTAGGCTCCTTTTGCTAATACACTCTTAACAATATAAGGGCCCATCCATAAGGACTTAAATTTCCCAGCTCCCAATTTATCGGATTCTTGATCATAAAGTAAGACCAAATCACCTTCTGAGAAGACACGAGGTTTGACATTTTTGTCGAACTGCGCTTTGACTCATTTCTTATGGGCTTCGTTGGCCAAGGCGGCATCACGACGGGTTTCATCCAACTGGATTAACTCCAAGAAACGATCTTCTTCTTCTGAGGTTCCGGGGAGGAGATCAATTGCGAGTTTAAGGGACGAAATTTCACACTGGATCGGTAGGATTGCTTCCAGGCCATACACCAGTTGGAACGGTGTGAACCCAGTGGCATTCCTTACCGACGTTCGGTAGGCCCACAAAACTGAGTACAGGATCAAATGCCATCTTCTTTTGTGAACCCCAACCATCCTTTGCAGCATGCGCTTCAGGACCTTGTTGATCGCTTCAACTTGTCTGTTAGCTTGCGGATAGGACGGAGTAGAGCTGTCGTGAGACAATCCTAGTTTGGCAGTTAATTCAACCATCATGTGATTGCGAAAATGCGATCCATGATCTGTCACTATGGCATGTGGTATGCCGAATCTGGCGACTACATGATTAAAAAAGAATAGGGCTGCTGTTTCACCAGTGTTATCCAATGTAGGCATCGCCTCGGCCCATTTAGTAAAATAGTCAACTGCGACTATAATATACCCATGCCCCCCGGTCGAGGTGGGGTTACATTGCATGAAATCGATGCCCCATTTGGCGAAAGGCCCCACAGCTATTATTGGCTGTAAAGGAGCGGGGGGTCTTCTGGTTTTGCTATCAAAAATCTGACATGCATGGAAACTTCTAAATGCGGTTATGCAATCTTTGAACATGGTTGGCCAGAAGTATCCTGCTCGTAAGATTCTTTGTGCCGTAGCATATCCAGATTGATGCCCCCCACAGGTGCCTGAGTGACATTCATTCAGGGCTTTTTCGGCCTCCTCATGGGTTAGACACCTTCTCAGGACCGTATCGACACCACGACGGTAAAGCGTATCACCGACGATCATGTAGTCTTTTGCTTAGTATCGAATGCGTTTTTGTTCTGAGTGAGAGGTGTCTGGCCGAAACTTTTGGGTTTGGAGATAAACTATTATATCTCCATACCACTCATCACTTGCTGATATCAGAAACAAACTTTCGTCCACGATCGATTCTTTGGACGTTTCATCGTTGGACGATGATGGGAGATTGCATAATAATTCTGCGAAAACTAAAGCTTTCTTTGATTTGGATTTCACAAATTCCAGATCAAACTCTTGAAGGATAGCTATCCACTTTGAATATTTGCCCCCAAGCAACTGTCGCGACAGTATATAAGTCATGGGGTTGCAATCTGACAATACGGTGGTCTTCCTGAAGAGGACATAATGCCGAAATCTTTGTATCGCTTGAACAGCAGCAAGTGCTAGCTTTTCAACATGAGAATATTTACTTTCTGTATCATTTAAGTTTTTACTTAAATAATATATGGGGTGTTCAATTCCGTCGATTTCTTGAACTAAAACCATTGCAATGGTCGTATCTGCTGCAGCCAGATACAGGTTAAAGTCTCTTTGATAGTCCGGGGCGTACATTAATGATGCTTTTACTAGCGCTTCTTTCAGAGCATCAAAGGAAGCTTGCGCAACCTGGTCCCAGACGAAAGGTACATCCTTTTTCAAGAGACGGGTATCACCTTTAGCAAGTTCTGCGTAATTCGGAATGAACCTCCTCAGAAAGTTTGCTTTCCCTTGGAGTTTCTGAATCTGAAGCAAGTTCGAAGGTGGAGGCAAATTAATGATTGCCTGCACCTTGCAAGGGTTGAGACGAATCCCATCCTTGGAGACTATAAAGCCAAGTAAATGACCAGAACCGACGCAAAACACACATTTGTGCGGATTGAGTCTTATCTTGTAGTGTCGGCAATGTAGAAATATCGCTCTTAAATGTTGCGGATGATCAATCCGCTTTTGCGAATGAGCCGAAAGATCGTCGAGATAAGGTTGAACGATGTTGTTGATGTCATGGAAAGCATAATTCATTGCTCTCTGAAACGTCGCCCCTGCGTTCTTTAAACCAAAGGGTAATTTTCATAAGCAAATGTGCCCCACGGACAAATAAATGCAGTCTTTGACTGGTCCTGTGGGCGGATATTTATCTGATTATACCCGGAAAATCCGTCCATAAAAGAAAAGATTTCACATCCGGCGCATTCATCAATTATCTGGTCGATGAAGGGTGTAGGGTAGTTGTCCTTTGGACAAGCTTGATTCACATCCCTATAGTCGACGCACACTCGTATTGTTCCCTGTTTTTTCATCACGGGGACAATATTCGATACCCAATCGGTTAGAGGAACCAGATAGACGAAACCAGCATGGAGGAGTTTTTCAACTTCTGCCTTAATGACAACGGCTTTCTTGGGGTGTACCTGCCAAGGCCGTTGTCTTACTGGTTTGACATCAGGATACATCTTAATTTCATGTTCAACGATACTCGAGTCAATGCCTGGCATTTCATCATATGACCAAGCAAAGACATCTCTAAATTCGCGGAAAAGAGCTTTATATATTTCTTGTTCTGAAGGGGAACAACCTTTGCCGACATAAATATTCTCTACAATGTTTGTTTTGGTCGAGATATTTATGGCTATAGTTTCTTCTATATTGGATAGGTTTCTCTCAGAGTCCACCGTATTTACAGTATTCGTTAGGAATTCAAATACTGAAGGGTGATACAGGTCGCCTTGAGTATCTTCCTTAGGAAGGGAACGATGGTGGTTATCATCCCATGGTGCCCCCTCAATCCACATCGATTGCAGGATTCCTTCGTCACTTGCATGCACTCGTGACCAAGGATCCAAAGGGGTACCACATTCTCCTGACCTATCTACCCAAATGCTTGACGAGCATTGATTTGGGCTCGCCTCCCATGCCTGAAACATTGATTGCTACAATATTTCGATTGGGCTCGGGTGCAAGACCATTGCCCGATCCATGACGACTTTGTCTTTTGCGACCTTCGTGGAAGATATCATGTTGCAGGTAGCCACCAATGGTACATTTCCTATGTACATATGATTTGGTAGCGAGAAAGTCCCCATCATCGTGGGGTCTTTCAACAGGCCTACTCCTATATCTTGAATTGAACGGTCGCTTTCATGGATCATGGGAATGCTTCCCGTAACTTGTGAACCATTAAGGAGGAAGTTCTGTTGGTCGACGACCGTAATCCCTCCTTCAAACGGGAAAGCGATCTTCCTAAAATAAGTCGACACGACAGCTGCCATGGCATAAATCCATGGTCTTCCCAGTAGGATGTTGTAATCCAGATTCCCATCTATGATTTCAACATCAATTTCTACTGTTTTTCCACCTAGTTCAACTTTCAAGTTACTTAGGATACCGAAAGGGGTATATGTCCTACCGTCGAAAGCCTTTAGTGTTGTCGAAGATCTCGACAAGGTTGGTGACCCTAGCGTTTTCCAGCAGCTCATCGACATAATACATGTCGATGCCCCCTCGTCAATAATTGTTCTGTGAACAGTTTTGTTGAGGGCCTTCACTTGAATAAGGAAAGCTAGTTGAGCTGGTAACTGAGGGTCATACCCTTTGTGATCAAAGGACACAAGATTGGAATCCTTAGGATCAACCCCCCCTATTGCCGATAACAATGCCTGCCTTTGGGATGGACAATTTTGTAGTACTTCTAGAGTCGACATAGCGGATGGCGATTGAGCCAAATCTTCTACTATGTTATAATGCTGCGCCGCTCTGGCACGAGGATTAAAAGTCGACTTGTGTACTACACCCTTAGGGGGTTTTATCGTTAATTCTGGCATTATGGGTGGGAGAACTTCTGTCGAAGTTGTTGTCGAACTACTAGGTTGATCTTTACCTTTTTCGTTTGACAGTTGCGGATTCCCGTAATCTTTGTTCCTTGTCGAAATCAAAGCATCATTCTGCTGCTTGGAGATCGATAACATTAGCACTTGCGACGGGGAAGCATTTCCACTATCAACCATATTTTGACCTGGATTGGGAAATGGATCAGTCAACATAGCTGGGTTCTTTGGACTTTTAAAGAATCTCTTGAGCTCAGCTTTGTATGGACAATCTGTTGTCTTGTGATCTTCGTCACATATCATACAAGGCCATTTCTTTTTCCCTTTCTCAGGGGGCTTTGAAGAAGTTTTTTCAGGTGACTGATCGCCCTGTTGCTTCTTCTTCCCTTTGTTTTGCTTCTTCTTGCTTCCTGGTTGATTGGTTTCTTTGCCTTTATCTGCTGATATGGCATTTACTTCCGAAGCAAGAATCTCTTAATGGGAATTTCGATCTGAAGTCTTCTTTTTCGACTTCACGCTTGCAGTGCCAATCACGCCATCTCTGGCATGAGAGTCAATATTCGATTTAGGAGGGGGAGGAATTGAAAATTCAGGTCTGGGGGCATCAGGTATTTTGTCGTAGAGCGTGCCAGACTGAGTATATACCAAGTCCAAATATTGAGCACGAGCGATGACTTGCTCCTCTGTTACGACTCCTCCCTTGGCCACATCTTCCGTTATAGCCGGAAGTAATGACTTTATAAACCATTCGGCTAATAGCTGATCAGGAACGTATGTTTTAACCATCCTACGACGGCGACGCCACTCATGTATATGATCAGATATGTGAGTAGCTGTCGTCTGTTTGAAGTTGGTCAGTATCTCAGTTCCTGTTTCATACCTGATAGGTAATTGAAAATGGGTTAAGAAAGTCGTGGCTAAGGAGCTGAAATTGTCGAAAGAGGCTCTTGGCAATTCTATATACCATTTAGCCGCCGGACCTGTCAATGTCCTCTGGAAGAGGCGAAGTCTTATCGAATCATCGTTCAGAGTGTTCGATGAACACCACAGATGAAAGGTCATGACGTGATTCGACGGGTCTTCACCTGGATTTCCATTGAATTTAGGAATGTCCGAGGGAAGTTTGTGAGGAATCGCTGGCCACCAAGGGGCATAAGCAATCGGATCGTTCGTCAACCGATGTAAATCGGGTAACTCTAGAGTTGCCACGAATGGCAGCTGTTGACTCAGATTAGGCGAAGCGTACCTAGGATACGATGGGATCGCCTGAGCAGTTGGTCTTTGCATACCGGCATAATGTATTTGATGCTGGTATGATTGATACGGTTGGTGGACTACCCCACTGTAAAGTGGTTGGTTTAGACCGTTTTGTATGTACGGTTGTCCACTGTTCGCAAAAATCTGCTGCTCGGTACCTTGGTACACTTGCTGGAATTGTGGTTGTTGATACTGCACCAACCATGGTTGTGATGCCATGGGTTGTTGTGCTATACTAACCACTGGACCAAGATGAGGGGTAATGGTACCCATTTGTGCTTGTGCCGCCCCGCCAGCCGGCGATTGTGGTTGAGTCGCAGGGTCAAGGGGCTGTTGCATTACAACCTGAGGAAACTGAGGTTGACATACAACAGGCACCTTCTGAACTTGCGACACGGCTACAATCGCTGGTGTCGTCGGGATGTTCGTCACAGGCATTTGTTGTTGCATAGAATACACAACTCTTGGTTGCTGGGGTAGCATAGGTATCCAACCACTTGTAGTTATTCCAGTATAACGTGAATATGGTTGTGAACTCCCGTATGGGTAACCCCCCGGAGGGGGTAATGAAAAAGCATATTGCCCCCCATACGGTGGTGGTCCGGAACCAAGAGGATTTATTACACCTTGAGGACCGGATTGCCCAAACTGATTTCCGAAAGGATCAATTTGTTGAGTTCCAACATAGGAGTTACCGGGTATTATCTTGGGAGAACAAACAGGAACAGACCATACTGTCGTCATGGCCCCCGAAGGGACCCCTTCCAGCTGTTGAGAGTTAGGGACAGATGGTATGCCGGCGAACATTGTTGGAATGACTGCAGGGAGTTCTGCTATCGCTGTGTCATTTGGCACAGTCCTAGATGTTGACGGTTGTTCAGACATTTTGAGTCTATCTAGTAGATTTCCTAGTGATTCTTCAGGAACTTCTCTGGGTGATAGGCTAGCTTCTGATGCTGTAGGAAGTAGAGTGATCCCTGCTCCAAAATGTGTTGGAGTAGTTGCTTGCGGATCTTCGACAATTTCTTCTATTGTGATCAGACCGGGTGGAAGAGGAAGACCGTCAGGTCCATAGAATATTTATGGTGCCGAAGAAGGGGTTGTTTCGACAGCGACAGTTGTTTGAGGAGCAAGACTCTCTGAACCGATCACTGATGGAACTGATTCAGTAACACAAGTATTTGCTATCAGACTAGGATCAGTGTTACTGTCCTTCTGGGGTTGTTGAACTTCTTCAATAGGGGTAGGGTTTCCAGAAATGTTTGGAGTAACCGGAACCTCAGATGTCGTCGGAACACTTGTTCTAACTTTGACAGGAGATTTGGAACCAGTTGAACGAGATCGCTTTGCCCGGGTTGTTTTCGATTCCGGAGACAAAGACGGTTGACTCGTACGCCTCCGCGAACGACGGTTCATCGATTGACTTTCTTCCACGGTTTCGGATTACTTGATCAACCAACAATGCACAGGGTAAAATGTGTTTTTGAATTGAATTAATTTTAGACGCTTTTTAAGACACAACTTGCTTTTTCATGTTTTAAGAGTCGAGAAAAAGCTAAAGATGACTCTAGTCTCCTTCGATGTATTAACGAGCCCGAAGTGACAAATGCTCGGATGGACTTTTTCAGTTATAGAGTTTGAAAAAGGCCAAAAGAAACTACTCTGGAGTTCTAGGCAGAGGGTGTGCCAAACCTTTCGCGAAACCATAGAATACGTTTTACGGTACGAGTGGTCGATCTTCGTGAATGCTGTGTTCACTGCATCGCGATCAGTAGGGCGGCCGACACAGCTTCCTATGGATAAAGGCTTTGTTCCTATAGGGGTCCCCCAATATACGCGACGGTACGCGGGGGCACAAGTCCGTATTAGTGCTATCGTCCCTCAGGAGGAATCACCCACCTTCGTAGAGATCGACAGTCACTATGTTTAACGACGCCGGTTCACGTCTCTACCTAGACCTCTACTGTGTTTCGTTATGTTTCAAAGCGTTGTTAGATAAATTCAGTTCTTTTTAGGTTGATCTTGCTTAGCAGTTTGCCTTTATGGATCACCACGTGATGTATGATACAAACTCCTAAATGCAGTCTAAGAATGATAAGCAAGCTTTTTCAATTCTTTCAACTTATGAAATCTTAACTACTGAGGGAAAAGAAAGACATCATCTTTTCGAACAGATCATAGAGCACACACTGATGCACTTTCCTAAATCGACATGCAAACTGTCAAAATGCACATGCAAAATGCAAGTATTTATTTTCTTCTTCCTTAAGGTTGATGTATTACAAAAAGAAAGCTGTTGTATAATTTCGAATTCAGTTTCAAGCGAAAGCAAACAAGTTTTTGTCCAATAATCAAAGGAACACCTTAAGATTCACTCGTTTCAACACAAGAAATACTGAAATTCGAACCATATAACGAAAGAAAATGTTCAAGCAGCTATGAACAGCAATAAACTAGCTCTTAGAATCACAACGACACTTTCTTACAGGCCTAGATCCAAGAGGTCACAGCAAGACTAGTTCACTTTCGCTATGGGAAACTGTGAATGAAAGCAAGAAATACAATAAGAACAATCATGGTTTCCTCATACAACTGAGGTGGAATGAAGGCAAAGAAAGGTAGTTTCAGCTGGGTATACAGGTTGACAACAGGCTGCAAAAACAATATTGAAAACTGGGCAACAGACAGTAGGGAATCCCAGTTGCACAAGGCAAAACTGGATCAGCGCAGGTACTGCACTGTCAATCTGACATGCAGCGTAGGTAGCCCCTTCGGGACCTGCGTTGCAGCGCAGGTAGCCTTTGCTGCACCTGCACTGAAGAGACAACTCTCATCTCTCTCAGATCCCAGGTCACAGTTTGCTCAAAAATCAATGGTTTTTGGCCAAATCAGAGGCTATCAGCCAAGTATACACTAGAGGATGATTAAGGAAGATGAACACTATCACAAAGAGCTAAAAAGAGTCCTTGTGGATCAGCTCTTCAAATCATAAACATGCCCAGCACTGAGCTAGAGTAGCTGCCCTCTACTTTGCATTCGAAGGATTCGAATGTAGTTCGATTTGGTACTCCCTTCATTTAGGAAATGAATAGCAAGAAACACAAGCTACCAACAAGACACGTTCCCCAGTGGAGTCGCCAGTCTTTTGTGGGGAAAAGTATCCAACACGGAATGACCCTATCCCACTCTAAGGGTGATAGTTCCTTAGCAACAGCCGAAGCAAAGCTATCTAAGATTACTTCTTTATGACATGCAAAAGAGGAAAGGAAGAGATCCACTTACCGATGTCTTGCGCAAATGGTCGATCCAATCTTCTCTCTTTGCCGCTTGCTCCCAGCTCCAAGTCTTCTCACGGGCCCAACTACACAAGATCCTGCAAACAAGACGAGAAAAGGAAACTACAAGAAACATGCATTCATAATTGATTCAAGGATTAGCATAAATCAAATACGCAAGTAAGACAATACACCATTGAAACACATGCGAATAGAAGAACCTAAAATGCTTTATTAATGGAAGAAAGTAAGGTTCAGGCGGTGATACAACCATAAGAGGTCCAATCCAGCATCACCTTCCCGACGGAAAGAAATCTCCTCTTCAACTCACTCAAGCAATCACCCAATACGCTCAACTGTAAACCAACAACAATTCTTTGCACAAAATTCCGCCCCCAGATCCCATGGGATGAGATCCTTATATAGAGTTTTGGAGTGAAGATAAGTCAGCTTGATGTGTGACTTGTTGTCCTCTTCAACTCCAGTTGTTCTTCAGTCCTTGAGTCCACTCGGAGTCTCTACCTTCCACTTGGAGTTTTAGAACCTCTTTACTCATCATTAGGCGAATCTTCTGATCCAAGTGTCATTTTGGAAGCTTCCTGGGCACTGACACATTGAGAAAAGATTCCTCCACATGTCAAAGTACGCCCAGCGCAGGTAGCCTTTGTTGTACTTGCAATGCAGCGCAGGTACACCATGGAGAAGTTGACATTCAGCGCAGGTGCTCAGGGGAGCAGTTGACATGATCCAAAATTGACCTGTTTTTTAGTGTTTTTCAGTGGAGAACTGATTTGTAGTGTTGTGGTTTGCTGACCTTGTTCCTCTAAGGGTAAGAACAACATGTTTAGGGACTTTGGATCCCTCAGATTATTGACATTTCATGCTCCATGCTGTAAGGCACAAAAATGTCTATAACAACTATCTAGGAATACCACAAAGAAGAAAGATCCTTAGTCACAAAGATGTAGAAGGGATACCCAATCCTTCATCCCCAATCTCTCTAGAACAGACCTCACTTATGTAACAATTAACTTCATTTTACTTTGTACTAATCAGGAGGCTAAGATGGTGTTTATTTCATCAGATCATGGTGTTTGGTTTGTACGAATATATTCTTTTCCAACCAATCTCTTTTTCAAAATCCATATTTGTAGATCTCAGGATTGGGTTGGGAGAAAATTCTATTCTTGATGAGATTCACCCGGATGCTCGGGACATGATGGCTGCTTGTGTAGATTTAAAAAATGTATGCTTAAATCTACACGGTCATTATGTTTGATATCTGTGCCAGGTTTGTTTTGGATCTTCCATCGATCTTCGATATGAATGATACCTATCAGCACTTCCTTTGACCCATCAAAACTGATAAATATGTCTTTCATTCAGTCATTTATGTTTTGGTGGATGTTAACCATTTTCATTAGTTTTTCTTTCTCTAGCTCCATTTAAAGGTTTTTCTTCTATTTTAAACAAGACATGTTGCTCGTTATCATACTAAATGCAATCTTATTATATTTTTGTTTGAGTTAATATATTATCTTTGCAAAGCTTCATCAGGACCTTGTGGTAGGAAAGTCGGTCAAGTGTCAGCACTCTAAGCCAATAAATTCTATTGACACTACTTGGGAATTTGTAAGACATAAACCTTTATTTCTTAATTTAGCCAATATTGTAGCTAATTTTTGCTATATACTGCTACTATTTCCTATTTTCTATTTATGGCTAGTGTGATTATATATGTTAATATTGTTATGACATATGGATTGTTTTGTCTCTACAATTTTCATGTAGAGATACAGAATAATATCTACCAATTCTGATGTACATATATAATGTTTACTAGTAGTTTTATTGTGTAGTTAGTTAGAGTAATATAACATAAATTCGAAAGGAAAAAAATTCTTCTTTTGGTGAAAACAATTAGCAACATAGTAGTAAGCTGTGATTTTCTAGATGTCTTAGGGGGCATTCTTTTGGGACCAAAAATAGATGCTATCTCACAAGGCATAGATATCGAATACACACACAATCTGTTGTTACATCTATCGTTGTGCATTACAAATTCAATGAGGGCATGCCAATACTGGATTGACTAGCATGTACAATACCAACTAGTCTACGAAACATCAAATGTGGACAATCCTAGCGTCCTTGATGCTAGTCCTTAACAAAGCAGATTGCGTGGATGTAATTTTTCTCTCAAATTCAATCATATGTCTATATGTATAGGGAACTACATAGGGTAGTTGTTAATGTCTATGTGGATTAGCAATATTATCTTTTGATCCTCACCTTGTGGTCCACATTTAGAATGGAATCACATTGTACAAGTTTCCATGTGAAGTTGCTAATTAAAGAATTCTGTTGGAAACAACATCCCACCTTCTTCTACAAAGATAATTAATCTTTTTCCCATTTTCTTGAAAGGCATAACTTGAAAGTTGGTATCAAAGTGTAATATGCCTTCAGTGGTCACTCCTGATAGTAATATTACTATGGAGATTTCTACCTTCCCCTTGGAAATAAGGCCTTTTGTATGCAACATTTATGTAAAGAATGTTTGTTTTCTATTGCCCGAATACAAACTGTGTTTATAAAAACTTATAATGCATAAATTCTTAGTTTTAACTTTGTTGCACTATATATTGGATTTTTCTGCATCCTGATCATTTTGTCCCATGTTTTAGATGAAAGGGAAAGAAATTACTCTGAGTGCAAGTTTGATGGTGATCACATGCAAGTGCACAAAGATAAGTCTTGCATCCAATTCTGGTCAAGGTATACTACTTCCTGCCTATGCATTTTGTTGTGTATGTCAATCTTCAAGAACATATGTGATGCAAAAAAACATATGGATACATGCTATGATAGGATTAAGTCTAGCAGATGAACATTATTTCATAACTAAAACTATTCCTGATTTTAGAAGATAGGAAGTGCAAACTTATTTGAAAATAGAGTAATGCGATGTTAAATTATGAAGGATATGATTTCAGAACTAATAATTCAATTGTCTTAAACATCATTATATGCATGGTATTGGCATAAATTTTATACCTGCAATCTTTGCCTTCATATTTTGAAGTAATTTGCGATATATTGTTTCCAAACAAATTAGCATGTTCTGTTTCAAAGTTAGAAAATTAGTTTTAAGCAATCCTCAAATTTAGGTGGAACATCGTTTTTATGGAAGTGGGCATTTGTTAAAAAATTTCATCTTTTCCTTCACGATTTTTGTTTTTCACAATACCCAATGAAAGAATATTTGTAAAAAAGAGTCTTAAGCTATGGAAGCATTGAATTATTTATAAATGGTGCTTCTAAAGACCTCTCTTATGAATGGACCACAACAGAGAACTGTATCCCAAACATGCTGGAAATTTATGAAACTAGTAGCAAACTTGAAATTTCAAATGAAATTAAGATTGAAATTTTATCTTAATAAATCAAGATAGAAAGGGAATAAGCTACTCTGTGATGCAGTCTTTCTGCTCTGACTACCATATCCTGAGTTGCCTATCCCTCATTGACCCTATCACTACCCTTCCTTACCATGTGGAATTACAGCAGGAATCAACAGAGAACTGTATCTCAAACATGGTGGAAGTTTATGAAATTAGTAGGAAACTTGAAATTTCAAATGAAATTAAGATTGGAATTATATTTTAATAAATCAAGATAGAAAAGACATAGGGTACTCGATGATGTAGCATTTCTTCTCTGTAAACCATATCCCGAGCTACCTGTCCCTCCTTGACCCTATCACTGCATGTCCTTACCCTCTAGAATTACAGTAGGAAGAAGGCAGATGCTCGTAGGGTTGTCTTTCTATATTGACATCTCTCCAATTCCTAAAGATTCTTTTCTAGCAGAGGATAAACCAAGGGGTATGAAGCCAAGTAATACAAACAAAGAGGATTTTAATTTATATGGAGAAGTTGTATTCAATCCATGCACTGATGTATCGTGATTAGTCCATGTATATGCTTTAGGTTAATGAGATTATATGAGGGTCCTTTTGTAAGATGTGCCATTGACATTATGAATATGTAGCCGAAAGATAATGTGCAACCACAGAATTATGAACGAAAATTATAACATGAGATTATAAGGAAACTCGATTAGGTAGCGAGCCTTCTAATGAATGAACAACCCATCCAGTTTTCACATTATAACATTCAACTCACAAATAAGGAAGCAATAACATCTGTCATACCAAATTTGTAGTTATAACTGCAAATTCCTCAATATTCCATATTACAACAAAGGGGAAGGACTTCATATGGATAACAACCTCATTCTTATTTACTTCTCACGTGCAATGTGATAGTTGTTGATTTTATAAGAGTCTTATATATTTATAATTTCTTTTGATGATTTAATTATTTTTCACATTCTTATTCATCATTTCATCATTAATAAAATTACACATAATACATGAATCATATAAAAAATAAGACACTAGGACCATAAAGAGAAAACCACACAACGAACACAAAGATTTACCCTAAGAAAACCCACATGGGGAAACAATTAGCAACCTTTTCAATAGAGAATTCTTCAATTCAACAGAGATACATCTAAGTCAACAACTAGGTCAAACCTAGTCCATGGTCCATCCTCCTAGTCAAGTCAATCTGGCCCAAAAACATACCGTTTTCTTGCCTCAAATGCTAGCCACCTAGCCTCATAGATGACACTTCATAGCTTAGAATATGCCCTTCGCTGGTTGCCTTATATCTCAAAATTTTCTCTATCACAGTTACCCTTTTTCATTGCCTCAGACTTCTAATTTTTGTTGTCTCAGGTTTCCCTTCAATGGCTGCCTCAGACTTCGTTGCCTCAGTGTGTGAGTTCTATACCTTATATATATGAGAAACCATGCCTCAAATATGCAAGATACCTGCCTTAGATATGCAAGTCGTCTCCCTCGGATAACAGAGATGTCTACCTCATATATGTGAGCTATATTGATGCCTTGAGGGAGTATGAGTTACCTCTTATTTATAGATCTTCCTTGGGCCAAAAGGGTGCATCCTTCAACTGAGCAGCGACAACATTTCACTCTTTTACTCAAATCTACTCCTCCTCGCCTCACTCGAATGACAGCAAAAGCTACCAAATCATACTTTTATTTGTTTGTTAGGCTTCATCCTTTTGCTTCATTACTTCTGTATTGTGCTATATTTCTACTTGTACAATGTATTAATTGCATTAAAGAATAACCTCCCTTACAATGAACAAGGATTCTTTGGCGCTCCATTTTAGACATTAATAGAATTTATATTCTCTTGATTGTGTATGTCAAACATTATGCCATTTCACTACGAGAGAGGTTTTGTGAGCCTAAGTGCACTGTAAGATACTCTGAATTTTGCATTATCATTGTCAAATTAGAATAGCTATTTGGACATTTTCTTTTTACACTTGAAATTTCTATAATATCTCACAGGAAAACTAAGTTTTCAAAGCTTGCATTTATGGTTTTATATATTCTCTGATATCTGGAAAAAATTCTTTCTATTTTTCAAACATAGATTAAAAGCTTGGTCACTTGTTTTCTTGTATGGCCATTAGTAGAAACCCTACTATCTTGACATCAACAGATGAAAGTACCCGTTTATTTACAAATAATAATGTTACGAATATGTATTAAAAGGAAGTATGGGCTTGCAACACCCAAACACCAAAAACCCATGCACCTTTCTTAGGACCTACTTATACGCTAAGTCTTACAGTTTTTTTTAATAAATCATTTTACATACTCTTGTTGTCTTTTTGCATAGTAATAATTCTACTCCTTGTCTTAAAATTTACCCTGATATTGATCTCATATTAGCCATGGATTTTCTTCTCCATGCTTCATATCATACTGTTGATTTCTCTATCGTGGACCTTATGCTAAGAATTTTGTGTATTTTATTTTGAGAGAGAGACTATTTTTCCAATTTGCATACAAGGAATTAACTTTTGTCAACTCTTTTTCCAAATTTCCATAGGAGGATTGCTTCTCTTTAGATGCTTACAAATGGCATTGGGTGGTTGGAATTATGGTTTCAGTTACTTTTGTGAAGTTGTTCCTCATAATGTATTCTCGAAGTTTGACTAATGAGATTGTGAAGGCATATGCTCAAGATCATGTCTTTGATGCGATCACGAACAAAATTGCTCTAATTGCTTCTATTCTTGCAGGTACTCTGTATTGGTGCATAGATCCAACTGGAGCAATTGGGGTAAGTAGTTCTTTGACGTTTTGCTTTACAGTTCATAGTTTGCAACTTTTCACATGTTATTCTTATCTATTTTGTTTAGTGTGCACTATGGTTTCTTGACACTGGCTACTGAAGAGTAGTTTATCTTCCTTTATGTCATCCTCTCCTTTTTATAATCAACATCCACTTGTTTAATAAAACACGTGTTGTTTTCTTTTTATTATCATGATATACCTTTGCAATTAGTAGCAACATAGATGATGTTTTTAGCACATGTTCTTGGTCATCACTACTCTTCACTTTCACAAAAAATGCCTTGTGTGGAACTCGCAAGCCATAGAGGACCCTGAAAAATTGTGGAGCTAGGATTGATTCATGAATCTATCCAAATTAAAATTCAAAGGAAAAACATGCTCCACGTCTATTAACCTTTAAAGTAGGGAGAACTGATTGTAAAGGTGCAAGAGAATATATCCACTTCCATTTCATTAATTTTTCTTTTATAATGACTAAATCACAGATTGTGGATACACAAATCATAATTCTGTTTCTTTTAAGTTTGGAAATCAAGACATTTTATGATAGAATTTTATATGGGTGCATATAAACGATAATAGACACATCCATGTGTGGAGAAAAGGATGAAGAAAAAGAAGTCTTAACATTGAATGAAATCCCAACATAGGGATAAGCCACTGTAACAAGATAGTGTGTATACATGAACATTTAACTCTATACTAATAGAAGATTTTGAAATTTTTTGTTAGAGATATAGTCGGCCTCTCTTTGCACCTTTTGGGGAAATTTCTACTTTTAATAAGCTAAAAATATGGTCTCCATGATTATAGTTTTTATAAAGATTATACATCATGTATCAGACTTTTTTATTTTTATTTTTTTTCATTTTTTAAATCAATGGCTATAAATGTAGTTGTTGCCATAACTCTTCATGTAATTCTTTAAAGTGTGCTAGCTGAATGGAAGAGAGTCTTTCTTACAAGTAGGAGGTTGGTCATTCCATTCCACTATGAGCTAACATTAAAACATTAATTAATCAACTATTTTGTAGTTTATTTTTAATTAAAAAATTTATATGTTTAAATAAAAATTTTATTGTGTCTATAAAGACAATAGCTAGTATTGAAGACATATTGTCTCTAATCAGATTTTTGTCTCTAGAGAGACAAGAATGAAATTGTCTAGTAAGAGACAATAATGCTTGTCTTATATATTGTTTTTATAGAGACAATTTTTTAAGACAATAATATTTAAAACAATAATTTTTAAGACAATAATTTTTTAGACACCTGATTAAAGACAATATTTAAGACAATACACAACAATGCACAAGTTTTTTTTTGTCTCAAAGCAATTTACCCAATAATTATCTCAAATATTGTCTTAAAACAGTGTTCACCAGCTTTCATAGCCCATCAAACCGAGAGACTGCCTTTGTTCGAAGGTTTTGTGATTTTGAAATATGTCAGGCACCCAAATCACCTGTAAACCACAACCCCGGGCCGCACTTCAATCCTCTATTGCAGCCCCACTCGCTATGAGGTATTGAACGAAACCCTAATTAGAATGCTCCATGGAGTTACAATTTTATAAATATAGAACATAGCAATGCATGGAAACTTATGCAGTGCCACCGAACCTTCAAGCTTCCTATAGTCAACCAAACCAATCAAATTCGTTAGTGGGAAAGAATTTTCCCAAATATTTGTAAAGCGAGAAATTGCCCAAACCGAATGTTCTTTGCATATACATTAAACAGAAAAGTTGCAAGCACGACACTGATTTGGGTGGGAAATGGTGTCACAATTATTTCCACTATTAACTTTTCCTACAACAAACAATATCAGAGCAAAAACACTCTACTACAAATTGAAAAAGTCCAGTGTGAATGAGTGCAACTGCAAAACGAAAAAACCCATGCCATCAATCAAAATCAGTGATTGATCACTAGAGAAAAATCATTTCGTGCTGAAAGAACACTGAGAAATAAATTAATGAAAATGTGATTTACATCCGGTTCTTGGACCCTGATATTGACAACAATAATTATATTATTTATTTCATTTGAAGTTATGTATTCAAAGGAATGAGTAAATTTGAAATCACAGAAATTGTTTAAGTTATTAATATAATTTGTTTAGGTTATTTATCTATCTCCTTGTGGCTTACTGATTGGGGCAGGCATTTGAAATTTTAACAACATTTAGAAAAGAATTGTGACTTTTAAAATATTTTGAACTTCTTATATTATTAATTAAATGTGCATTTTGAAATGATTAAAATATATTTAACTAAAATGACCAATTGATTGTCGATATAATAACAATGTTAAATGGACAAAGTGTGCAAAATTTGAGTAATTCTGGCCATATATGTAATGAACTCATTTCAATTAATTGAACTAGGCCCCAAGGTATTGTGTAGTGCGCTTGATATCACCATTTATTTCCAGAACATTACTTCCATTGGCGTCAGAGCACACTTAAATTCACTGTAACCTGCATAATTAATTCTCAAACTTGATACAACGCTCACAACCAAGCCTGAACATATCTTTACTTTTATGTGTGCATGTTCTTCTCACCATTTTTGCCAAAAGCTTAAAATTTCTAAAGATGGCTATCCTTAAGAGCCCCTGCATTGTATTGTATATGGTCAATCTATAATTTCAATTCGAATAGGTATGATAAACAATGACTGGAAATAATTAAAGACAAATGGACTTATAAATATAATTAGCTTGTGACGTGCTCAGCTGTGTTTGATATGGAAAATCAATCACATAAGCCCTTAGTAACGTTGAAAACATAAATTTAAAATGTTAAAAACTGCACTTTAGAAAACCAAAAATATGTATGAAGTTGGTTTAAAGAAAATGGTATTGTATTGAAAAAAAGTACATTGATTGTAAGATTTTCAGAAAATCAATTTCTGTCGTGTGTTTTATATATGTATACCTGATCTTACTTATGATAATTGTTATCAGGAGGAAAAAAATTACTTAAGTGAGTTGTCATCAGGTTAAATCCGTTTTAAACTTGTTCAATCATGTTCAATTTTTTTTCTTAATAATTTTCCATACATTAACATACTGTTGATTTATTAATCAAAATGAAAAATTAAGTAATCTCTAAATGTCTGAAATTAAACATCTATTTTGCATTATCCACGTTTGCATTGTCCATCTGCAATAGAAAAACCAACAACAATATTTAACTAACGGTCTTTCCATAACCAGCATTTTTCTTAGTTGTGTTAGTGTACTTAACAATATTTAAGTAACGGTCTTTCAATAACCACCATTTTCCTGAGTTGTGTTAGTATACTTTGGGTTCGATAGAGAGTTGATCTCCAGACATTGAAAGGGGCCTAGATAGATTTTAGAACAAAAATCAGAGGGGTTATTGTAGCTTTCAATTGAACACTTTCTAGCCCAATTAGAATGCCCAATATAATGCAATAAGAAAAGAGATTAACGAAATGTATGGCCAAAATAAAGTGTTAATGACAAGATAAGAGATGAATAAAACAAACACAGACCTAATCATGGGTTATGAAGGTGACCAAAATTATGCATCAAGTATGAAGAATCTCAATTATACTTGTAACTTGTAAAGGAATGACTACA
Source organism: Pinus tabuliformis (assembly GCA_031772625.1). Classification (NCBI taxonomy): domain Eukaryota; kingdom Viridiplantae; phylum Streptophyta; class Pinopsida; order Pinales; family Pinaceae; genus Pinus; species Pinus tabuliformis. The sequence continues at coordinate 1,148,684,448 of CM062818.1, read as the reverse complement.
TAAAGATTTAACCAAAATAATATATACAATGCTTCATTCCTCGTCTTGTTTACACGTCCTCTTGTCACCAATGCTTCTAAATTTGCAATGAGTTAAAAGTACTATTTTTTTTTTGCTTATTGTAACCGCTAACAAACAACATAAATTAAACTTACCATATTAATGATCCCACTAATAAAAATGGGAAGGTGATCCCAAAAATCAAGTAGGCTACAAAGCAAGTGATTGTATTACTCAACATATTTTACGTCATCTCCATTGGTCTTCCAATAAATTACAAGAGTATTAAAGGCATATAGACCATTGGTCACCCTATCACCATCCTTCATCTTCACGGCATATTAACTTCTTCCTTGGGAAGATTAGGCTCATGAGATTCTTGGATTCATACAACATCCTAAGCCTATTCCAAAGCTCCTTTGTTGTACTTTCCCTTGACACATTCATCCACGCATAATTGAACAATTTAAGGCCAATCATTGCAATGTTTTATCATTGATCTTGTCTCAATACCTTTTCTTCATACTCTAGGGTTTCTGGTTTTAACACCCTCCTCCCACATTTACCCAAGCAACTGTCTAGTCAGGGTAAATATGTGATGAGAGACCGCTATGATATCATTTGACCTCCTAAGCCACGTTAAGGAAGTGGAACTGACAGAAACACACCATACAGATATTCAACATCAGCATTAGGACCTTCAGGAACAAATCCAACCTTTCTCCCAACGAGCCCTTGGGTCCCACTCAGATTTTCGATGACTTCACCTCTTGATGCTCTGGTTCCATGGACATGGTAGCATCCATAGATGTTTAGACGCTCTCACAGGCCTACAAGCCAATGTCTAGGGACTGTTTTTCACATTACTCTTCCAGCATCCCCACGATTTGATCCAGTTTTTTAGGCCCATAGCCCAGGTCACTGCCCAAAATTGAATGAAAACTTCAGAATAGTAATTGAACAAGGAAATGATAGTACAAATGAAATTAATAGAATAATACCTTCACTGGACACCTACTACGCATGATAGGTATTTCGTTAAACATATCACAAATATGTAATCTACAACTATAAACAACAGATCTGACCATAGGGGTCTCATACTTAGCAGAGAATCACTAAGAAACATTGATCCGTGAACACATCAATTGCAATTTCATCCATTAGGTCATAGATACACTTTTCATTCATTTACCAGTGAAAACATGATGAGATCCATACATAGCTACTGTCATAAAACACGTACATAACCAGCATAGTAGAACTAGAAATAGCAAGGAAATCACAACCATATAATCCACATATAGACCAGCATAATTCTCATAAAAATACAAAGAGAAATAACTTCATATTGATGATGTAACATCCAAAACTAAACCCAAAGAACATGAATATAAATAATAAGAAGAAGAATCTCATGGCCACTGATTTGAGCAACCAAGTTGAAAGCAGCTCATATGTGGATGACAAGATTGTCTATACATTAGTGCAGAAGGAGGTGAATGTGAGTAGCCTTCAATAATGGGAAGAGAAAGAAATAGCCAAACTCTTCCATGTAAAGACACAGGTCAAGAAGATGACGATTCATGCTCTGTTAGACTCAGGATCATAGAAAAATATTATTGCAGAAAATCTGGTCAAGAAATTAGGCTTGGAACTTCGTGATCATCTAAGCCCGTATCCACTGAGACGGGTACATAAGGATGTAGAACTTAAGGTAACAAAATACTGTAAAAATAGATTTTCTATCAGTGTTGAATTTATTGATGAAGTAGATCTGGATGTGGTTCTCCTTGATGTATGTGGAGTCCTGCTTGGGAGTCTATACATGTACATGCATGATGCAATATTCATGACAAGAACTAGCCATTATCGTCTCATCAAGGATGGAAAATCATTCATCATCAATGCGCACAAGGTAAAGTTGAAAAATTCACTCGTAAGTGCCAAACAAGCCAAGAAATTGATCGGTTCCAACAAGAAGTATGTTTTATTGTTTTTACGAGAAAGTCAATGTCTAGAGGAGTTAGCAAGAGGCAAGGCATCCCTAGAGGGGTGTACCAAGAAACAAAAACAATAATTGTAGGAGTTGTTACAAGCATACAAGGAGGTGTTTCGATAGCCTAAAGGGTTACCACCTAAGATAGAAGTGGAGCACGAGATCCATCTATTGTCAGACTCTACATTGCCAAATATTGGGTTGTATAGTTAGTCTATTATAGAAGCAAGTAAGGTGAAGAAACAGTCGCAACAACTACTGCAATAGGTTGTCATTCGACCGAGTATATCACCATGTCGGTCATCCATCATCATTGTGCCAAAAAATGATGGGACTTGGTGGATGTGTATAGGTTACATTGTGTTGAATAAAATCGTGCTCAAGAACAGATACGCACTACCCAAGATAGACAATCTGCTCAATCAATTGTAGCAAGAAAAGTATTTCACCAAGTTGGACTTGAAGTTTGAATATCACCAGGTTTGAGTCAAAGAAGTAGATAAATTGAATACCACCATCAGAACTAGGAAAGTTTTCTATGAGTGGTTAGTTATGCCATTTCACCTATGTAATGCACTAGTTACATTTGTGAGATTGATGAATGATGTATTGTGCCCTTTTATAGATTCATGTGTTATTTTCTATTTGGATGATATACTGGTCATATATAGTTCTGCCTGTGAGAATCATATTTCACATTTGACGGAGGTGCAGGAAACATTTAAAGAGCACCAGCTGCTAGAAAATATCAATAAGTGTGATTTTGTGTTGCAGTCCTTCATGTGTTTGAGATGTGTGATTGGTGGCGGATAATTTAAGATAGATCCTCCGAAGATGGAGGTAATCATGAAATGGATGGTGCCTACTAATGCTATTGAGGTTAGGAGTTTCATTGGAGAAGCATAGTACTCAAGGAAATTCATAGCGTCGTTTTGAGCAGTAGCAGCACTTCTCCACACCATAATAGCAAGTGGCAAGTTTTCCCTCTCGCAAAAGAATGGCAGAATAATTTCGATGAGTTACAGAATAATATTAGTGAAGCACCAATTTTGGCATTACCAAGCTTGCAGTGGCCCTTTGAAGTGGAGACAAATGTGAGTGGGTATGCTATGGGAGTTGTCTTGATGCAAGGAGGAAGGCTCATTTTCTACCATTATGAAGTATTTCATGGGGAATTTCTTAACTACACTACCTATGATAAGGAGCTCTTTTCCATGGGGAAAGATGTGAAGAATTGGAAACACTATCTGATGGGAAAGGAGACAAAAATCCAGATGGATCACCAGTCGTTATAGTACCCGTCAGCCTAGAGTAAGCTACAATAGACGAGACATTACAAGTGGATCGGGATTTTACAATGGTTTCATTTGGTGATCAATTATAAGAAGGGCGGCATGAACAAGTTGTTCGATATTCTTTCAAGGCCACCCATATCAAAGGTTACATCTTTGGGGACTCTTATGCACATGGACCCATTCACCCATGATGCATTCAGAGAGGCATATTTAGAAGATGAGGACTTAAAGGAGGTGTATCAATAGTTGCAATGCCAGAGTCATGTGCATGATAGAAACATCACCTTTGACTACCATCTCCAAGATGGGTTACTCTACATGATGGATAAGTTATGTGATCCTAAAGATGAGCGTTTGTAGATGATTAGAGAGGCTCACACCTCTAGGGTTACATGACACTTTGGTGTAGGGAAGATCACGACTAACTTGAAGTGGTATGTGTATTTGCCTAAGATGCAAGAGCAGGTAGCTAGGTTCATAAGAGGATACATGCTTTGTTGTACCAGCAAGCCTAGCAACAGGAAACATGGTCTATGTTATCCCTTACCTGTACCTACTCATCCTTGGGAAAGAATTTCCATTTACTTTGTGGGCGGTTTATCGATAACTAGGAAGGGACATGACTACTTGTGAGGGGTAGTTGATAGGTTCAGCAAGATGTGTGTTCTAGTGCCTTGTAAAAAGACCATAAGTGGACAAGGAGAAACAAACTTGTTGTTTGCACAGGTTTGCATACACTTTGGGATACAAAGGAGCGTCATTTGAGACATGTATACAAGATTAATCAGTGCATTTTGGACTACACAATGGGAGAATATGGACACGAAGTTGAAGAGATCTATAGCATTCCACCCACAGATAAATGGCAAACAAACGTAGTCATCAAGACTCTCGTGTAGCTTCTAATGGGTTACAACCATAAGCATCCAAAGACCTGGGATGAAAATTTGGTATATATACAACATTCTTATTATATTGTTGTCAAAAAATATACAAGAAAGTCCCCATTTCAAACATGTTTCAAATATTTGTCACCTTCACCTTTAGATATTACATATGAGCAGCAATGAGGAGTGAAGGAGGACATTGCAAGAAATGCTCAAGGGCTCAAGAGTGTATAAGGGCAAGCATGATCAACACAAAATAGAGAAATCATTCAAGGTGGGAGACATAGTATAGCTACAGTTGAATGAGGAGAGCTTACATGGGCCTGGTAAGAAAATGAAGTCTCTAAGGTATGGTCCCCTCGAGATACTCGAAAAGGTGTGTGATAATGCATATTGACTCAGTTTACCATCATATATGAAAATTTACTCAATTGTAATTGTAGATAATTTGGAAGTATACGAGCCTTCCATGCTAGATCAAGAAGAGGAATATGTCCTACCTTCTATGTAGGATTTGGCACCAAACGCTCAAGAAGAGTTGACAAAAGATACAGTTTTGTACAAGAGGTCCAGAACTAAAATACAAGGGAAACAAGACCTTTGGTATATTCGGTTGAAGGGTGAACTTCCAGGCAAACCTAAATCGCTCACCAGAGAGAAGGTGGAGGAAACATTTCCTCATCTCATTTAGTAAAAGATTTTAGGGACCAAAAGCCTCCCAAAATGGGGAGGTCTAATCCAAATTGGATCATTATATTGTTTTTCATCCATATTGATGCATTTGGAGTGGAAAAAGTTTAGGAATCATCTCACGGGAATGGTTTTATTGATGGGACACATTTTGGCGAAATGGGGTCTGAAACCTTCCTAGGGAGTTTTTAGGCATCAAACGACATTTTTTTGGGATAATTTTTTCCTCCTAAACACAACACCTTTCCATTTTATTCTACACACATAGAGCTTTCTAATGTCACAAGAATTGCATCAATCTGAGTTCGTATGCAAATTTTATGCCACTCAGAAGTCGAACTTCATGTTTCCACACCTATAGTTTGGGAGGATGCCGCATCAGCCTCTATTATTCATGGAAAATAGGTTAGTAATGTGTTTTTTATTTAAAAGACTCTGGAAGATTCTATTTTGTAACTCTAGTTACTCTAGTTAAAATTTGATGTAGTCAAACTTAACCACCAGTAGGCTATCGGGCTATGTTATAACCAGGTCAATAGGAGGAAGAGGCATTCCATTCATTCGAGAAAATCTTGTTCCATAGTTGAGAAAATATGGTCAGCAGAGATAGGAGGCAGATGACACATAAAGGATATTTGCACTATAACAACCCACCTTCCACAACCATTACTTCTTTGTTTCTACAACCATATTTCCAGATAGAGAAAGAGAATGAAGTGACCTCACCTTCTATATGGGTTTTCTCCTGAAAGGGTTTCCCATAGAGCATACGTTGTGTGTTATGTGTATTATATTATTTTTTCATTCTCTTCTTTTCTTCTTGATTTAATTTTACATGCATGCACTAAGTACATTTAATTTTATAGATCTAAAAATTAAATGAAACTGTAATAGTGTAGAATCTCATATTTTTAATATAATATTATCATATCTATTGTGACAAACTGTACATTGGAATATCCATGGAAGTTTATGGATAAAAAATACAAGTATGCCACACCCTCCAAGAGTGCTCCAATAAAACTCTAAGTATCCGAGAGTATGTGAGAAAGAGAGAATAATGAGAGAGCTCCAACACTAAATTGACAAAAAGGTTACCAATTGATTTTCATAAGCCTATTTATGAATGAGGCCTCTATTTTCTTCACTTTCCATTATTTTGCTTCAATTTCCTCATCACATGAAACCTGCGACCTTTCACCTCCATTTTCTCCTAATTTCAATTATCTTCGTAAATAATTGTACCAAAATTCCAATTTTCCTTTCGGAAGCCTTAGCCATTGCATTTTCAAATTTCCTTAGCCATTAATAAACCGATGAACACCCACGCTAGGATTTCCTGCCCAACGTTTAGCTTGGACTAAGTGTCCCATCAACCATGGTTATTATTTTTCCTTTATTAACTCTTATTACATGGAATTTTTACCAGGGTTGTTACAAAACCCTCGCACTTGGGGGAACATTGTCCTCGGTGTTCAACAACACCTATAACCACAAAAATATTGTAAGAAAATTATACTATTGATGGATCTTTATAACTTAGCTTGATGCAGTATTTACAATGATCAACCTGATCAGAAGAAAACCAAGATGTAAACATAACAAACATAACATCATAATGACATGACACCCATACCACTTATTGGAGCTTTATAACATAACTCATGCAAATATTTACATCCATATACATATGTACATATAGAAAAATCTCCAAACATATTCCAAAACACCATGCTAAAATGGATTTTCCTCAACCAGAAAATAATCAAGGATACATAGCCCACATCTGATCTGTCATCTCCCAGGTAGCTTCATCAGGCCCAAAGTGCTTCCATTTCACTTTAACTTGCTTGATTGCTTAATTATGGTGCATGAGCACCTTTTTCTGCAATATACACTAAGGCTCTGACTGGAATTCTCCATCCAGTTCCACCTACAATACAGACCAATCAATCACATGATTAGCATCTTTAACATACTTCTTAAACAATAACAGACGGAAAACATCATAGTTTTTAGTGTCGGAGGCAGTGCATGTTAATAGGTTATTGACCCAATCCTCTCAATGATACTCAAGGGTTTGTAAAACTATGGTGCTAGCTTGGCACATGATGTAATCCGTCAGGAGCTCTATTTTCTTTGGTTTGATGTTCAGCTACTCATGTTTCCAAACCTGGAAATCCTTGAACAACCTAGTCTGATATGCATAGCTCTTCTTCCTATCCCGTGTTGTCTTTAGATTCTTCTTTATGACCTACATTTCCTATTCCATTTTTTCCAACATGTCAAGTCCAATCAACACCCTGTTAACTGGATCACTCCAACTGATAGGAGTATTGCAACTCTGCCCATACAATGCCTCAAATAGACTCATTTTCAATGATTCCTAATACCCATTGTTTTAAGAAAAATCCACCAGTGGAAGATACTCCTCCCACTTTCGTTGTTGGTTCATCACATACATCCTCAACATGTCCTCCAATATCCTATTGAACCTCTTTGTCTGTCCTTCTGTCTGTGGGCGATAAGTTGTAATGAAGGCTAACTCGGTGCCCAAAACTACAAATAACTCCTTACAAAAGTTGGAAGTGAACTTTGAATCATTTTCTTACATGATATTCTTTGAAACACCATGCAATTTGATCACATCGTTGATGAATACCTGAGCTACGTTGCTAGCTGAGAATGTAGACTTCAGTGGAACAAAGTGTGCAATATTTGTCAACCTATTCTCATTAATCATGATGGAATCATGTTGTCTCACTGTCTTCGAAAATCCTGTGATAATGTCTATGGAAATTACCTCCCATTTTGACTATGGAATTGCAATCAGTTGTAGCAATCCACTTGGATGTTTAGACTTTGCCTTCACATGCTGATAATCAAAAGACCTAGCCAAAAACTCTGCTACATCGCTCTACATGATTGGCCAATAATAAAATATCTTCACTATTGTCAGTGTCTTCTGATAACATGGGTGACCTGAATATGGTTTTGCATGAAACTCTCTCAAGATCACCTTCTTGAGCTCACTATTGTTTGGAACATACCTCTTGTGTCTGAATCGAACCAATCCATCTATTCTAAGGAATTAGTCCACATCCTGTGCACTTGCACCTATACCTATACCTGTACCATTACCTGTATCTATATCTATACTTGTACTACCACCTTTACCTATACCAGTACTCTACTGCAACCTATGCATAATCTCCATACATTTGACATACTGTTGACCTATATGCAAGATCCTATCCTGTAAGTTTGTCCCACAAGAGCTCATAGATTCTAAGTGATTTACCTGTATCTACCCATTAAGAGTATCTGTCGCTATGTTCTCTTTGCTTTTTTGATGTACCTAATCTCGAAATCAAACTCACTAATCGTAGCCAACCACCAAGCCTACCTACCATTCAGATTCGATTGTTCAGATAGATATCGCAAATATCTCTCATCACTCATCAACGTAAACCTTCTGCCCAAAATATAGTGTCTCCACATCTTCAGCGCATGTATAATGAATACCAACTCAATATCATGTGTGCAGTAGTTTTAGTCATGCTCATTCAGTTTTCGTGACTCATCAAATACCACCTTTCCATCCTACATAAGGACTCCACCAAGTCCTTTCTTGCAGAAATTTGTGCATACCACAAACTCTTTGTCCAGATAGTAATAATTAACACTAGTGCATGTGTCAACAACTACTTAATTTCCCTTTTCCATTCTAATTTCTTACCTCTCCTCTATAATGATGTGATAGTATAAGAAATCTATGAGAAGTTTATGATGAACGTCCTATAATAGCGTGCCATCCCCATGAACGATCTCATCTCATCTACATTCTTAGTAGTTACCCACTCCATGATGGCCCTTATCTTTTCTGGCTCTACTGCAATGCCTTCCTTGGAGACAACATGTCTGATGTAATGTACCTCAGACTGAAATAAACTACACTTGTTGAGCTTAGCATACAGTCGATGCTCTCTCAACGACCTCGACACTACTACTAAATGATCAACATTCTCTTCCTCATTTTTACGATATACCAATATCTCATCAATGAACACAAATAACATGATTATCCAAATACAAATGCAACACACTATTCATCAAGAACACAAAAGTAGCTAGAGCTTTAGTCAAACCGAATGAAACTACAACAATCTCATAATGCCCCTACCTGTTCTAAAAGGTTATCTTGTAAATGTCCTCCTCTTTGATGCGTACCTGATGATATCCCGATCTTAGATCAATCTTCAAGAACACTACTCCTCTCTTCAACTAATCAAACTAGTGATCAATTCACGACAACCGATACTTGTTCTTAATGGTCACTTTGTTCAACTACCTACAATCAATGCACAATCTGAGAGTGACATCCTTATTCTTGACAAACAATATCGTTGCACACAAATGTGATACACTTGGCCTAATCTATCCCTTGTCCAATATTTCCTTCAATTGCATCTTCAACTCTACCAACTCTAACATGCTCATCCTGTGAGGTGCTTTTGATGCCGAAGTTCCCACTAGCACTAACTCAACAAAAAAGTATACCTCCCTATGAGGTGGTGTTTTACTGTTCAAAATCCCCCTCATTTATTGACTTAGTAGTTAATATTCTATTAATAAATGGGACCCCTTCATAAAAAATCATCCAAAAAACTTAGCACTTAAGGGATTTTTTTTTGAATTATACATTGCTAAATAATATAAGGTATCAAGTCGAATCCCTTTACAACTAACTATTCTCTCTTTATTGCATATTGCTAAATCATGTGTGTCAAAGCTTAATTAGCAAACTAGGATTTGTGAATTGTGATAAGAAGGGATCACCATAATAAACTTAGGATATCATTGAACTTTCCATTTAAAACTAAGACTTAAGGCATTTATTGTAAAATGAAGCAACTATTGCAATCACATATCGACATTCATGAAAAGCACAACTAAAAAAGCCTTTGGAATATGTGAATTAAGATATTGTGGCATAGCAAGCCAACACTCATCCCATCATGGTGCTTTACTCAAAGGCCAATTTTGTGAATTATGAAAATTTTGTGAAATGTGAGATGACCTGAACTTGATGAAAGTATATGATAAATGTTATATAAATGTAGTTAAATCTGGTGCTTACTAAAAGGTCACTTTACGTAATAAATATTCATTTAACCAAAATGAGCTTTAAACTATGAAAGGTAGGCCACTCACCTCGCATCTTTCATAATGCTAAACAACTCTAAATAAAGCAAAATTAAAAAATGAGATATTGTTATTTGCAATATTGTGATAATCTCATCGCAATTGCATAATCTGCATTTGCACACTTTAAGCTCGTCATCTTAAATTTTTTCCTTTCCCGTTTGTGATGTGATAGCTTTAGTAAGTAATAAATTCCATGATAAAAGATTTTAGTGCCTATTTTATAAGTTTTAATGGCATTTATGTTAAAAACGGCTCAACGTGATTTGATATATTTCATCTACATTTTTGAATAAAAGATCCTTTCTTGTCACCTTTCAGAGTTAACTGTATCATTGAATTCCCATTGTCATTTTCCCTTTGTGTTTATGCGATAATTTCCATTGCTCCTTTTCAGGGAACCTCCGTCGAAAGCAATGTTGGGAAACATGGCAAAGAAGGGAAAAGATACTGCATTTGAGAAATCAGATATGATACCACCTACAGTAAACACGGAGGAACCACATCATGGGAATCTATATATAACCTGCTTTAAGAAGACAATCCCAAGCCAATGGTAACAAAGAAAACATCTCCTGCCCAGGAATCATCTGGCACCTCCTATTTTGAGGTAGCATGTTAATTTTTGCACCGAATAGTTGCGAGACCAAAAATATTGCCATACATAGATATGGTAAAATGGGTAATAGATGATGTAGATGTCTTGGATAGGACTTTCAAGAATAAAATACAAGAGGTCATGGTGTCTTTTGCACAAGAAAATCTGTGACTCATGTATCAGTGACCAGAGCCTCAAAATCTCTATAACAAAGAGTTCCTTGAGCATTTTTCCAAAGAGAACGAGGACCCGTTGGATGTTACATAGACCTAGAGGTTAGGTGGAGGAAAATTCAAATGGGATAAATCTAGTATGTACCTGATAACATCCTTCTCTACCCCTCATAATTTCGTAGTAGCAATGATGTGTAGTTTATTTAGTAAAGCCGATAGCACCAAATTTTCTATGGAGTGGCTCCCATTAATTCATGAAGTAGTTACCGAAAAAATTATGAACTGGAGTCATATATTATTAGAAAATTTAGCAAAGGCCATCATGGAATGTAGATAGAAGAGAAGTGTTTCTTCAAGAAAATTTCCCCCTTTCTTTATGAGTTCTTTTGTTATGGATGCAATTTGTTTTTGTTCTCAATTTCCAAACATGGGTTGAAAGTGGATTGTATAGAAACCGATCATCATCCATATATACCATTAAATTTTGTGGTAATCTCAATTCCATCCCCATTTTTACAAAATATACCAGGGTATTATGCTACCTACTCATAATTTTTTTTTTGATAGAACAACCCCTAGGTTTTCTGAAGAGGCAAAAGTAGACATCTTTCGAGTGGCTAGATGGTTTGGTGAAGAGACGTTCAATTACATAAGATTTTTTGGGAGCATTTCTTCTCTGCATGTCATCCCATATTATGTCCCAAACAAGATATTGGGTAGAGAAATAACTTACCAGACAGTAGGGGAGGATGATTTAACCAAAGGCATGAAAGAGCATAAGAAATCCATTTGGCCATCCTTCCCATTACAATGTGGTGCTTTAACACTACATGGCTATGGGCACGCAGTGAAAGAAGTAGAGTTTATTATGTCTCTAAAGTTTGCCACAATTGCAAGGAGACAATATGACCCAAATCATGTTGGTAAAGAATTTACCACTATAATTAAAGTCTAACAGTTCACTGATGAAGAGGATGCCATCGATGACCTCTTTCAAGGAGTAGAAATATTTTCACAAGTACTACATTCGACATGATTACAATTAAGCCTAGAATATATTAATTCTTTTCATGTATATGGGAACGAGAGATTGTTAAATGTCCTATTGGACCTATTATATATTGAACCAATAAGAGAACCAACTCCTAGAATAATATTGGAGGGAAGTTCAAAAGAAAATTCTGAAGAAGAAACCCAAGAGAAGTCAACTCATGAATCAGAGCACTCAAAACAACAATCTCAGAATGGGGAAGGAAATGCAAAAAAATATTCTGAGAACGATACAACTACAAGTATTGAGGATATGGCCGAATAGGCCTTGGCAATGAAAGAGGAAGAGGTTGCTTCTACATCAGTTCAATCAGGGAAGGTTCCAGTCATTGACCTTGACAAGGAATGGGAGAAATTCAATAAGAAGCTTCAAATAAGTACTAAGGAAACATCTGAGTTTCAAACCCCCAAACAGAGCCAACACAAACCAAATCTAGACACAACAGAGAAAGGGGCTACAAGTACTCAAGATATTGATGTTATTTTTGCTCTTCCTACTTCCAAAATTGTCTTGAGAATTGAAGAGATACCTCTATTAGATATATTCTACAGTCCTACACATAAGGTGATAGTTAAAAGGAAAAGGAATAAAAGGAAACTAGACACGACGACTGTTACAACCCTAGAAAATGAACCAATGGATGTTGTGTGGAAGGACACTCATGTTAACCCATCCAAGAATCTCATGAAGTTCTCACAGTTCACAGGAGCTTATGCCATAGCAATCATTGATAAGGAAACAGAAGTCCGAATGCTACTAAAGGAAAAAGAATAGAAAATTTTTCTGCTTGAGCAACAATTAGGACACGAAAAAACTAATGAGCAAGCACAACAATGGGTAGCTCAACTTCAAAGAGAATTTGAGCAAATGAGGTTATAGCACCAAGCCAGCTTATCTAAAAAGGATTAGAAAATTCGTCAAATACAAGCCATGGTGGATAAATTCAAAGATAACCCACAAACTGACGAAGTCGTCAAATAAGCGATCAAGCTCAATTCCTTATTAATTCAGTAGGAAGAGACATTCTACCATAAAATCTCACAGATTAATCCTTACTATGAGGCCAGTGATAAATTTCCAAGCCAAGTAATTGATATGAGGTTTGAATACGAGGAGATCCATAAAACGATTTATGAATTTATCACCTAGCAAGAGTCTGAGAAGGGAAGAAAGGCTGACCTACCATCAATAGAGGAAACCAACAAAGATATTTTGTTTACAGATTGGGATTCATGGTTGAGACAGGCAGAAAGAGCGACATTGATAGCAGCAGGAGCAGCAAGCAGTATAATAGAAGTCGTTAATGAAAACCTCCATAGTGCCAACCTTGTCAAAGAGTGCATACCAGAGTTTCTACCAAATGTCAAACAACTAGAGCAACAATGGAAACAAATAGCAGAGGAAAAGGAGAAAGCAATTAAACAGCTAATGAGACTAAATTTGGAGACAAACTAGAAGTTTCTAGTAAAACCATACAGCCAGTGGATGACTTTGTGGTTTTTAACAACCTCTACAAGAAAAGTGGTGTTAGCTCTAACAGATGTCATATTTATTGGGCAGTTAAAATCCACAATCAACAAGTTGCCTTAGCTCAAACCAATGATCAACATTTCCAATGTCATAGATCAAGTTAGCCAATTAAGTTAGTTCACAGTTCAAAGGAGGTAGCCATTATTTTAGTTCTATTTTTATTTTTATTTTTTCCCACTCTGAGGAAGGTTGTTTGAAACATCCTCTGTTATTTTTTTAATAATCTATTTTTGAGGCATGTATTTTAGTATCTAAACCCCTCTCATGCATTTAGAGAGAGGTATAGAATTTTATCAAAAACACCTTTCAAGACCTTAAACTTCTATATTCTTGGGATGTTTTGATGAGATTAATGGAACAAGATCTATTTTTCTTTTTAATATCAAGCATGATCTAATGAGATTACACTTTTGTACACTTGGAGTGTATTGGATTGAATGAAATTGTGTCAATATTATTGAGCACATGAGCAGGACCTATCATATATGGTACTTTTATCTTATGATTGTGTTTTATTTATGTATTAGCAATACTTTTCTCTTGATTTTTTTATGTATGAAAGTTTGAACTATAGTTCTCCATTAATGCAGTTTTGTATAATGTTTTAGCTCTTATTTTGTTTTGAATACATGAACAATTATTATATGTGATATAGTTATCTCAATTGTTTTATCTAACTATTTATCAAAAATAATTATCGTTAAATGATTTCATTCTTTTTGGCAGCTAAATGTTCTTTATTACCAATTTCTTTAAGACATCATTGTATTTCGCATATCTTATTTTATTAATAGGTATATTTATAGTTATATAATATTAGATTAAGATATATGCATGTTTTTATCATTTAGATTAGATTATACTTAGTTGAATCATTCCCCATTACATCTTATATCATCCCATCAGTATAATCAAATCAATCCTCTCTCCAAAATTGGTCCCATTATCCCAAATCAGATCCACTATACGAAAAAGAAAAGTAGTTATTTTCAAAGGTTTGGACCAGGCGGTTATCCCCCATGTTGTCGCTGGGAATTTTGAGGCTTTAACATTTTTCGCTAGAAGGAGGGGCTAACTATGAATGGAAATAAAATCTAAATCAGAAAGCCATTCTAGGAGTAAAACTCCCTCACCATCACCTCCGACCTCTCGGTCACATTCCAAATCCCCAAACCCTAGATGTGAAGTCACGAAGAAATATTTACAATCCACTAGTGTTTTTCCAAGTAAACCAGATCAACCTTCTTCTACAAAAACTCTTGAAGTTCAATCTTTAATTCATAAATTGCAAGGGATTTCTCTCTCTCAAGAAGAATCTGAATTATCTCAAGCAAGTGTTTCTTCTCATTTTCCTTCCTCTCATAGTTTAACCAGATCACAGAGTGAAAAATTTGGGATTCCCCCCATTTGAATTTACTCTACCTCACCCTCGAAGTAAAACTAAGAAAACATAATCTGAAGCTCATAGTGAAGAGTCTCTCATCATCACCAGAAACACCCTCATTCATTCCATCATCTTCATCACAAGATCAATCAACCACCTCACCAATCTAGTTCGTGATTTACATTGTTACAGGAGCACAATCCTCTTCTACCCAATCACCTTCAACCACCGAAACATCGTCCTCTACATATATACCCATAATGGCTCAAATAACATGGAAAAATCTAGGAGTCGTTTGAATGGAAAGACCATTACGTCCACTACCTACACATCTAGAAAAATGGTTGCCAAAATTCAACTCTGATGATGGTCTTCCTGCCAAATAACACATAAATAACTTCAAGTTGTCCATCAATATGAATGCAGTTGTAAAATAAGATTCAGTTGTAAGATTATTCCCTTATACTTTACAAGGATCAGCGGGATCATGGTATTTTTCGCTACCATCTAGTTCCATTAATAATTAGGATTCATTTCAAGAACAATTCCTAACCAAGTTTGGAGATGACTCATCAACATATACTCTTCTCAATGATCTCTCCAACTTGAAAGTTGACCCTCGAGAACAAATTAAGGACTTCAATTGATGTTTTAATAAGTTATTGAAAAAAATCCCAATGACATCCAAACCTAGTGATGAAGTTAAAAATGAATGGTACATTTCTGCTCTTCCCTCGAATACAACTATTTTTGTCGATAGGGCTACCAAACCAATGTTGGAAAAAATCATGAAAGAGGCCATAGTTGTAGAAAAGTGCATTTTAGCTTTAGATAAGAAGAATTAGAAGAAAGAAAATCCAAGAAGGTCACTATCAAAGATGAATATAAGAAGAAATCACCTAAAGATCCTTTTGATCCTAGAGTTCTGCAAAATGTCCTTGAAACCATGTCCAATGAAATAGTCGACATTAAAAAGTAGGTATTTGAAACTTCTTCAAGGAAAGATTCTAGACCTTACAAAAGAAATTCTTCCCCTAATCCTAACCTTCAAATATAACATCAAATTCTGAATCATATGTGGAGAAAGAAGAAGTGTCAAAAAATGAATAAAAAATCGATGACAAAGAGGTAATTCAATTACAAGGAATATGGGATTTCATTCTTCCTGTGTCAAATAATGAAGAATCAAAAGAAGCATTACATGTCACAACTAGAAGCGGGAGCACTACTGGTTTTCCACAAACAAATCAAAAACAAAAATCGACTCTGGCTCTCAAAGATAAAAAAAATCGGTAAGAAATCTTCTCCCAAATCCACTCAAATGACTCCTCCTCAATCAAACTCTTCACCTTCAGCCAAAACCTTGCTAGTATCTGATGAAATGGAATACAACATCGTAGAATATATGAAGAAGACTAGAGCTAATATCACGTTCCATGAGCTTAGTAAGCTAAAACATCAACAAAAAGTATTTCTCAAAGAATTAAAAGCAGTCCCCACTTCTCCTCTTCTCATTGTTGTAATTTCTCAAGCTTCTCAAGAAATGGGTAGTCGTCCATCAAACAAAATGAGTTCAATTGATATTTCTTTAATAGGTGGCAGATATAAATCCCATACATCTCAATTTCTTTTGACTTTTGAAGTCTTCAATAAAAATTTGTAGAATTTCTTATTAGATTCTAGAGCTTCATCCAAAATTACCAAAAAATGTTTGTACAAAATTGAATGTCGAACCCCAAGAAGCTGATGTTCGCATTGTACAATTAGATCGATCTCAAGTCGAAGTCATAGGAGAAATCAATCAGGTCACTATTAGACTCTCATCTAGCCTGAAATTATGTGAAGTGATTGACATTCTTGTGGTCGATATCCTTGAAATATATAGTTTGATCCTCAATAGGGACTGGTCTAAAACGATTCATGGCTATTTCACAACATATTGGTCCCATATGTGGCTTCCTTATAATGGTAAGATGAATCAAATAAGGGTCAATCGTGAAAAAAAATTAAAGTATATCGTCACAGAACTGGAAGGAGAAAATGAGCTCGTCGCATAGTGCAGTAATATCATTGGGAATTATTTAGTGGAATCATCTATAGGAAATTTTAATGCCCATACATCACCCTTTTTGGAAAATTTTGTTACATCACAAGTTAAAAACTATTCACAAAAAGATTCTTCTAAATGTATCAATTTCGTAGATAAATCTATAGTCAAGTCTTTGTTTTAGAAATTACTCGTTGATGGATCTAAATATAAATATGGAGTTGGAGTGGGTTACATATTGGTTAGCCCTGAAGGGGAAAAATATGTTGGCATGCAGGCTTGAATTTGAATGCACAAATAACACTGATGAATAGGAAGAATTAGTTCAAGGTTTGTATAAAGCCAATGGCCTTGATATCAAATACCTTCAAGTATTTGGAGATTTGGAAATTTTAATCAAACAAGTGAGGAATATTATTCACTGTATTTTTGGACATTTGAAACATTATAAATCACTATTCCAAGACCTCACCTCACATTTCACAGCATTCAACATTTCCCCAATTCCAAGAATTCAAAATGCAAGTGTCGATCTTTTTGCTAACATTGCATCCAAGCTCATACCACTAGGAGATTATAGTCCTGATTGATTTTCTATAGAATTAATTTTTGGGCATTTGATTCTCGATAACATCACCAATTGTCGAGTTTTTAATAACGATCCAAATATCATAATTTTTTTAACACCTGATGGCTCTTATAATTACTAGATAATAGATGAAGTTTAGCATGATAGCCATCTTAAGAAAAAAAACAATTGCAAATTCCATACTTAAATTTGTGGTTAAGCTAGAAGATTTATATGATCTCAAGGACAGGTTCAAGAAACCTACTAACTCAAAGCTTCAAAGTTCAACTTTGAGGTTTGAATTAATTAATCTTGGAACTAACCTTAAACCTTAAAATATTAATCTTAGTCTTGGTGTTGCACCTGATGAAATATTAGCATTTATTCGTTTGTTAAAGAAATACAATTATTTTTTCTTGGAATTATGAATATCTTAAGCCATATGATACTTCCATCATTCAACATACCATTCCTATGATATCCGACGAAAAGCCTATACAATAGAAGTTGAGAAAGATTCACCCGAATTTAGAAAATTAGATCAAATTTGAATTGAATAAACTTCTCAAAGCCAAAATAGTTTTTCCTGTCAAGCATTCAAGGTGGGTTTCTAAACTAGTTCCATTCAGAAAAATTAATGGTGATATTCGCATATGTATAGAATTCCGCAATCTCAATAAATCTTGTCAGAACTTAGACAACTTTTGATTGCCTCCGATGGAATAGATACTCCAATCAGTTGCAAGCTTAAAGCTAATGTCATTTCTGGATGGATTTTCAGGTTATAATCAGAGTCTCGTACATCCAGACGATCGACTTAAGACCAAATTTAGAACCAAATAGTGAACATATTCTTACTAAAAGATGCCATTTGGATTAATCAATGCTGGTGAAACATTTTAGAGAGCCATGGATATAGATTTCAAAGGTTTGATAAATAAAATAGTGGTAATTTATTTATATGACATAACTGTGTATTCAATAAAGTGTAGTAATCTTTGAAATAACTTGAAACAAATATTTGAATGTTGTCAGAGATATGGAATTTCTCTAGATCCCAAGAAATATTTCTTTGCTTTGAGTAAGTGTAAGCTTATTCAGTTTATTGTATCTAAAGATGGTATTCACATTGATCTTGATAGGATAAGAGAAATTTCTAAAATCTCTTTGCCTCATAATAAAAAAATCCATGCAATCTGTCCTAGGTCAAATAAATTTTGTCAAGATATTTGTCCCTGAGTTTTTAGTAATTATTTTACCCCTCCAATCTATGATTAAGAAAAATTATGTTTTTAAATGTGGACACATTGAGCATGAAGCTTTTAATATTATCAAACATGAAATTATAAATTCTCCCTCCTTAGCAACTCCAATTTTTTCTATTCATTTCATTTTATATACCTTTTCTTTTCTGAGACATCGTATGCAGCTATATTGACACAAGTCAATGATGAGAAAGCCTAAGAAACAATTTCTTTCTTTAGTTCCAATTTGGAGGGAACTAAATTAAATTATTCAGATGTTGAAAAGCAAGATTTTTCTGTTTTCAAATAAATAAAACATTTTAGACCCTTTCTTCTCAAAACTCACACTAAAGTAGTAGTCTCATTCTTAGCAATGAGAAATTTACTAATGCAAAGAGAAGTAGGTGAGAAAAGGGAAAATTGGATAACACCACTGCAAGAGTATGAAATTGAGATCAAACCAACTAAAAGTGTTAGAGGTCAAGGTTTTTGCATAACATTAGTAGTAGCATCCCACTTACCAACATTATAATATTCAGGTGATGATACACAAATATGTGAGGTAAGCCTCAATGATACTGAATCTAAATATGTTTATATCATATTTTATTTGAAAAATGGAGATGCCCCTATGAAACTCAGTTATGAAAGAAAAAGGGCTTTGATTTTAAAATATAAGCAATATGAAATCATCAATGATGCTTTGTTTAGGAAGAAATATGATTATGTTTGACTTATGTGTCTTCAAGAATCTGAGGCAAAAAAGTTTTGTAGGAACTACATGATGGACAAGCTGGTGGACATTTTGGAGGAGGATACACAACAACACATAAAATCCTACATGTTGGCTATTATTGGCCAACCTTATTCAAATATGCACACGAATATGTAAGGAAATGTAAAATTTGTCAAACAACCGTTGGAAGATAGAGGAGACCTACATTACCACTACAACCGGTCAACATTGAATAACCATTTGAGCAATGGGGACTGGACATAATAGTTAAGATTGTTCCTCACTCTTCAAATAAGCATAGATATATCCTTACTGCAACTTATTACTTCACTAAGTGGGTGGAAGCAATTCCACTTAAGGTAGCCAATTCTGAAAATATCATTGAATTTATTGATCATTTTATTATTACCAAATTTTGCCTACCAACTACCCTCATGTTTCACAATGCATCTTATTTCACAGGAAATGCCATGACAAAATTTTCTCTTAAAAGAGGTTTCAAACTTAAATATTATGCTAACTATTATCCTCAGGAAAATGGTTTGGCCGAATCTACAAATAAAAATATCATAAGGATCATCAAATGAACTGTTGATCAAAGTTAGAAAAATTGGCATAAATCTTTAACATTTTCTCTATGGGCATATCGAATAACATACAAGTCCTCAATAGGCACATATCCTTTTAATTTTGTCTACGGGAAAGAGGTTGTTCTCCCTACAAGTGTAGCTATTCCCTCTCTAGCCATGGTTCAATTTATTAAAGAAACTCGTTCATATTCTATGCAATTAAGGAAATCGCAAACCCTCAAACTCGAAGAAGAAAGAGATAAAGCCAAGATCATACATGAAAATCACCAATAGTTAGTCAAATCTTCATTTGATGCAAATTCTATAAGTCCTAAATATTTTCAACTTGGAGACCTTGTATTGAAGTGGGATAAATCACATGAGGAAAAAGGTAAGCATACCAAATTCCAAAGAATATGGCTTGGCCCATTTTAGGTTGCAGAAAAAATCGGCCCATCAACTTTTCTATTGCAAGATTTATCAGGCAAGAGAGATTCTCTGCCTGTTAATGGGAAGATTTTGAAGAAATATTTTTCAAAGAAGATAACCTCTTTTATCCCTCATAAACTAGTTCCTTTACTTTTCCAAGGAAAATAAAAGTTAAATAGTATTTACTTTTGCCCTTTCAATAAAAAACTCTTTTATATTTTGATTTTTCGCTTGTATAAGTAGAGATTGTTAACAAGATAATTTTGACATTTGAGACATAAGCTAAGTTCTATTTCTCTGAGATTTTCTTGTTTTCCACCAAAATAATTTATCCTTTGTGAAACCTCAACTTTATAAACATAACTTTGTTCTATTATCAATCAATAAAAGTATCTTTAACAAAGCAAAGACTCTCTACAGATAAGCACCTTTAACTCTATAATTGTCATCTAGAAACTCTTGAGTCAATGATTCTACCCATCTAGTAAAATTTTCTCTTTTTAGAGTGTAATTCTAAACTATACTAAAACTTAAAGGATAAGAAGTCTCATTATGAGTCGACTTACCATGTTCATAGGGAAATAATAAACTGACATTACCTGTATTGCATATCAAAATAGGGTAATGGCTTGAGATTATTTTAAACAAAAGGAAAGGGGTCTTATCACAAGCCATCTTGTTTAGTTGACTTACAACCAGTGAATGGCTTTGTCATTTTTTGGCAACCAAACCAAGACAATGATCTTTAAGTAGAAAAAAGGAAATTTAAAAAAGAAAGAGAAGAGAATAGGTACATAAGTCTGAATTTATCTCCAAAAATTGCACTCTTATCTGGATGGGATACTGAATCATTGATGGTTAAAAGGTAACCCTGTCGAGGCTATGGATGCCTGCTGGCAACCGAGGATCTACCTATCAAAAATGAGTACATCTAAAAGTTAATCTACAACAACCCCCTCCTTTATCTTCAAACTAAGTAAAGACTAATGTAGATAAAGGAATTTTCATTTTGAAGACAATATTAAGTGGATGGTAATTAGGTGAGTTTTGTTTTCTTATTTAGAGAAATGTTACTTATCTTACATTTCATGTAATTACTATTTCCTGAAATACCTTTATTTGGGAAGTTTTAGAAGTTTCAAAAGACTATCAGAGGTAACTAGTTCTTCCAATGAATCGCCAATTGTTATATTGTTCAACACCCCCCCATTTATTGATTTAATAGTTAATATTATATTAATAAATGGTGATCTTTTATACAAAAATCCTCCAAAAAACTTAGCACTTAAGGGCTTTCTTTTTGAATTATAAATTGCTAAATAATATAAGGTGTCAAGTTGAATCCCTTTACAATTAGAAATTCTCACTTTATCGCATATCGCTAGATCATGTGTGTCAAAGGTTAATTAGAAAACCAGGATTTTCGAATTGCTATATGAAGGTGTCATCGTAATAAACTTAGGATATCATTAAACTTTCCATTTAAAGCTAAGACTTAAGGCATTTCTTGTAAAATGAAGCGCTTACCGCAATCCCATATTGGCATTCACAAAAAGTACAACTAAAAAATCCTTTGGAAAATGTGAATTTTGATATTGTTGCATAGCAAGCCAACACTCATCACATCGCAGAACTTTACTCAAAGGCTAATTTTGTGAACTATGAAAAGTTTGTGAAATGTGGTATGACTTAGAACCGATGAAAGTGTGCGATAAATATTATAAAACTGTAGTTAACTTTGGCACTTAGTAAAAGGTCAATTTAGGTAATAACTATTCATTTAATAAAAATTCGCCTTAAACTATAAAAGTTATGCACTCACCTTGCATCTCGCAGAATCCTAAACAACTCCGAAAAATGCACAATCAAAAAATGCGATATTGCAATTTTCGATATTGCGATAATCTCATCACAATTGCATAATCCGAATTTTCACACTTTAAACTCATTATCTTAAATATTTTCCTTTCCCATTTGTGATGTGATAGCTTCAATGAGTAATAAAGGCCACGATAAAAGATCTTAGTGTATATTTAATAAGTTTTAATGGCATTTATGTTAAAAAAGACTCGACATGATTTGATATCTTTCATCTGCATTTTTGAATAAAATCTCCTTTCTTGCCACCTTTCATAGTTAATTGTATCATTGAATTCTCACTGTCATTTTCCCTTTATGTTTATCCATAGTTTCCATTGCTCCATTTCAAGGAACCTCCGTAGAAAATAATGTCGGGATAAATGGCAAAGAAGGGAAAAGATATTACATCTGGGAAATTAGATATGATACTATTTTTATTGATACCACCTACAGCAAAGATGGAGGAACCACATCGTGCTAAGTTGTGTATAAGTTGCTTGAAGAAGAGAATCCCATTCCACTGGTAAAAAAGGCAATAGATGATGCCTAGGAATCATCTGATGCCTCCTATTTTGAATTAGCATGTTTATTTTTGCACTGAATAGATGTGAGACCAAATATATTACCATACATAGATATGGTAAAATGGGTAATTGATGATGTAGAGGTCTTAGACACGACTTTCAAGAAAAAAATATTCAAGGTCATGGGGTCTTTCACACCAGACAATCTACGACTAATGTACCAGCTACCAGAGCCTCAAAAGCTCTATAACAAAGAGTTCCTTGAGCATTTTGCCAAAGAGAACGAGGACCCGTTGGATGTTACACAGACCTGGAGGTCAGGTGGAGGCAAATTTAAATGGGATAAATCTAGTATGTACCCAATAGCATCCCTCTCTGGCCCTCATAATTTCACAGCAAAAATGATGTGTAGGTTATTCAGTAAAGACGATAGCACCAAATTTTCTATGGAGTGGCTCCCATTAATTGATACAGCAACTAATGCAACAATTATGAATTAGAGTCATATTTTAACAACAATTTTGCAAAGGCCATCATGGAATATAGACAGAAGAGAAGTTTTTCTTTAAGTATTTTTATCCCTTTCTTTATGAGTGCTTTTGTTATGGACACAATTTGTTTTTGTTGTCAGTTTCCAAACATGGGTTGGAAGTGGACTGCACAAAACCCACTACCCATCCATATATACCATAAAGTTTTGTGGGAAGCTCAATTCCATCCCCATTTTTACAAAATATCTAGGGTATTATGCTTCCTATTCATAAAACCATTTTTGATAGAACAACCTGTAGGTTCTCTGAAGAGGCCAAAGTAGACATCTTGCGAGTGGTTAGATGGTTCAATGAAAAGATGTTCAATTACATCAAAGTTTTTGGGAGAATCGCTTCTACACATGTCCTCCCATATTATGTCCCATGCAAGATATTGGTTAGTGAAATAGCTTAACAGACAGCAGGGGAGAGTGGTTTAACAAAAGGCTTGAATGAATAGAAGAAATCCATTTGGCCAGCCTTCACATTAAAATGTGGTTCTTTTGTACTACACAACTATGGGAACATAGTAAAAGAAGCAAAGATTATTACGTCTGTGAAGCAACCTCTTCCTAAATTCGGCATCATTATAGTTAAGCCCATAAGATATTAATGCCTTTTATGTATATAGGCATAATAAATTGTTAAATGTCCCATTCGACCTATTATAAATTGAACCAATTAGAGAACCAACTCCTAGCATAAGCTTTGAGGGACGTTCAAAAGAAAATTTTGAAGAAGAAACCCAAGATAGGCCAACTCACGAATCAAAGAACTCAGAACTGTTGGAAATAATACTAAGAGGGGGGGTGAATCAGTATTATCATATCAATAAAAATTTTTCAATTTCATACTCAGAAACATATACGCTACTTCAGTTAAGTGAACCCACGTGTACACGCTGCTGTGTCTAAAACAACTAGCGTATATCCAGAAATCTTATGATTCAGTTAGCTTATCTTCAGTAAATGCATCAGAACATTATTAACCATTTTAACAGTAAACAGGTGCAGTATAACAAAACAGATCATTACACAAAAGCCACACACATGAACACCAAGATATAAGGTGGAAACCCAATGTGGGTGAAAACCAGTTGCTGCAAGTCGTCTCTATCTTTCTTTAATCAGAAACTTCAGTTTACAATCTTTTGTACTGGTGCAGCCTTATACCAGTACGCAGGCTACAACCTGCAGAAGGCTACAACCTTCTCTCGTTTTTCCGGACTCTCCTGGAAGGGAGCTCCAACCCCCTTTTCTCTTGTATTAGCTAAGATACTAGTACGTAGGTGCTGGCCTACATTTTCCTTCAGGTACAACTTTTCATCAATTTTCAGACTGGATACTCCTGAAGCACAACATTACAATCTAAAGACCACGATTCATTCACAAATCATTGAAGCACAAAACAACCAATACTAGCATCATCAATATTTGAATCACTGAACCACTGAAACCTTGTCAACACCCAGTCACCAGAACACTAAGCAGACTACAGAATTCTGCAATAACAGTCAGACCCAACTGCAACCCCAAAAATTAAGCTTCAAAAGATATACGCTACTTCAATGAAACAAACCAGCGTATACACGCGCTTTTACCGAAGCCAACATGCGTACAGATATAAAAATATTTTCTTAAAACTTTGCAGCTGTACCAGACATCAGTCATACCCAAAACATAACATTGCGTCAGTGTGCAGATCTAAAAATACGCATAATCAACCATATAAAGATAGTTCATTTCAAACAATTTGATCCCGATCTATCCTTAGATCTAGTCTTCCATCAACCGATGTGATCTCTCCTTAGCTCAGATCAAGCAATGTATCATCAACCCAGAACCTGCATACTAGATCTCTTTCTTCATTAGATATTCAAGACTTTTTCGATACACTTGCCTAATGATCTTCTTCTCCTTATATAGCCTTAGGCCCTTCACAATACCACGGTCCAAAACCATAGTAACACAATACCATCAACTTCAAAACTCGGGATCAACACGACTGTCGAGATACCTTGGTCCAAAAACATAGGCTCAAGTACTGAGGACTAACTACCACGGACCAAAAGAAAGCTTCTCGACATGTACGCACTTTTCTGTTCATGAAACTGCGTGTATACGCGACTTCGTATATAGCGAGCCTGCGTATCCGCGACTTAGTATATAGCGTACCGGCGTGTATACGCAACTTGGGCTTAATGAACCTGCGTATAAGAAATTTCTCTTCATTCTTGTAGTCTGGACTGAGATCTGTCTTCAAAGAGAGTTGCCATCAAGGATAACACCTGTACCGTAGCGCCACACCTGTGCCAAAATGCCAACAAAAACAATAATCTCAGAATGGGGAAGGAAACACAAATAAAGATTCTAAGAAAAATATAGATGGAAGTATTGAGGAAACAACCGAGCACGCCTTGGCAAAGAAGTAGGAAGAGGTTTCTTCCACTTCAGTTCAATCAGGGAAGGATCCAGTCATCGACCTTGACAAGGAATCAGAGAAATTCAATAAGAAGCTCCAAACAAGTACTTATGAAACATCTAATTTTCAAATCCCCAAATAGACCCAACACAAAGCAAATCCAGAAAATATAGAGCAAGGGGCTACAGGTAGTTAGGATATTGAGGTTATTCCTTATTTTCCTACTTCCGAAATTGTCTTAAGAACTAAGGAGATACCTCCATTAGATATATTCTATAGCCCTACCCATAAGGTTGTAGTTGAAATGCAAAGGAAGAAAAGGAAACTATACACCACGAATGTTACAACTCTAGAGAATGAACCAATGGATGTTGTGTGGAAGGACACTCATGTTAACCCATCAGAGAATCTCACAAAGTTGTCATAGTTCACAGGAGCTTATTCCACAACAACCATCGATAAGGAAATGGAGGTCTGAATGATGCTAAAGGAAAAAGAACAGAGAAATTTGCTTCTTGAACATAAATTACAACAAGAAAAAACTAATTAGCAAGTACAAGAAAATGTAGCTTAGCTTCAAAGGGAATTCAAGTAGATGAGGTTACAGCACCAGGTCATCTTATTAGAAAAGGATTCGAAAAATCATCAAAAGCAAGCCATGGTGGATAAATTCAAAGATAACCCAAAAACTGTCGAATTCATCAAATAAGAAATCAAGATCAATTGCCTATTAATTCAACAGGAAGAAATGTTCTGCCAGAAAATCTCACAAATTGATCCTTACTGTGAGACCAGTGATAAATTAACAAACAAAGTAATTGGTATGAGGTTTGAATATGAAGAGATCCACAAAAATATTTTGAATCTATCACCTGGCAAGAGTCTGAGGAGGAAAGAAAAGTTGACCTTCCAAAAATAAAGGAATCCCACAAAGATATTATGTTTACTGATTAGGATTCATGGCTGAACTAGGCAGAAAGAGAGACAGTGATAGTAGCAGGAGTAGCAAGCAGTATAATAGAAGTCATTAATGAAAACCTCCATAGTGCCAACCTTGTCAAAGAGTGCATACCAGGGTTTCTACCAAATGTCAAAAAACTAGAGCAATAGTGGATACAAACAATACAAGAAAAGGAAGAAGCAATTAAACAGCTAATTAGATTGAATTGGGAGACATACTGGCAGTTTCTAGTAAAACCACATAGCCAGTGGATGACTCTGCAGTGTTTCACAACCTCTACGCAAAATATGGTTCCAGCTTTGACATATGCCATATTTGGTGGTCAGTTAGAATCCACAATCAACCAGTCACCACAGCTCAAACCAATGATCGACATCTACAACCTCACAGATCAAGGAGCTAGTCATTAGTTTAAGTCTATTTTTAGTTTTATTTTTTCCCACATTGAAAAAGGTTATTTGAAACCTCCTCAATTGTTTTTGCAATAATCTATTTTTGAGGCATGTATTTTAGTATTTAAACCCCTCTCATGGATTTAGAAAGAGGTCCAGAATTTTATCAAAAACATTCTTCAGGACATTACACTTCTATATTTTTGCAAAGTTTTTGATGGAATTAATGGAACATGATCTATTTTTCTTTTGAATATCAAGCATGCTCTACTGAAATTACACTTATATACTCTTAGATTGTATTAGATTGAATGAAATTGGGTCATTACTTTTTAGCACATGAGCAGGACCTATCATATATGGTACGTTTATCATATGACCTTGTTTTATTTATGTATTAGCAATACTTTTCTCTTGATCGTTTTATGTATGAAATTTTGAATTATAGTTCTGTATTATTTCACCTTTGTATGATGTTTTCGTTCTGATTCAATTTTGAATACATGAACAATTATTATATGTGATATATTTATCTCAATTATTTTGTCTAACTATTTATCCAAAACAATTATCATTAAATGATTTGTTTTCATTTCGCAGTTGAACGCTCTTTATTACCAATCTCTTTAAGACATCATTATAGATTGCATATCTTATTTTATTTCCAGGTATATTTATAGTTAGATAATCTTAGATTAATATATATGCACATGTTTATTATTTATATTAGATTATACTTAATTGAATAATTCCTCATTACATCTTATATCATCCCATCAATATTATCAAATCAATCGTCTTTGGGAAATTGGTCCCATTATCCCATTTGGAGCCACTATACCAGGTGAAAAAGAAGTTGCTTTCAAGGTCTAAACCGAGTGGTTATCCCCATGTTGTTACAATGAATTTTGAGGCTTCAATAGCTGGTAACTCTATAATTTCCTCAAGAAATACATTCTTGAACTATTGTAGAACTGGGTATTTTCTCAAAACATCTACATCCAAACTTCCTTACCCTTGTCACTAGAAATGTGAACTGCAAATAACCCACACCCTTTTTTGTGACTAAACTTTTCTTGCATAGTTGTCACCATCCTAACTGATGTGTATTTATTCTTTTCCTGTAAGACTCTTGGTTCCCCACTGTCATCCAATCACTCAATGGATTTTTCATATCAATCTACCTTGGTTCTCTGAAGGTACAACCAATCCATGCACATACTTTATGACCCCAATGGTAATACATTCAAATCTATTACGGTAGGCATACCATTCAAATAAAATGCACAATATCTTACCCAAAGACGAACTCACTTCTTTATACCTATAGGCAACTAGACTAACCAAGATTCTGCATGCAATTCCTTGCTCAAACCACACTTATCCCCCAAGTTAGGAATAACATAGATATAATTAGATCCAAGGTCAATCAAAATAAAAACAACTTTATTATAAAGCTTACCGTGCATCTCAATGATAGATCCCTGATGGTCTGCCTATTTTTTATCCAATGTTGCATAAATACGAGGAATGCTTTGACCAACATCCCCAATAGTCTATGCATCATGTTCACTATATCCCTTAGGTGTACGACCATGATACTATGGAAAATCTTTCTTGTGATGATGCCCTCCAAAAGTGCAACACTACACGGGCTACCTATTCTGCTCCTCAGATCAATTTCCCTATTGTCTATATGATGTATAGAGCCTCCTAGATGGTGTAACATTCTATTTATTATATGTACGCTTAGTTCTATTGGCTTTATGATAAAAGTGTTGTCCCTGATGGAAACTCACTCACAGGTCAATTTAGTTTTGATGAAAGGAAACCCATAGTGTAACAGATCCTTTTAGATGTAAGAGGGCATTGGTACAGAAGAACATGAAGATGGAACTAAAGTCTAGTAATCAGAATGAAGAAGTTGAAGGTAAAGGATGGTGAAAAGAAGTTTAAGATGTATACACATTTCCACTTAGTCAAAACAATCTATACACATAGGTCCATAGAACAAAAAGTGCGTATATGTATACACGCACTCCCGCAAGAGGAAAAGCGTGTACAGGTTGGAAAATCAAGGAATTTCAAGAGTAGAGAATACTAGGGGTCAATACCATGGTATTATCCCACAATATTGAGTGGAGTAATTATTAATTGATCCCGCCCAAGAATACTGTAGGTCTTAAGCGGTTTTTGGTCCAAGGTATTGAGAAAGGCCAAAAACTATATAAGGAAGGAGAAGATCATTAGGCTAGGGTGTGCAAGTGAAAAGTGTTTCTAAGGAATACTTCTATGTGAAGTATATTTTATGTTGCAAGGGCCATGTTGGTGATTTGATTTGAAATATTGTGTGCACCTTGAATTCGATGTTGGATCAAGATCATGACACATAAAACCATGTATCATTGAATGATTTGATTTTGGTTGGGCCAGATCTGATTGTGTACACTTGTTTTATTCTTTAAATGTCATTATCTAGGTTTGTTTGAAGTCTAGAATAACAACAAAGTTATGAGTTAATATTTGTAGATCTATATGTTGGTTCGTCTCATTAAAGACATGTGTACATGTAGATTCTACTCTTCCAAGTAGCGTATACAAAGGAAAAACCTATTCTATCTAATTAGTTATGTTGTTTTACTGTTGTCTCTCAACGAAGTCTTCTTGGATGTGAATGTAAACCTAAATGCATAAGGAGTTTGATATATGATTGATTGCTTGTATAAGTGAGAAGGGTGATCTTTGCTACTGCCTGTGTGAAGCTCTATAAATTGATAGTAGATGTTCAGTATATTGTTTGTTGGCACAGATTTGGTTCAGATGTTTTATGTTTCAGAAGTTTTGAAGGTATACGTAGGTTGGATAAATTAAGTAGCGTATACATTCTGATGCATGATTTTTGAGGTTGCAGCGGGTTATGAATGATGGTGCAGGTTTCTGGGTTCAGCATGATGTTCTAGTGAAAATGATCTTATTTTTTAGATTAACTGATTGTTGGTTGATGCAGTTTGAGTTTCAAAGAGTCTGATGGGTCCAGTCTGAAAATTTAATGAAAAGAGACATTCATGTATATTGTTGTGTGCCAGGAGCATCCAATCTAAAAATTTATGAAACTTGGTCCCTGGAAGAAGAGAGAAGGTCATAGCCTTCTGTAGGTTGGTGCCAAGATAATAGTAAACACATTAGCTAGTACAAGAGTTAGGGGGTTGTAGCTCCCTTACAGTAGAAGATAGAGGAAGAGAGAAGGTTGTAGCCTTCTGCATGTGGGTGCCTACGTACTGGTATGAGTTTGCACCAGTGCAAGATTGTAAACAATTTTTCTTATTATTAAAAGAAGACATAGATGACAGCAATATGTGGTTTTCACGCACATTGGGTTTCCACCTTAAATCTTGGTGATCGTGTGTGTTGCTTATGTTTGATGGTTTATTATATTTTTACTGCACTATTAAATAAGTTGCTAATGCACTGATTAAAGATCAACACATGATAAATTGACTAAATCACAAGTTCTGCGGGTATATGCTAGTTTCTCTAATTAGAGTAGCGTGTACAAGCTGGTCCACTTCACAGAAGTATCGTATATAAATCTGTTTAGGAAATGAAAAATTATTGATCTGATAATATTGGTTCACCACCCCTCTCAGTATTATTTCCAATAATTGGTATGAGAGCAGGTCCTTCAGAAGTAGCTTGATCACTTGAAGGAAGATCTTTTAAGATGAGTAATCATGAAGGCATGGGATCCACCAGACCACCAATATTCAATGGGATGGGAGAAACTTAGTATATTGGAAAATAAGAACCATATCCTATCTACAATCACTTGGAGCTGAGTTTTAGGAAATTGTGGAAGGAAGATATCAATTTCCAGCAAAAATTCCTACAGACTCTGCAGGTAAGAATTTATACAAAACCAATGCCAAAGATGTCAATACGTTATTGTGAAGTCTATCAGAATCAAAATTTGTCAAAGTCATGCAGCTCAATACGGCCAAACATATATGCAACAAAATCATTTAGAGCTATGAAGGAGACTCTCAGGTAAAACGTGCTAAGCTTAAAACTCTCAGAATTCAATATGAAACTCTTCAGATGCATAGTGATGAGAGTGTCGCTAGTTACTTTTTATGTATAGATGAGATTGTTAATTGTATGAAGACTAGACTAGGTGAAGAGATAAAGGAAGCTACGTTAGTTGAGAAAAAATGGAGATCTTTCTCTTCTATATTTGAGTCAGAAGTGTCTGCCATAGAAGGAAAATATGTTCTTCAAACTATTACCATGACTCAACTCCATGGAATTATAACTACCTTTGAAATGAGAAAAGGAGGTCCATTAGATATGAGAGAATCTGCTTTTAAAGAGTCAACAAATGGAAAAGAAAAGGAAGAGCACAATGAATCAAAACACATTTTAAAAGAAGAGGATGAGGTAAATTTTGTCAAGAAGCTTCAACAAGGTTCTGGAAGATTCAAAGGTAAGCTACATTTCAAATGCTTTACTTGTGGTAGAGTTAGAAATTATGCTACCAAATGTCCTCATAGAGATAAATATGAAAAGGGAAAGGAATATGCAAAAGGAAATAGAAAATAGGTTGTCAATAGAAGGAGTTACTATACGGATGAAGATAGTGATGGCTTATCCAATAGAGATGAAGATGAAACTAACCAAGACTATAGACAACTCATGGCTTATGACAATGATGATTTTTTGGATGCCTTAGAAAAGGAAGACTTTCTTGAAGAAATCACTAAACTCAAAATATGTTTAGAAGAAAAGAATATTATCATTGATACATTGACACACCAACTCACTAAAAAAGAAAAATACAATAAAAATATAGAATGTGAAATTGTGGGTCTAACAAAATAACTTGAGAAGACAAAATCTCTTAATCTTTGATTTGATAAAGGATTTGAAACTTTAAATGAAATCATAAAAGTTCATTGTTATCCTCTAATAAAGACGGGTCTTGGATATACTGAAGAATCATCTCAATCATAGAAGTCGTCAGCCTCCACCAGAAGCTACCTTGATGCATCAAAGACCAGTGAACAATATGTCAATCGTCAACAAAGGGCTAAAATTACTCATCAGGTAGATCATACTAATTTACGCCAAGGACGAATATCAGTAGAAGCTTCAACCAACAGGTAAACAATGCCAAAAGATTGTAGGATCGTGGAAACTTCTTTAATGGGCAATTTATTTCATGTCATAACTTTAAGCATAAGGCTGCTCAATTTGTTGCTTACAAAACCATCATGATTAGAGAAGCATGAAATCAAATGAGTGTAACAGGAATCAAGAAAAATTCCTATAATAAAATTTCTCCTCTTGAAAATGAAGTAGAATGTTCAATTTGTAACAACTCTGGTTCTGAAGAATCTGAATGTAGGAGAAAATTTTGGCCATCACTTCAAAATGAGAAAACATCATTAAATCCCAAGTTATGGAGAAAGAAGGAATCTCAATCAGAAAGATGTGGCATAGCTTTATATGCAACAGGACAAGAAAATCAATGGTACATCGACAGCGTATGCTCCAAATGCATGACAGGTGTTAAAGAGAAACTTCATTCATATAATGCTTTAGAAAAGGAAAAGAATATCTCATTTGGAAATGAAAATCTAGCTTTCGTTAAAGGTAGAGGTTTTGTCTTCTTTAAAGAAAAGGTTAAAGCTGGAAATGTCATGTATGTATATGGTTTAAAGCATAACCTGTTGAGTGTCAGTTAAATGTGTGATCAAGGAAATGAAGTTGTGTTTTGATCAAATAGATATGTGGTTTGTGAGATTCATATAGGAAATACATGACCAAAGGAACAAGGACTCCAAACAACTTATACATATTCAAAGGAGGACGACAACAATGCTATCTAAGGAAAATAGATGAAAACTGGCTATGCCATAGAAGATTGGCACATCTAAAATTTTCTCAAATAAGAAAAGCACACATGCTCAAGGTAGTTTGTGATCTTTGAAATATCATCATCCCAGAAAATACCATATGAAAACCATGTCAAGTAGGTAAGAAAACTAGAGTTCACTTCAATGAAAAAGAAGGATCAGTAAGTAAGCCTCTTGAACTCATCCATACTGATTTATGTGGACCAACAAGGAAAAATTCACCTCATGGAGAGGAATACTTTAATCTATTTATTGATGATTTTTCTAAGATGTGTTGGATAGGTCTACTAAAGCATAAAGATTAAGCATTTGAAAATTTTAAAGCCTTCAAATCTTTAGTTGAAAATCGATCGGATCAAAAAATCAAATGTCTCAGATCTGATCGAGGGGGAGAATTCACATCATATGAATTCTTCGACTTTTGTGAACAACATGGAATAAAGACGCAAATATTTGTCACAGTAACTCCTCAGCAAAAGGGCATGGTGGAAAGAATGAACAGAATAGTTCAACAAATGGCTCGAGTAATGCTTGATGAATATTGAACTCCTGCAACCTTCTGGGGTGAAGCTGCATTTGTTGCCATGACTATTCTCAACAAAGTGAATGTTCGGGTAAATAGAAATCAAACTCCATATGAACTTTGGTATGGTAAGCCTCCTATTGTAAAGCACTTTAGAGTGTTTGGAAGAAAACATTTCGTCAGAAGGACTAATGAAAAACTTGGTAAGTTCGAACTCAGAGCAGATGAAGGAATTATTCTTAATTATTCATCCAGAAGTAGATGATAAAAATTTTATAACAAAAGTATTCGGAATTTTTTTGAAAGATTTGATGTTTTAATTGATGAAGCATGCAGAAATACGGAAAAAATGAAAGAAATAGAGGAATATGAGAATGAGGAAGATGCGGAATGCTTTCCCACATCAAATCAAAATGATATAGAAGAAGAATATAATGAAGAACCAGAAGAAGGTACAATAGACAAGGAGAAGACTTCATCGAGGTATGTTTAGAACAATCGTCCAGAATCTCAAATTCTAGGAGTTAACGGGGTTGGTGTGTAGACAAGAAGAACTCTTATAGGGACCTCAAGTTATCTAGCATTACTATCCTCCACCGAACCTTACAATGTAAATGAAGCCTAAAAAGATGAATGTTGGGTCAAGGCCATGGATGAAGAACTTGGCCAAATTGAAAAGAATGATACTTGGGAATTAGTTCGTAGACCTCATGATAAAAATGTCATCGGAAAAATATGGATATTTAAGAATAAGCTGAATGAAAATGGAGAAGTTATTAGAAACAAGGCAAGACTTGTTTGTAAAGGGTATGCTCAACAAGAAGGTATAGATTTTGAAGAAAAGTTTGCACCCATTGACAGACTTGAAGCCAGAAGGTTGTTTCTTGCTCTCTCTAGTTTTCAAAAATTCAAAGTATATGAAATGGATGTAAAATCAACCTTTCTTAATGGAGATTTAGAAGAAGAAGTTTATATTGAATAGCCAAAAGGATTCATTCTTGGAAATGATGAAAAACTCATATGCAAGCTCAAAAGGCCTCTCTATGGTCTAAAACAGGCTCCAAGAGATTGGTATTACCGCCTTGAAAAATATCTACAACAACAAGGTTTCATAAAAGGTTCTGCAGATAGCAATTTATACAGAAAGATTGAAAATGATAAACTTATAATTATTGTTGTTTATGTTGATGACATCATCTTCGGTAGCAATGAAGAATCCATGAGTCATATTTTTTCTCCAGTAATGCAGCAAGACTTTGAAATGTCCTTACTTGGTGAACTTACTTATTATCTTGGTCTACAATTACATCAAACAAAAGATGGTATCTTTCTTTCTCAAACCATATATCTTAAGTAGATCTTGAATAAATACGTAATGGAAGATTATAGACTAGTATGTAATCCAATGGTAATAGGATGTTGTCTCAGTTCTAATGATGAATCACCAGCAATATACCAGCCAACTTACAAATCTATGATTGGGAGTTTTCTTTATCTAAGAGGTACCAGACCTGATATCATGCATGGAATAGGAATTGTTATAATCTTCCAAGCAAATCCAAAGGAATCACATCTCCAAGAAATCAAAAGAATTTTCAAATATCTTCAAGGAACTCAGGACTTTGGTCTATGGTATCCTAAAGATACAATTCTTACTCTTCATACTTATACAAATGTTGATTGGGTAGGAAATGTGGATGATTGAAAGAGTACCTATATAGGAGAATCCTATATGGGTTCACAGTTGGTGTCTTGGTTCAGTAAGAAACAAAGTTCGATTCCCTTATATACAGCTGAAGCAGAATATGTGGTTGTTGCATCTTGCTGCACACAACTACTTTGGATGATGCAAACATTGCAAGACATTCAGATCACATTTACTCCACCCACCTCCATTATATGTGATAATACAAGTTCCATCAGTATTTTGAAAAATCCAGTCATGCACTCCAAGACCAAGCTCATACCCATTAAGTACCATTTTCTATGAGAACAAGTGCTTGAACAGAAGGTTAAATTGGAGTATGTTCCCTCCAAAGAACATGTTGTTGATATATTCACTAGACGCTTCCCATTGAAACATTTGAATATCTCAGACAAAAGCTGGGAGTAGTTGTTGCATCATCCTGCTGTTAAATACAGTTTTCAGAGGAAGGTTTTATACGTGGACTTTATGAATTATAGTCACGTATACATGTAGTTTTCTATGGATGAAGGAGCGTATATGTTTTTCTGACAGAAAAAAAATGGTTCATAATCTGATATGGGTGCTATGTCTAATATTGATGATTACAGTCTAATGATATGCTTTGTTCATTGATTTTTATTTGACTGAAAAATATGCCTTGATGGATGACTTGTTGACAATGCACATGTAGCATAGGTTTACGGGGAGCATTAGCCTTCACACACATTCTACATTGTTGGCATCATGGTTGCTAATTTCATCTATGGATTCAGATACTTATATCATTTGTTTCATATGTCATGTAAATATCTAGGTTGTGATATGACTTCTTCTGTCATGGTCTATATTTCAATGAGTCCTATTGGACATATGATGTAATTTGTATCCCCACTTTTCATCGGATGGATGATGTAATAATTGTTGTATTTCTGTCATGTATAAACAATTAGTATATCCCCACTTGGTTAGGTGGATCAGTCAAACATGGTGCATCCACACTTGGTTGGGTGATTGATGTATGTATCAGTCATTGGTCATAGGGAGGTCATACTCACTTAGTTGAGTTATAGAGTCACGTTATTCTTTTGAAACATATCTCTGCAGAAACAACATGTACTTAGGGGCAGCATGGATAGCATAATGTATATCAAAGGGGGAGAATAACTTGGTCTACCCTTTCCCTTGATGTCAAAAGGGGACAATATTTTGGTGTTGGTTGTTATATCTAATAGTTTCTAAAACTTGCAATAATCATCACCAGCATGGTTGCCATCAAGTCCAAAGGGGGAGATTGTTGGCATTATGATACAAGTGTTTTCCTTGATGGAAACTCACTCACAGGTTAGTTTTGTTTTGATGAAAGGAAACCCATAGTGTAATAGATTCATTCAGATGTAATAGGGCATTGGTACAGAAGAATAGGAAGATGAAACTAAAGTCTACTTATCAGAATGAAGAAGCTGAAGGTAAAGGATGGTGAAAAGTAGTTTAAGATGTATACATAGGTCCAATTAGTCAAAAAAGTGCATACACCCAGGTCTACAGAACAGAAATTTTGTATACGTATACACACACCTCCATAAGAGGAAAAGCATGTACATGTTGGAAAATCAAGGAATTTCAACATTAGGGAATACCAGGGGTCAATACCATGGTATTAGCCCACAATACTTAGTGGAGTAACAACTATTTTATCCCTCCCAAGAATACCATGAGTCCTAAGTTGTTTTTGGTCCGATGTATTGAGAAAGGCCAAAAACTATATAAGGAGGAGAAGATCATTATGCCAGGGTGTGTAAGTGAAAAAGTTTTCTAAGGAATACTTATATCTTAAGTATATTTTATGTTGCAAGGGCTATGTTGGTGATTTGATTTGAAATACTGTGTGCACCTTGAATTGAATGTTGGATCAAGATCATGAGACCCGAAATGACATATCAGTGAATGATCTGATATTGATTGGGATAGATATGATTGTGTACACTTGTTTTATTCTTTAAATCTCATGGTCTGGGTTTGTCTAAAGTCCAAAATAGCAGCGAAGTTATGAGTTAATATTTATAGATCTATACACTAATTTGTCTCGGTAAAAACACGAGTACATGCAGGTTCTACTTTTCCAAGTAGCGTATACAATGGAAAATCCTATTCTATCTGATTAGTTATGTTCTTTGACTATTGTTTGCCAATGAAGTATTCTTAGATCTGAATGTAAAACTGAATGAATAAGGAATTTGATATCTGATTCATTGATTGTATAAATGAGAAGGGTGATCTTTGCTACTGCCTATGTAAAACACTGTAAATTGATAGTAGATGTTCAATATATTGTTGCTTGGCACAAACTTGATTCAGAAGTTTTATGTTTCATTAGTTTTTAAGGTATACACAAGTTTGATTAAAGGAAGTAGTGTATACAGGCAAGTTGGGTTCAGTAAAGTAGCGTATACATTCTAATGCATGATTTTTGAGGTTTCAGCTGGTTCTGAATGATGATGTAGGTTTCTCAGTTTAACACAGTGTTCTAGTGACAGTGATCTAATTTCTTAGATTAACTGATCGTTGGTTCATGCAATTTGAGTGTCAAAGAGTTTGATGGGTCTAGTATGAAAATTTGATGAAAGGAGGCCTTCATATATATTTTTGTGTCCCAGGAGCATCCAGTCTGAAAATCTATGAAATGTGGTCCCTAGAAGAAAAGAGAAGGTGGCAGCCTTCTATAGACCATCACATACATACTAGTAAACACATTGGCTAGTACAAGAGCTACGGGTTTGCAGATCCCTTCGAGTAGAAGCTGGAAAATGAGAGAATATTGTAGCCTTCTATAGGTGGGTGCCTACATATTGGTATGATTCTGCACCAGTACAATATTGTGAACAAATTTTCTTATTATTAAAAGAAGACAATGATGACAACAACAAGAGGTTTTCACCCACATTGGGTTTCCACCTTAAATCTTGGTGTTCATGTGTTTTTCTTATGTGTGATGGTTTATTCTATTTTACTGCATTGTTTAATAAGTTACTGATGCACTGATTAAAGATCAACACATGATAAATTGACTAAATCGAATGTTCTCTGGGTATACGCTGGTTTTTCTAATCACAGTAGTGTGTACACACTAGTTCTCTTCACAAAAGTAGCGTAAATAAATCTATTTAGGAAATGAAAAATTATTGATCTGATACTACTGATTCAACCTCCCTCTCAATATTATTTGCAACAAGGTCTTGCTCATTGTTTGTCACATTTTCCTTTGCTCCTTGCATTACCTTTATAGTATGGCTTTGTATCAGACTTGCATTTTGATTTCTCATAGCAATCCCTTATCTTTCGAATTATTTCCTTTAATAATTTAGGCTCATCAAACCTAATCTTGTCTTTAAATGCAACCAAAAATCCACTAATAAAACTTTGAATGTTGACCTCATCCTCTGTGAGATAAGGCACATACCTTAGTAAATCAAAGGACCTGTTAGTGTACTCCTTGTCTATCATCGATCCCATCTTTAGCTCATAGAATTCTTTTTCCCTATTATCAAGGTACCTCTTCAATAAATACTTCTTGAATAGTCGCTCAAACTCACTCCAAGTCAAGTATTCCTCATGAATACATCTGACATTCTCCACATCTTCCCACCAAATGTCTTCTTTACATTTGAGACCAAACATAACTACTTTGGCTTTCATTCTCTCTGAATAATCATGTAGCCCAAAAAAATTCCTCATGCCAAGCAACCATGCCTTTGCATCCTATGGTTTCTTCATCTCTCCATCAAAAGTAGGTTCCCTTTATTTCTTAAACTCATCTATAAAGTATCCCCTATCACTCGTCTTGTACAGATGATAACAATGACAATCATAGTGCCTATCTAAATTAGAACAAAAATAATACCTGTGTCTATCCCTTCCCCTCTCCAGATTGTCCAACAATCTACCATCTCTAACTGTATCATCTCTATCTAACCTATGGCCATCGTGCGACCTATTGCCATATGCCCCATTAGATATGTTCTCCTACTCATAGTTGATATGTCATTGTCCATGTCATTGTAAATCTAAAGAACTCTAAAGTATCACTACATTTACCTCTGCTTGTTTCTCCTGCGCCTATATGATTCTATCATTATCTTCCTTACAGCTCATTATTTCTTTCTTTATGTTTCTCAGTGTATCTTCCAATTGGGAGAGTTCCCAACACCGTATTTCTCTTCTGATTCATAGCGAGAGTTTTTATAGTTTACCATCTTGCTATCCATTTTATATTTCTTCCTACAAGGTATATCATGTCAGCTAAACCAAATCCGAATAAACCAACATACCTTAGTATATCTCATAGAAGATACCTTGCCTACAAGATCAACAAATCAGCATGATACATGTATAACATAATCATGACAACATATAGAAACATAACACATAATCATATAACCATGCAACCATCATTCTAGCTAGGGTCCAATCATCAATGCATGAACTTATCAACAACTCATACCATGACCTCATGCATGACAAAAACCACTACATCACTGTACAATTGACCACATGCAAACATTAGCATGCATAAGCAATGTGTAACCAACCATACACATGCATAAACACATGTAATAAAGCATACATGAACAATACTTGTAACTAAACCTACAAGAATCATACATGTAACCAATCATACAAGAATGTAACCAAGTATGAAAATTGATACATGTAAGCGAAATATAAGAACATGTAACCAGTCATACACTCACGACAATGCATCCAACAATAACAACATCAACTTCAACATGGCAACATCACTACAACCATGATCAACATTATGCAAATGAAACACACACATGGAATGCAAGTGTAAGAGATGCACATGCGACTCACATGCATGCATGATCAACAAACATCGCATCCAGTCTAGGGGGTGAACCATGATCTCGTACCACTCTGTAACATCCTCCTCCCACATCTACCCAAGAAACAGGTCAGTTGGGGTAAATATGTGATGAGAGGAAACTATGATATGATTCGACCTCCTAATTCATGTTAATGAAGTGGAACCGATGGAAACACATTATATAGACATTCAACATCAGCACTAGGACCTTCAGGAGCCAATCTAACCTTTCTACCAACCATCCTTTGGATCCAACTGAGCGTTTGGAACACTTGACCTAGATGCGCTCATGCTATGAGCATGCCAGTGTCCAGGGACCTTTGGATGCTCTCATGATAAGGACAGGCCAATGTCGAGGGATGTTATGAAACCAGCTCACAAAAAGATAGAAAAGAGAGATCCACGCCTTAGAATTCAGCCTCTTCGAGGGGGCAACCTCCTTTACATTACATAAATGAACAATTCTTGGATGATACAAATGAAAATACCTCCTTTCTATATATAGGAGTCTAAGTGGTCCCAATACAATCAAAGCCTACATAACAATAATATTGTAGGGCACAACAATAACAATAGTGGGCTTCTATGTGGCACAATAGTAACAATATGGGCACTACATGGGTACATCAATATAAATAAGGGGTATAACTACAATAGTAATGGGGTAATCACTAGTATTATAGGGACCCAACATGCCCCTCTCCTTCAAAAAAGTGTTGTCCTCAACGCTTGAGTAGTTCAGGATACTTCTGCATAAAATTCTCATCCTCCCATGTGGAATCTTCAGCGGATAAGTTCTTCCACTTGATAAGGTACTCTGAAATTGATCGATTTCGTAGCTGTCGAGTTCTTGTTTCTATAACTGCTTCCGGTTCCAATATAATTTTTCCTTCTTCGTCAAGTTCTGGCAATATTGTTTGAACTGGGAGCTTGTCGCCTATAACCTTCTTTAAGCATGAAACATGGAAAACTGGGTGCAATCGAGAAGCTGCAGGAAGCTCCAATTTGTATGCCATAGTACCTATCTTTTGCAACACCTTGTACGGACCATAATACTTTGGTGATAATTTATTATCCTTCTTAGCTTGCTTGAGGGACATTTGCTTATATGGTTGTAGCTGTAGGAATACCCAATCACCTACATCAAAACTTCTTTCACTGCGATGCTGATCTGCCTGTTGTTTCATTCTATTCTGTGCCAACACAAGGTTATCCTTTAAGAGTTGGAGGACTTGTTGTTGATGTTCGATGTGATGTTCCACTGCCTGAACCTTAGAATTTTCTCTTAAATATGATGTGATGGATGGTGGTTGATACCCATAAAGTGCCATAAATGGGGTCATTTTTGTTGCTGTATGGAAGGAAGTGTTATACCACCATTCAGCCAGAGGCAACCATTTGACCCATTGTGTCTGTTTATCAGATACAAAGCAACGAAGATATCCTTCCAAACATTTGTTTACTATCTCAGTTTGCCCATCAGATTGAGGATGATAAGATGAGCTATGAGCTAACTGAGTACCAAGACAAGAAAATAATTCTGTCCAAAAATTTCCAGTGAAAATGGGATCTCTGTCACTTACAATAATCTTTGGGTTTCCATGTAGCTTTTGAATTGTTTCCATAAATGCAGTAGAAACTGTACTGGCTTTAAATGGATGTGATAATGCACAAAAGTGTGCATACTTGGTAAGTCTGTCAACTACCACCATGATGACACTCTTTCCCTCAGACTTGGGTAAACCTGTGATAAAATCCATTGAAACCTCCTCCCAACGTTGGCTTGGAATGGATAAAGGTTGTAATAGACCCGGTGTCTTAATTGTTTCAACTTTATTTTGTTGGCAAACCAAACATTCTGCCACAAACTTTTGAATATCTGATTTAAGGCCATCCCAAAAAAATTCCTTCTTAACCCTGTGGTAAGTTTTTAAAAATCCTGAGTGCCCTCCTAAGGGAGAAGTGTGCAATTCCATAAGAATCTTTTGTTTTAGCTGGGAATTCTTACAGAGGTATAAGCGATCTTTGTACCATAACGAATCATTTTTCCAGCTAAATGTATCAGACGTACTGGAATCTTGTTGTAGCTTTCGAATAAGTGCCCACACTTCTTCGTCATTCTTCCATTCCTCCCTTGCTTCATTTATCCAATCTGGTTGGATAATAGAAATGGCGCACAACAATGCTTCCACATCCTCATCCTTTCTTGAGAGTGCATCTGCCACCACATTTTGCTTCCCTTTTTTGTAGATGATTTCAAAGTCATAACCCAACATCTTTGTGACCCACTTTTGTTGCTCTTCAGAGGATAATCTTTGTTCTAAAAAGTATTTAAGGCTATCATGATCTGTTTTTACCTTGAAGTGTCTTCCCATTAGGTAGGGTCGCCATTTCTTAAGTGCATGGAGTATTGCCAACATTTCCTTCTCATAAATAGCTTTGCTTAAAAACTTTCCCTTGATTGGACGACTTTCAAAAGCAATGGGTCTTTCATCTTGCATTAGAACAGCACCAATTCCATTTCCTGAAGCATCACATTCCACAATAAAGGTTTTTGTGAAGTCCGGTGTAGCTAAGACCGGTGCTTGGCACATTGCCTCTTTAAGATGTTCAAAGGCCTTTGTTGCTTCCGGAGTCCATGAAAATGCATCTTTCTTCAATAATGTTGTTAGAGGTGCTGCTATTCTCCCATAATTCTTAACAAACTTGCGATAATACCCTGTCAACCCAAGAAATCCGCGCAGATGCTTTATGGATGTGGGGATTTTCCATTCCTTAATGGCTTTAATTTTGCTAGGGTCTACCTTAACTCCTTCATGAGATACAATATGACCCAAATATTCCACCTCCTGGACTCCAAAGAAACATTTGGATCTTTTGGCATATAATTGTTTCTCTTCCAATAGTTGTAGCACCCTGTCAACATGTTCAACATGATCCTTCCAAGACTTGCTGTAGATTAGTATATCATCAAAAAATACTAACACAAATTTTCTAAGGAATGGTTTGAAAATTGAATTCATCAAACCTTGAAATGTTGAAGGTGCATTGGTAAGGCCAAAAGGCATGACCAAAAATTCATAATGACCCTCATGAGTTCTAAATGCCATTTTCGGAATGTCTTCAATCTTCATTCTGATTTGATGATATCCTGAACGAAGATCCAACTTGGTGAAGTAAATTGATCCATGCAATTCATCCAGTAATTCATCAATGACAGGAATGGGGAACTTATCTTTAATAGTGAGCTTGTTGAGCTCCCTATAATCCGGACACATGCGCCATGATCCATCCTTCTTGTGCACCAATACTACTGGAGCAGAGAAAGAACTTTGACTCGGTTGAATTATACCAGCCTCTAGCATTTCTGCAACCATACGTTCAATTTCACTTTTTTGGACATAGGGATATCTGTACGGCCTGATGTTTGGAGGAACACTTCCTGGAATCAGATGAATAGCATGATCATGATCACGCATAGGTGGGAGACCTTTGGGAGTCTCAAATACCTTGGAATGATTGTCCAGGACTTTTTGGAGATCTGGAGAAATAGATGATTCTAATGTGGAAACATCTAGCGAACATAATTGTGCAATTACACCCCTTTGCTCCTTTTTTAGAAGCTTTGTCATACCATTAGAGCTGATTATCTTTCCTGGTTTCCCTGCAATACCCCTTAATTCAACTTCCTTTCCTTCCACAGAAAATTTCATGAAAAGTTCTTGAAAATTAAAAGCTATTGTACCCAAGGATTGTAGCCATTGGACTCCTAGTACAACATCAGCACCTCCCATTGGAATGGAAAGCATTGGGCTAGTCAATACATATTCTCCCATGGATAGCTTGATATTATGGCACTTTCCAGAGCAATTTATTGTTCCTCCATTTGCAATCATCACTTGACACTCTGGTGCTGGATATAGGAAGCAATTCAATTCTTTTGCTACCCTACAATGAATAAAATTGTGGGTGCTTCCTGAATCAATCAACACTATTACCTTTTTCTTCTTGATTTGTCCTTCTATCTTGATGGTTTGAGGAGTGGTAATTCCCGCCAATGCATTACAAGATATGGTCGGATTTATT
This sequence comes from Pinus tabuliformis, assembly GCA_031772625.1. Classification (NCBI taxonomy): domain Eukaryota; kingdom Viridiplantae; phylum Streptophyta; class Pinopsida; order Pinales; family Pinaceae; genus Pinus; species Pinus tabuliformis. The sequence continues at coordinate 1,148,640,262 of CM062818.1, read as the reverse complement.
TGTTCTTCATCTAGGCTTTGTTCCTGGAGTATATCTTCTTCTTTTGACCTTTCTTGCTCCTTTTCTTCTTCCTCTTCACAATCTATGTAGAATAATTTCTTCTCAGCACACTTATGACCCTTTGTGTATTTGCTATCACAATTGTAACAAAGCCCTTTTGCTCTTTTTTCTTCCAATTGTTGTGGTGTCAACCTTGTAGGTTGTGGAAGACTATGGGCAACAACACTTCCATCTTTATAGTTGTGAATGGTATGCTTCCTAGTTGCCATAATTTTGCTTTCCATTTTTCTTGCTAACCTGAATGCCTTCTCTAATGAATCAGGTTCCCAAAGGCGAACATCATGTTGGATATTATCCTTTAAAGACCCTATGAACACATCAATCCTATGCTCCTCTGGAATATCTTTTACCCTTATGTTCAATTTTTGGAACTCCTCAATGTGCTCCATTATTGAACCCTTTTGTTTGAGACTTATCAATTGGCTAAAAAAAGTGTTGTTTTTTGTATCCTCATAATGTGCTATCAATTCTTCCGTAAAAATTGCCCAAGTGATAAATTGTTTACGAGAGCAAAGCCATTGATACCATACAAATTGATTTGGTTCCAAATATAAAGTTGCCATACGTACCTTTTGTGTGTTTTGCACATTATTGAGATCAAAGAACTGCTCCATCTGTAATATCCATGTGGCGGGATCCTTGCCATCAAACTTCCTCATATCAATTTTTGGAATATGGTGGGTCTTCGATCCAACATTAGAATCTATGGAATCATGATTAACATTACTTTTTTTCACATCATGAGTTTCCTTTACAACCTTTTCACCATTAGTAAGTATCTCTTGTAGAAAATTTGTCAAATCTGTCTTCAAATCTGCCATGTCTGTCTTCAAATCTGTCTTTAAACTTGCCATGTCTTTCTTCAAATTTGTCTTCAAATCAGTCTTCAAATCATCCATCTTAGCTTCCATGCCCTTTATCTTAGCATCTGTTAGCTTTTGTGAGCATGACATTTGTTGCACTTGTTCTTGTAATTTTGATATATCATGTAGCATTTCTTCCTCTTCTTCATGAGTCATGCTAGAGCTTTCAGGTTCCTTACTAGGCGTTTGCATTTTCTTTTCTCGGGGCATCAGTTACCGATAATAATGCTTTACTAGGCCCTTTGAATTCCTTCAAACCAAGCTTATGCAAAAATAAAAAATAAAAACTACACACCTTTTTTTACTTTGTAGAAGCCTGATATTGAATCTGATGTACCTCTGTAATTTCGAATCATCCAATTCTGAAATTGTGATTTGTAGTAGCTTTTTGTGTCCTCTTTCCAATGCCACTAGTCTGAACCAAATTGGATTCTCCAAGAAAGAGTTATGCACAATCTCCCGCAGTGACCTGATTATAGACTGTTTCAGTAGAGCGAACTTGTATGAAGTGACACGTGTCACTGTTTCAACCCTTGACTCTGAAAAATATATAGAAAAAAACTAAAGTTCGTCCTCTTTCTGTAACTTCTTACGAAATTTCAATCCGATGCTCAGAAAGAATGTTATGACGATTTTCCCCAGGTCACCTGTTTTGGGTGTAATTCAGGAGTCTGGAAAAAGACCAAATTCCACAGATCATATCTCCGAAAATATTGCACGAAAAGATCTGAAATTTGGACCCAAGGTTTAGCGCCAATTCTTCTCAAATGGGTTTTTTTTGTGACTTCTGAAACGTCACAGAAAAAAAGTTATAGCGAACATGCCACGATGACCTGTTTGGAGCAGCGAAACCCTAGAATCCAAAGCTCTGATACCAAATGTTATGAAACCAGCTCACAAAAAGATAGAAAAGAGAGATCCACGCCTTAGAATTCAGCCTCTTAGAGGGGGCAACCTCCTTTACATTACATAAATGAACAATTCTTGGATGATACAAATGAAAATACCTCCTTTCTATATATAGGAGTCTAAGTGGTCCCAATACAATCAAAGCCTACATAACAATAATATTGTAGGGCACAACAATAACAATAGTGGGCTTCTATGTGGCACAATAGTAACAATATGGGCACTACATGGGTACATCAATATAAATAAGGGGTATAACTACAATAGTAATGGGGTAATCACTAGTATTATAGGGACCCAACAAGGGACCTCTAGACACTCTCACAAGCCTACAAGCCAGCATCTAGGGACTATTTTGCACACTTTTGTGTCAGTGTCCCTAGGATTTGAGCCACTTTTTTAGGTGCAAAGCCCAGGTTGCTGCCTAGAATTGAATGACATCTTTAGAATAGTAAATTAACAAGGAAATGAGAGTACAAATGCAATCACTTGAATAATACCTTGACTCATCTCCTACTAGCCATGACATGGATTTCAGCAATCATGTCACAAATATGTAATCTACATGTGTAAATAAAATATTTGAGCATAGGGGTCACATACTTAGGTGAGAATTGCTAAGAAACATCGATGGCTCAACACATCAACTTCCATTTCATCCATTTAATCATAAATACATTTTTCATTCATTTACTAGTAAAAACATGATGAGAGTGTTGGCATTATGATGCAGGTGTTGTAGTTGATGGAAACCCACTTGTAGTAGAACATCTCACTTATACATAACTAGATGAATCTACAAAAGAGAGATCAGATGTGACAGAACACATGGGATGTAGGGCAGCTCAAAGCAATCAGTTCAGATGTAATGTACAGTTCTTGGTATGGCAAGTTAGCTCTACCATCAAGTCCAAAGGGGGAGACTGTTGGCATTATGATACAAGTGTTGTCCTTGATGGCAACTCACACTGATGACAGATCATAGTGTAGCAAGTCAGTAGCAAAGAATTGATGATCAGACTACAAAGAATGAAGAAAGAAAAGTATATACGCAGGTTCACTATTTACCAAGTCGTGTACACACGCAGGTTCACTATATACCAAGTTGCGTATATACGCAGGTTCACTGTATACCAAGTAGTGTATACATGCAGGTTATACACACAAGTTCACTGTATACAAAGGTGTGTATACACGTGGGATTGCTGATCAAAAGTCGCGTATGTGTATTCACACACATTCATGCACGGAAAAGCACGTACATGTGGGAAAGCTTATTTTTGGGCCCATGGTATTTAGACCTATGGTTTTGGACCTTGGTATTACATTTGAAGTGTTGAACCCATGTATTGGGTCCCTAGTATTGGTTCTAAATGGTTTTGGACCATGGTATTGAGTAAGTCCTAAGACTATAAAAGGAGAAGAAGATCATTAGACAAAGGCATTGAGAAAATCTTGAATATCTGATGAAGTATGAGATCCAGTATACAGGTTATGGGTTCATGATGCTTTTCTTGATATGAGCTAAGGAGGAATCTCATTGGTTGATGGAGAAAAAGACTGAGGATAGATCAGGATCAAATGGTTTGAAATGAATCATCTCTATATGGTTTGATTATGGTTATTCTAGATCTATATACTAACGCATGTAATGTTTTGATCTGGGTATAACTTAAGTCTGAAATGGCTGCAGCTCATGAATGAATATTTATAGATGTATATGCTGGTTGACGTTGATAAAAGCATGTACATACACATGTTATATACATGTAAGTAGCATATACCATATACACTATGATATTTGAAGTTACAGCTGGTTCTAGTAGTTGATGCAAAGTCTGAGTTCTGGTGATTGTTTACTGGTGTCAGTATTCTCCATATTCAGATTGGTTGATTATGTTTAGCTTCAGTGTTGATGGATGAGACCTATAATGGATTTGGATCATAATGACTTATCTTTATGTCATCTGATGGACTAGAACTAGTTGCTAACATGCGCATTATCCTTGTATATGTAATGATCTGGTTATGTCTGAAGTCAGGGAGTGCGACGATGATATAAGTAAGTAATTAATGACATATACGCTAGTTCGCTTTGGTGAAGTTGCGTATACATGCTGGTTCGGATCTTCCAAGTAGCGTATGCACTCTGATGCATGATTTTTGATGATACAGTTAGATCTGAACATTGTTGCAGAAGTTCTATGTTCTTCTCTGTGTTGTGGTGATTGCAGTTTGTTGACAGGGTTTCAGTGTTTTACTATTGGGTGATTCAGAAATTGATGATGCTAGTGTTGATTGATTGTGTTCTTCAATGATATTGGGTCCAGTATGAAAATTGGATGAAATGTGGCCTTTCAATTATGGTGTTGTGCTTCAAGAGTATCCAGTCTGAAAATGTATGAAACGTGGTACCTGGAGGAAGAAAGAGAAGGTTGTAGCCTTATGTAGGTCGACACCTACGTACTAGTACCTTAGCTAGTACAAGAGCTAAGGGGGTGGTAGCTCCCTTCCAGTAGCAGCTGGAAAACGAGTGAAGGTTGGATAATTCAGTAGGCTAGCACCTACGTACTAGTAAAAGGATCGACTAGTACAAGAGCTAAGGGGGTTGCAGTTCTCTTCCAGGAGAAGCTAGAGAACGAGAGAAGGTTGTAGCCTTCTATAGGTAGAAGCCTGTGTACTGATATAAGACTGCACCAATACAAAAATATTGTAAAAATAATTTTCTTATTAAAAGAAGATAGACATGACTTGCAGCAGGCGCTTTTCACCCACATTGGGTTTCCACCTTACATCATGGTGTTCATGTGTGCTTCTTGTGTGTGATGATCTATTCTATTTTACTGCACCTGTTTATTATTCATATGGTTAATAAAAGTTCTGAGTCACTAACTAAATATCAACACTTAATGGATTAACTGAATCATAGGTTTACTGGATATAATCTAGTTGCATTAGACACAGTTGTGTGTACACGCAGGTTCCCTTCACTGAAGTAGCGTATATGAATCTAAGTATGAAAATGAAATAGTGTTTGATTTGATAATATTGATTCACCCCCCCCCCCCCCCCCCCCCTCTCAATATTATTTCCAACAATTGGTATTAGAGCAGGTCCTTTGGTAGAAGCTTGATCGCTTGAAGGAGATGCATAGAACATTAGGAAAGAAGCTTAAGGAGAAAGTGCCTAAGAAAAAGAAGACATCCCAGAAGAACTATGACAGTGGGAGAATCGATTGGGTAATATGTGGGAGAAGCACTTCAGATTCAGAATCTGAACAAGAAAAAGAATTATTAGGTATGAATTTGTTATCCTCTGGTGATACATTTCTCCATTCATTTGAAGATGATGAAAGTGATAGTGAAACAACTAAATTTGCTGTTATGAGTGAGAAAGAAAGATATCAAATAGAGGCAGAATTTAAAAGGCTTACAGACAAAATTAGAGATGAACAAGATCTATTGCACAAAAGGGAATGTATCTCCAAGGAAGAATTTACCAAACTAAAAGCTCAACTAGAGGAAGGAAACAAGGTAAGGAATCTATTCAAGGAAAAGGAAGATCAATGCCAAAAGTTTCATAACAATCATGAAACTCGGAGAATGATCCAATTACTATGGAAGTCTTGAAGCTACTATCCTCTCACTAAAAGAAGATCTTGAAGAATCAAATAAGAAGAATAAAGAACTACTCCAATCTCTTGAAAGATAATAAAATGACGTTCTTGAACTAAGACACCAGTTGGAAGAGGGAAGAAAAGCTGAAGAAAACATGAAGAAGAAGTATCATGAAAAGGAAGAGCAACTTCAGGTTGAGGTAAATATTCTAAAAGATAACATAGAAGAAAAGGATAAGCTCTTACGATTTCAAGATAGTACTAAGTTCTTGGATGATATTTTTAGTAGTCAAAGGTCTCCTGCTATCAAAACTAGTCTTGGTTTTCATGAATCTATTAAAGGTGGATCTAGTTCACAAAATAAGACAAGGAACACTAATGCACAATCTGAAATACTCAACAAGGAGATGAGAGGTCAATCTCATCAACAACCAAGGAAAGAAATTCTTCAAAGAAAATATTTTACTCCTCCGATGAATAATGTTGAATGTTATGTATGTCATAATCTTGGACATGTTGCAGCCAGATGCAGAAGTAGAATGGTTCAAGACCATCACACAGAAAGATCATCACGTTCCAAGTACTTTAAGGGATATTGTTTTTCTTGCAATATGTTTGGTCCCAAAGTTGTTGATTTCTATAGAAGGAATATGAAACATGTAAGATGTTATTCATGAAACAAGATTGGACATATAGCAAAGGAATGCGTGAACAAAGTACGGGCACATACCAAAAGGTGAAAACATCATTACACTTGAAGATATGGAAGAAGAAGGAAGTACTGTTAAAAATATGTGACATAGCACAATGTACAGACATAACAGAATCAGAGGAAGCTGAAACTGTAAAACTTTAGTGTTCTAAATCTCATATGCTAGTTTCATAAAGATAAGTCGCATATATACGTGAGTTAGACAGTGCACAATCATGTATATGTCAGTTTGAGAAAAGCAGTGGGACAGGCTCAGGAAACGGGTTTGATATGATTCAGCCCATTACTTGCTCTATTTGATAATGGTTACAATCCGTTGATGATGTGTGGAAATTTCTTAGTACTTGTAAGATGTTTAGAAGTGTTTTGATCCTAACTTGTTGATGATGATGCCTTGATACTTCTTGCTGATATATGCGTAATCAGATCTGACAGTAAACTAGATGGCACGGGTTCAGGGGGAGCATATACTTTGGATAATGCATTGTTGGAATTATGGTTAGTAGTCCTTGGTGATGATGCTTATATGCCTAAATGATACATCTTTCTATGATATGATTATGAGTTTTCCAAGATAAAATCTCATATGATTCTTGGGGTTACATAGTTGGTGTTCAGATTAGATTTGTGGTTGATTCTCTGATGATGCATATATGGTGCTTACATGGTGGTCTTAATAAGGATAAGGAGAAGTACACAGCTTGAATACACAGTTTAATTACTTGATGATGAGTCACTTATATGCTGTTGTCGACATATAATATAATTATGATGCATGATTCCTATGGTTCTTAGTGTTCACATGAATGAGGATTGTTGTTGTTGATGATATCAAGAACTCTTGACAAAAGATCTTGAGCTCAAGATACATAGTGCTATGATTACTCAAAGTTGCATTTTTGGAGACACAATGATGATGAGTTCTTACCCATATGATGACAGGTTGATACTTACATATACAGATGAGGGATGTCCCCGAGTGATGATACGTGGATGATATCTAAGATCATGCAGATCTTGATGTTGATGAGATGGCAATGGTGTCTTTCACATATGATATAATGTGAATGATTTTATAATGCTCAAGATCAAGAGGATGAATTGATATCTATATGCAGACATATCTTGTCACAGGTTGATGTTATCTACACTAACGGACATATAAAGGTTGTTGGTCTTGACGTTGTTGACAAATGCTTATGGAGCAGACCATACATTGTGTATGATAGTTGCTGATGATTATCATGGTCTTATTTAGATGTTTGGTCTTTGTTATAAATGTCATGTATATCATTCAATGTAAAGTTCATATCAAGACTCATGATGTAATAGTTTGTCTCTGTCTATTGTAGTCATTTGGTGAATCACTTTTGGTCATATGATGTAAATTGTACCCCCACTATGCATCGGAAGAATGATGTAATATTTTGGTCATGTATAAACAATTGGTATCTGGTATATCCCCACTTGGTTGGGTGGATGAGTCAATATTGGTATATCCTCATTTGGTTGGGAGGTGGATGTATGTATGAGTCTTTGATGATAGAAAGGTCAGTTATGATGTATAGAGTCATGTTCTTTTTGTAGAACCTCTTTTTGCAAAACTTGCTTACAGTCAGGGGGAGCATGAACAACACACTTCAACAGAGTAGATATTTTAGCATGTACTCAGAGGGAGCGTGGATAGATTGGTACACCTTGGCATATACAAAGGGGGAGCTCAATCAGAGATTTCAGCATGTACGCAGAGGGAGCATGGAAATATTGGTACAACTTTTCATATAAAAAGCGGGAGCTCAATCAGAGATTTCAGCAGGTACTCAAGGGGAGTATGGACATGAGAATGTATATCAAGGAAGAGAATACCTTGGTCCACCCTTTTCCCTTGATGTCAAATGGGGAGAATGACTTGGTATGGTGGTCCCCATCAAGTCCAAAGGGGGAGATTTTTGGCATTATGATGCATGTGTTGTACTTGATGGCAACCCACTTGTAGCAAAACATCTCACTTATACATAACTAGATGAATCTACAAAGAGAGATCAGATCTGACAGAACACATGGGATGCAGGGCAACTCAAAGGAATCAGTTCAGATGTAATGTACAATGACAACTCTTTAAGTTGACAGTTCTTAGTATGGCAAGTTAGCTTTGCCATCAAGTCCAAAGGGGGAGATTTTTGGCATTATGATACAAGTTCTTTCCTTGATGGCAACTCACGCAGATGACAGATCATAGTGCAGCAGGTTAGTAGCAAAGAATTGATGATCATACTACAAAGAATGAAGAAATAAAAGTATATACGTAGGTTCACTATATACCAAGTCGTGCACACACGCAGGTCCACTATATACAAAGTCGCGTATATACACAGTTTTGCCATATACCACGTAATGTATACAAGCAGGTTATACACGCAGGTTCACTATATAAAAAGGCGCGTATACAAGTGAGATTATTGATCAAAAGTTGCGTATGCGTATGCATGCACTTTCATGCACAGAAAAGTGCGTACATGTGGGAAAGCTTATTTTTGGGTCCATGGTATTTAGACCTATGATTTTGGACCTTGGTATTGTGTCGGAAGTGTTGAACCCAGGTATTGGGTCCCTAGTGTTGGTTCTAAATGGTTTTGGACCATGGTATTGAGTAAGGCCTAAGACTATAAAAGGAGAAGAAGATCATTAGGCAAAGGCATTGAGAAAATCTTGAATATCCGATGAAGTATGAGATCCAGTATGCAGGTTATGGGTTCATGATGATTTTCTTGATATGAGCTAAGGGGGAATCTCACCGATTGATGCAGAACAAGATCTAAGGATAGATCGGGATAAAATGGTTTGAAATGAATCATCTCTATATTGTTTGGTTATGGTTATTATAGATCTGTATACTGACACATGTAATGTTTTGATCTAGGTATAACTTAAGTTTGAAATGGTTGCAGCTCATGAGTGAATATTTACAGATGTATACGCTGGTTGACTTTGATAAAAGCATGTACATACATAGGATATATACATGTAATTATTGTATACCATATACACTATGATATTTGAAGTTATAGTTGGTTCTGGTAGTTGATGCAAAGTCTGAGTTCTGGTGATTGTTTACTGGTGTCAGTATTCTGCATATTCAGATTGGTTGATTATGTTTAGCTTCAGTGTTGATGGATGAGACCTATAATGGATCTGAATCATAATCGCTTATCTTTATGTTATCTAATGGACTAGATCTGGTTGCTAACATGTGTATTATCCTTGTATATGTAATGATCTAGTTATGGCTGAAGTTAGGGAGTGCACCGATGACATAAGTAAGTAATTAATGACATATACGTTGGTTCGCTTTGGTGAAGTTGCGTATACACGATCGCTCAGCTCTTCCAAGTATCGTATGTACTCCAATGCATGGTTTTTGATGATATTGTTAGATCTGAACATTGTTGCAGAAGTTTTATGTTCTACCCTGTGTTCTGGTGATTGCAGTTTGTTGACAGGGTTTCGATGTTTCAGTATTGGGTGATTCAGAAATTGATGATGCTAGTGTTGATTGATTGTGTTCTTCAATGGTATTGATGGGTCTAGTATGAAAATTGGATGAAACGTGGCCTTTTAGATTATGGTGTTGTGCTGCAAGAGTATCCAGTCTGAAAATGTATGAAACGTGGTACTTGGAGGAAGAAAGAGAAGGTTGTAGCCTTCTGTAGGTCGGCACCTATGTAGTAGTACCTCAGCTAGTACAAGAGCTAAGGGTGTGGTAGCTCCCTTCCAGTAGCAGCTGTAAAACGAGCGAAGGGTGGAGCATTCAGTAGGCCGATAGGTTCGCTATATGCCAACCTACAAAAGAGACAACCATATATATCTACTGTTATAAAACACATACATTATCAGCATAATGTTGAGAATTTAATAGGGAAATAAGTGGGTTAGTTATCTTAGCTTGATAATTGTTTTTGTTACCTTTTTATTTATTATCTTTGTTCCTTATTATTACCAAAACAATAAGAGCAGTGACACAATATACAAGCTACAAGTGAGGGCCAAAACCCCTCCTCTTGAGGGGAAAACCCGTAAATCTCTTCTCCTCTTATAAATTCTTCAACTGAAAAATACCACAACCTAGTGACTCAAAAAAATACCTTCCAAGATGAATATCAACTTAGCTTCTAGCTATAGTGACTTTGACCTCCCACTGTAGATCCAAAATTCTAGCTCACGACAAGTGTTATTGCTTGTCTTAGAGACTTCGATCTCCCTCGAGTAACCTTCTCCTCCCTTCCCTTGCCTTTTCTTGAGCTTTATGGCTAATAAGACACCCTAATATACCTTCACTTTCATTTTCCTCTCTTCCTCTTGCAAGATTGAACCAGAAATAGTCCCAACACAGAAACCCTAATTTTGACCTTCTCGAGAGACAGAGATCTAGCCCAAGCACTTCGACTTGTTCAATTTCCCCTCCTTTGTTCCCTCTTCTTTGACTTCTTCTCATCCTCTTATTCACATAGAATGATATGAGTGAATGTGTATAATGGAGAATGAGTCCCCCTTTATATATAGGCTATCCAAAGGGTAGATCTGGCTCTTCATGCAGGCTAACTTGACAGCTCATTAGGTTGACTTGATCTTGGAGGTATTTCGACACTTTAAAGAGAAAATATTTTTTTCTTTACAAGATAAAATGTGCCCATAGGGTATTTAACATATTACAATGACTCTTTAACCTAAGACAAACCCGAGAAGAACTCAATGGGTTCTTAACATATAAAATAAAAGAACTTGTGCATGAAACCCATGCTCCAATAATAATTTCTTTCGATTATATTATTTACAAGAATACATTTCATACTTATGAAGTTCAAACCTAGTTACACATTCTTCAACTCTCCCTCTTAAATAGGGAGGTATTCATAAGAGGTTGATGGTGATTCTTAATATGAAGAGGTCTCATAAAATAGTTGGATTAGCAACCCACTTGTATAACATCATATGAACCAACATTGTTTACATAGCAAGCCCTTGATGAAAAACTCTATCCACATGATCAAAGAACAATGTTGGCAAGACCAATGATTTATAAACACCATAATCATTATATCACAGGGTTCATACTCTACCCGAGTGTTCACAGAGTATGACCCTCCTTTGGACTACTGTTATATTGGATAGCTAGTCCTCAAAGAATATTCGTCCATGACTCCTCTTGTCTTGAATTCCCTACGACATTCTCAAAGAGTATCAAATGCCACATGATTATCCAATCCTCCATTATTTCTTCCCAAGTGAAGACAATAATGTAGTTTCTATCTCTCCCTCTCAATTAGGGAGGATGCATCAACCAAACCAAGATTACCCCTTAAATATACAATATTATTGTTTGGAAGTGACTTCGTCAATATATCAGCTACATGTTCATCATTGGAGATGTATTGTAGCTTGAGCACATCATTTTGTACTAGTTATCATATATAGTGATACTTGTTGTTTAAATTCTTTGTCTTTCCATGAAACACTAGATATTCAGACAAACATATACAACTAGTGTTATCACAACATATCATTGTAGGGTTCATCGGTCCTTCAAATAGATTGGATAGAAGCTTCCTCAACCATATTGCTTCTCTACTTACTTCACAAGATAAAACATATTCAACTTCAGCACTACTCAAAGAAATTGAGTCTTTCGTTCTACTCATCCATGACACGATGGAGGATCCCAAATTAAAACATGCTCCTATAGCGCTTCTTCCATCTTTCTCACTACCTCTTGAGTCGAAACTTGTATATCCAACTAATTGTACATCATTCCTTCTATCATACTTTAGACATTAGTGTATGGTTCCTTCTATATATGTTCTAATATGTTCTCTTTCTACCCAATGGTCATGCTTCGACTCCACTTGAAATTGATTGAGTACATTTACTACAAAGCATATGTCTGGATGAATATTCACCAAGTACATCAATGAACCAGTGAGTTTCCTATACCTGGAAGGATCCACACGGCTAGATTCAGAACTCCTTGGTTTCTTCAAGTCTGTGATCATCAAATTAGCCATAGGTTTGCAGTCCATCATGTCAAACATTTTCAGTAACTTGATCACATACATTCCTTGACCCAAATAAACTTCATTAGATCCTTGCCAAAATTCTAGTCCCAAATAGTAATGCATTAGCCCAAGGTCCTTCATGTAAAATTTTTCTACTAGATCCTTCTTACATTCTTCAATTTGACCTTCTACACTTGCCAAGAGAAGATCATCTACATACATAAGAATGATTATAGGTTCATTATCTACAACCTTAATGTAAAGGTTGGAATGAGCAGAGCTATTTGTGAAGCCTACCCTTTGAAGGTATACATCCATTCTAGCATACCATGCCCTAGGTGCTTGTTGGAGGCCATATAGTGCTTTCTTCAGTCTGCAAACATATGCCTTTCTATATTTGACTTCGAATCCTAAGGGTTGCTTTATGTCAACTTCTTCATTTATTATGCCATTCAGAAACACAGTATTGACATCCATTTGGTGGATTTTCCATCCCATCAATGTTTCCAGAGATAATAATGATTCAATCATTATATATCTTATTTTTTGAGAAAATGTCTCTTCATAGTCGATGCCTTCAAGTTGAGAGAAGCCTTTAGCCACAAATCTTGCTTTACACTTATCTATACTTCCATGAGTTGCATGTTTGATCTTATAGATCCATAAGTAACCACATATTGTTCTTCGGGCCTATGCACGATCTCCTAGAATCCATTCTTCATTATAGATTGATACTCTTCATTCATGGCATCCTTCCATTCTCGATTATTTGTAGCCTCTTCAAAGGAGGATGGTTATGCTTCTATCAGTTTTTTCATATATGTAGCATAGTGAGAATATATCTTTGGTTTATTGCTTTCTATAAATGAGTATGTCACTGCTCCATGAACCTCTGCATTAGCTAGTGTATATTTCAATCAATTTGGTATTTTTCTTCATTCGAGGATTACCATAGGTTGAACAGGTTCATAGGGACCTTCTTCTTCATCGTGTAATTCTTCTTCTCCTTGGTCCCTCAAATATCGAAAGCTCCTCATCATTAGAATCTATGGAGATTTCCTTTGATCTCTTAAATGATATGATCTCATCAAATATGACATCATGACTGACTTCTATGTGATGTCCATCTCTCATGTAGATCCTATAAGCTTTTGATGAGTTTATATATCCAAAAAATATTCCCTTGATGCCGAAAGGATCCAACTTCTTTGTTGTGTTCTTTGGTATATGGGCATATACACGACACCCAAAGATCCAGAGATGATCTACAGATGGCTTCTTTCCAGTGAATACTTCTTATATAATTTTTTTATCTAGAGGTCTATAGGGACTTGATTTTGAATGTAGATGGCTGTGTTTGAGATTTCTCCCGACATAAACTTTGGTAGATCATGATCATGTAGCGTTTCTTTTACACTTTATACAATGGATCTATTCATTCTTTCTGCATCTCCATTTTGTATGGGACTATCAACTCCCTCACACTTCTTACAAAATTCTATAATATATTTGGATTTATATTCTTCTCCATTATTAGATCATAGTATCTTGATTCTTCTTTCTATAAGGTTCTCCACTTGATCTTTGAATTCTTGAAATTTCGTAAATACTTCATCCTTAATTTTCATTAAGTAAACCCAGGTCTTTCTTTAATGATCATCTATAAGTGTGACATAGTATAGATGAACTACAAATGATGTAGGAGTCATAGGACCACATACATCAAAGTTAATGAGATCCAAGATTTGTTTTAACCATGAAGCACTACTTCCAAATGGTCTCCTGGCATTCTTACTCAATGCACATCCTTTATAGACACCTTCATGATACTCTTTCACATTAGGAATTCCATCTAATATGGAACTTAGGATTCGAAGGATTTTTGTAATGTATATGACCAAATATTTGATGCCAAAGTGCACATGGGATAATTTCAATGTGAACTAGGGCTTGAGCCATAGGAGACATTAATCTGTAGAGTCTTCCTTATTGAATTCCTATCACTTTAGCCTGATATATACTTGAGCCTTTTCCCGAAACAACTACTTTTCCATCAATGAAGTCTATTATATCACCCTTTTCTTCTATACTTTAAATATAAAGTAAATTCTTGTGAAAACCTGGAACAAAGAGAATGTTATTGAGGTCAATGTTGCTTCTATCTTTTAGCTTTATGGAGGTTTATCCAATACCTTTTATAGGATAGATATTTTTGTCTCCATGTTAAACTAAATAAGTGGACTTTCCTTTTGATAAGGTCTTCAATCTATTGGTGTGACCAGTCATGTGCCCTAATGCACCAGTGTCAATTACCAAAATGTCTCCATATTGAAATGTGCCAAGGAGATCCGAGAAGAGATCTTCATCAATTTCTTTGATTGATACCTCATTTGTAGAGAATAAGAAATTACATGCTTACTCAATACCTTTCTTGAGATGGATTGAAATCTTCTTCATGAACTTCTTAATTATAGTGGAGATCTTCATGATGTCCTTAAATAAACTTATCTCTAATACCATGTTGAGAATTCAGTGGGGAATTAAGTAGGTTAATTCTCTTAACTTGTTAATTATTTGTGTTACCTTTTTACTTATTAGCTTTGTTACTTATTATTACAATGTGCGATACATCAAACAACCACCAAAATAATAAGAACAGTGACACAATATATAGGTTGTAATAGAGGGCCAAAACCCCTCCTCTTTAGGGTAAACCCTGTAATCCCCTTCTCTTCTTATAGATCTTTCAATCGATGAATACCATGACCTAGTGACTAAGACAAATACCCTCCAATACCAATATCAACTCAGCCTCCAGTTGTAGTGACTTTGACCTCCCACTGTACATCTGATATTTTGTCTCACGACAACTGCTGCAAATGTTGTTGCTTGTCTTGGAGACTTCAATCTCCCTTGAATATCTTTCTCTTCCCTTCACTTGCCTTTTATTGAGTATTAGGGCTTATGAGACACCATAAGAGACATTGACTTTCCTTTCCTTTTCTTCCTCTTCCGAGATCGAACCAGAAATAGTCCCAATGCAAAAGACCTAATTTTGATCTTCTCAAGAGAGAGATATAACCCAAGAACTTCGACTTCATTGACTTCCTCTTCTTCATTCAAAATTCTTTGAATTATTCTCTTCCTCTTCATTGCATAGAATGAGATAAGTGAATGTGTAGAATGGAGGACTTTTTCCTCTCTATATATAGGCTCTTCCAAGTAGTAGATGGTCCTATTCATGTAGGCCAACTTGAAAGCTCATTAGGTCGACTCGATCTTGGAGGTATTTCATTAGTTTAAAGACAAAATAATTTTTTCTTTACAATATACAATGTGCCGATAGGGTCTTCAATTTAGGAAAATGACTCTTTAACCTAAGACAAGCATTACAAGCACTCAATGGGTGCTTGACCTCTAAAATAAAATAACTTGAGCATGAAACCCATGCTCCAATAATAATTTATTTTCATTTTATTATTTAGAAGAATACATTTAATAACTATGAAGACCAGACCTAGTTACACATTCTTCAACACATAGTAGCAACAAAAATACTAAGGAAATCACAACCATATAACCCACATATAGACCAATATAGTACTCATATAAATATAAGGAGAAATAACCTCATATTGATGATGTAGAATCCAAGCCCTGGATGGGACTTCCACGTTCCACACAAAAGTAGAATGACTAAGCCAAGTGTTTCTTCAACCATTCACCCCCATTTCATATTCCAAGCATGAATGTGGAATCTCATGAAACATGTCAATCCAAAGTCCAACTACCTCTACCCATCGAAAAATGATCCCATGTCACAGTTGGACATCAAAAACCATCATCAGATTGGTCTCTATCCTAGCCTTTCAGGGCTCTAGATCATTTGTTCCAACCAAGGGTCGATTCGAAATGGATGGGATAGGCAATCTAATGTCAATCCAACCAATCCTCCATGCTAGTCACAAATCATGACCAATAATCCACATGCATATGCCATGCATGAAAAATACTAGTGAGAAATACATACATACAACTCGACACCTGCAAGAAAATCTTATTGTAGTCATTTATCCTGATGTAATCTTAAGCTTTCCTCCTCTTCCTTTGCCTTCTTACTCAAAAAATCCAAATATGCCACACCCTGCAAGAGTGCTCCAAGAAAATTCTAAGTATCCAAGAGGATGAGAGAGAGAGAGAGAATAATTAGAGAGCTCCAACACTAAACTGGAAAAAGGTTACCCACAGATCCTCAGAAGCCTTTCTACGAATGACGCCTCTATTTTCTTCATTTTCCATTATTTTCCTTTAATTTCCTCCTCACATGTAACTTGTGACCTTTCACCTCCATTTTCTCCTAATTTACGCTATTTTCATAAATAATTGTGCCAAAATTCCATTTTTGCTTTTGAAATCCTTAGCTATTGCCTTTGCCAATTTCCTTAGCCATTAATATACCGATGAACACCCACACTAGGATGTCTTGCTCGAGATTTAGCTTGGAATAAGTTTCGCATCAACCATGGTTATTATTTTTCCTTTATTAACTTTTATTACATGGAATTTTCACAAGGGCTATTACACTGGTCCTTCATGGCGACATTCTATAATTCTCTCTTAATAATTAAATTTCCATTATCAGTTTCCAAATGTTGAATTTGTGACTAGTAAATTGCTTGATCCTTGACTTGTTAAAATCTTCACCAAAGTGAAGCTTGCACTAACAAAAAGCTATAAATTTTCCATAGAATTTTAATGGCTTTGAGGGGCATGCACAGTGAGACATGACTTCAAAAAACCAACACTCTTTCAACACAAAGATATGAGACGCTTGTTCCTCAACTTGAAAACAAAAGAATCCCCTTGATGCTAAGAATGTTTTGATATCCACTCTTAATCACAATGGAGAGTTTAACAATGTGCATAATTCTTATGATACAATATTAACAAGAAAAATGATCAGCACATCATATGTCCAAAATATAATACTTGTGACAAGATAATTGAGGAATAAAATGAATCTAGAGATTTAATTGTGGGTAATGTGATTCATTTAGCACAACGAATCTCAATAAATATAAATTGTAAATGAGACCACACAATGCTTTTTATATTATATCATACATGGAATGTCAAGGAATTTGCAAAGACATAACCCTAAATTGGATAATAATCATTTCCCCTATCATAACAGACTATAAAAATTAGCATCCACACTGAACGGTTACAACATTAATATGCCGGACAACCTAGCAGGTTCCTCTTGAATTTCAACCATTGTTGAGAGGTAATTGACATGCTACCCACAAATTATATTTAAACAATATGACAAATATAAAGTTCAAATAAAATAATCATTGATATACCTGCAAAATTCCTGCACTAAAGGTCATTGTATTCTTATGTAAAATGCACTGGATAACAAAGCTTTTCCAAATTACGCCTAGACTAAACCAAGACAACTCATGGATCAAAATGAAAACTAATAATCGTTACCCACAAAATGATACAAGAGTACATGTGAAATATAATCTCAAATATAGTCCCATTATGCATGAGAAACAAGTTACTAGGGACTTTTCCGATCCCAATAGGTCAACTAGTGATGTTCAACTATGCTATTTGGAACAAATAATAAGATTTAAATTTATCATTTCTAGTGTTATATAGACTGTCATCACGAAAGAAGATAAAGAAAATAATTCAAGAGGTATCGTAGAAAGAACACAAATTTTCCTACCCATAACTAAACTAGAGCTAATCAAAATTAAAAACCTTAAACCAAGGCTATGTATGTATGGACTGGAAATAATGAAATCAATCACTAGCAAAAATGAATTTGACTGCAAGAGACTGTTAAATTTGATTAGATGATTCACTAGTAAAGGAGAAACAACCCAGAAAACATACTTACCTAACCAAACCCAAGGGAAAGTTGATACAATAATTAGTACAATTCACTTGTCTCATATTTTTAGCATCAATATAATTGTAATATCCCTAGCCTAATCTACTATAAAAACTCTCAAAAAAAGAGGGTGGTTGAATAATTGAATACTATTAATTCTTATATTGATATTACATGAACAATATTCTTGTAATTCTTAATTATAAGAATATTACAAAAATTAAATCTTATTTCTTTTATCTACAAGAATTTGTATTCTTCTATCTGCATAAATTATATTTCCAAGTTGGAATATTTTATGAGTTTTAGAAATAATAAGTAATAGTTTTATAAAAACTATGGATAAGTGATATTGTGTGGATAAGGCAACAAAAATCTACGTTGAAAAGAAGAGCATGAGAGATTTATGGATGCTCTATTGATTTATTGCAAATTTATAAAAATATGATTTAAGGAATGATTTATGGGTAATTTATGGAATGTTTTTAGGATTTATAAAAGCTATTGTATTTTTTCAATTCTACTTATTTTAAGCCTATGGAAAATATGAGAACTAATGCCATAATACATGTAGAATGGACACAACAGAAAATAAGGAGGGATTCCAAGCATGCATTAAAAGGTAAGTAACTATGTTATTTGAAAATTATTGTGTTTGCATATGATGCATGAAGAAATAAGAATCAAATTTATTTGCTTGAAAAAAGTCATATGATAAAGAGTTGAGATTATTTTCTTGGGAAAACCTCTATGGACTTCCATGCATAGAGGAGTAACTGTTTTTCTCATTGAATTCTTAGAATATTCCATGTGCATTGAACTCTTAAAATATTTTCATGGCTAAATAATTGTGTGAATTGCATAATTTAATAGAAAATAGGGTCCAAATATGTCTTCTTATATCGAGAAATGTGATATATGTGTAAAATACGAAAGAGGTTTTTGTAAATTATTCTTTTATCACAAGACGCCTCATTCAGATCGACAAATTTGTTTTCCACTTCTCAAAATGTGTGTCTAAAGTTGATGGAAAAAAAAAAAATTATGTAATATTTAAATATGGAAAAATGGGCTGCAAAGATTCATTGAAATCTTCTTAACCATGAAACCTAGCTAAAAATTGAGAGAGGTTTTTTTTAATGAACCCATTCGAACCGAAAAATGAATTTGGTTCTCAAAAAATGGTTTTCAGCTGTTCGAAAACCACACGTAGAATTTATGACTAAAACAATAAAAACAAAGTGTTTCCATTTGATTTGTCACCGCAATAAGAATAGTTGTTATGTACATATAGAGATAAATATTGTTTTAATGTTATTGAAATTAAACAAGTTAATTGCATGCAAAAAAAAGCCTATTAAGTTTGATATTTCTTAAAAATAAATAAGTTATTTGCATGCACAAAGTTAAAACAATTATGCTAAAATTTCTTGGAAAAAAAAAGAGTTTTTTGCATGCACAAAAATAGAACAATTTTGTTACTAATTATTGTAAAGGAATTAATTTATTTCATTTAAAACACTGCCAAGGATTTTCTCATGATACATACGCATTTAATTTTCAAAGAAAAATATTGGACTCTTGAAGAGAATATGTGCTTATGTGCATAGGAATAATATCTATTATATTTGGTTTACTAGAAATGAATATGTGAGTAACATTTTTAAGAATTAGTTCACATAAAACCTTTGCATAAAATACCATTGGTTGTGTTATTTGATATTGGTTATTTACTCATGTTATTTCTTGAAGAAATATGACAAATTTGTTTGATGTGTGAAATGATATGAAAGCATTTGGTATTGCATGCATAATAGCTAGTGAGTTAGCTAACTTTTGGAAAAAGAATAATTAGTGTGTTAAATTCCTTCAAATATATATATATATATATATATATATATATATATATATATATATATATATATATATATATATATATATATCGAGAGAGAGAGAGAGAGAGAGAGAGAGAGATATTTGTGTGCAAGCAAGTATTTGTTGTGTTAGAGCTCTTCAAAAGGAAGAGAAGAGAAAAATAATTCCTTGAATATATTATGGAAATAGATTCTTGGAGAGGAAAATGGGTAAATGTATGCTTTATTGTGTTAGTATTCTTTTGGAAGTTTCTTTAGAGAAAAATATACACTTGCATGCATGGAAAAGTATAGTTTTGGTATTGGATTTATGGTGAAATGGAAGGCAAAATCGAATAATATTAATAGCATTAGCCTTATTTTGGGAAGAATAATATTCATTTGCATACCTAAAGGGATTAGCTTTGGTATTGGTTTTCTTTGGGAGAATATTATGTAGAATTATGGGGCTAGATATTTCGATAAGAGGAAAGTGTTTATTTGCATGCATGAAAGAATAAATGTTGTGTATTTGATATCTTGCAAAAGAAATGTGTTTATCTTCCCATATAATATTTAGTTAGTTTCGTTTGGAAAGTAATATATGTTTCACATGCAATAAGAATAAGCTATCATGCTATTTTCTATTGGATATGATAAGTAATTGCATGCACGAAAGTATAACTATTATGTTAACATTGTTTGAAATAGAGCTTCAATTTGATACATAATACCCATTATAAATAGCTCTCATGTCGAAATAATGATTTTTGAAAATAGCATGTATTCACATGCATAAGTATAGAATTTATTGCGTTAATCCATTTAGAAAAGAAAACATTGTAATAGACAGAAACAAAATCGTTTGTTGTGCTAGTTCTCCTCAAAGCTTGTTATGTATTTGCATACACAAGAACTATATATAGTATGTCATCTTCCTTTGAAAATAATATAAAAGTGAATGCAATATTATGGTAGTATTTTGTTGGAAAGATGACGCTTCATAATGATTTTCTTGTTAGTGATTTTCTTCTTATTAATGCATGAGACATGATGATAAAGAAGATATTTCATTACATTATATTTATGATTTATGCATACACATGAATAGATGTTCAAGTGTCACCACTTAATATTGATTATTGGTTAATTAATATCTTATGTTTTATCTGATCATGATGTCAAGTGTGGTTATGACAAAAATGATAGGAAATGATGGTGACTTGTGAAAAGGATAACTCACATTTAATATTGTGGCAGATAAATATTTGTTGGTCCATGCAGATTTAGAAATGAAAATTGTTGAAGGATCAACTAATGGGAAGAACCAAGTTACAAAGTCTCAACGTTCATGGCTTCATGGGTAAATGAAATCATGATGTTTGTAATAGCCTATAGCTAGTTATGCTTCAATTTAAATGATAATTCCTTGTACAATTTTAAGATAATGTTTAAGGGATGGACTCCCTTACAATCCATTGAGTGAGGGGTGAACACCCTCACAAGCATTTAATAATAAAACTAAACATTTGTTGGTTTTTACCCTATCGGGTTTCTAGGATATATTGATATCTAACAGTATGATTTCTTGTTGTGTCTTCCTTACATGATGTGATAGTTATATTATGATATTGTGATTAACTAGGTGAGTTAAAATAATCCTGGAATTGATGCAATATTACATTCACAAGTTTAAGTTAATATGCTACAACAATGGTTGTGTAACTCACTATGTTTTTACTAAATTTTTCTCTATGTAATGATAATTGTTATTCTAATGGTCATGGAGGGATTATGGAAAATAATTCAAAAAGTTACACATTGGTCAATGTAAAAAAAATGATAATAAAAAGTCCTAACTCCATGCATTTTCCTGCAAGGTTATTGGGAGATGTTACAAGTGGTACCAGAGCAAACGGTTGCAACACTGGTGCCCTTTGGGAATCATTAAACACAAAATAAGTAGAGGTATGATGCTAGTGGGAATCATCTCAGGTATGATTCTAATTGAACTTGTATTAGACTATAATTAACATGAGAAGAATGATGCATGATTAATAACCTCATTAAAAAGTAGAAAGTGATAATTCTTCTTTAAAAGTGGTGTTCGTGACATTTGAATATGGATGCAGATAGACAATAAAACCTTTGTTGCATCAATGAACAATCTTGGGAAATAACTAATTATAGTGAGGGTTAATTACCAACCATTTCATGCATACTATTACAATAATTATTATGGTGCATAAAAAAAAATCACTAAAGTTACAATGCACTGCTTATAAAAATTAATTCATGTATGGTTTGTGTGATAACTAAAGAATATAGAATTTTAGGTTAACCCTGGACAGGACAACAGAATGTTTTAAAAAACAATTACATTGAAATGACCTCTTTAGATGTTAAAAATGAAAAATGAGTCAAGTGGAATTCATATATTTAACATAAATTAAATTAACAACTCGTAGTATAATAATGTTGGGTTGTCTTCATTCATCGAGAGCTATAGATGAAAGTTTGGATTCCATGCGTTTGATAAAAGTGATAAATGAGATCAAAAGTTCTTTTGTTTTAAAGAATTTCATCTGTGGGCATTCTTGATGTGATTCAGTCAAGCATCACGGGTATTTATCCCACAAGACCATGTATCCTACACTTTGATTCCAAAAAACTGCTTTTCAGACTCAGGTACATAATCTAGTTGATTTTTCTAATTTATCATTGCCTTATAAGGATTGTGGATTGTGTTGTTTCGTAGATATTTTACCATTGAGGAGATTAATATGATTCATGCTATTTTGTAAATTCTATTTTTACTAGTTTAAGAATATTTATGGCAGTTTATTTCATGTCCGATAACTATATGTAAAATTCATCAATGGTAGTAAATCGCATGCTTGCAACTTGTTAGTTGAAATGCTTCAATGGATGTAGATTGCATGTTTTCAAACAATTTGTTAAAATGCCTTAAGGGATGTATATTTTATG
This sequence comes from Pinus tabuliformis, assembly GCA_031772625.1. Classification (NCBI taxonomy): domain Eukaryota; kingdom Viridiplantae; phylum Streptophyta; class Pinopsida; order Pinales; family Pinaceae; genus Pinus; species Pinus tabuliformis. The sequence goes on along the minus strand of CM062818.1, from coordinate 1,148,617,303 downwards.
CTTACAAATTATTGGATAAAATGCCACATTGGATGAATATTTCATGATTGAAAAGTATTGCCCAAAATTCCCCATTGGTTGTCGCTTACCTAGCTACAAGGTATTTATAGAGAAAAAAAAATTGCATTTTGTGTCCTAGTGTTCAATGAGAATGTTATTTCTCTATAACGTTAATGGTTAGTAAGGTGGTACATTACCAAAAGTATAATTCTACGTTATGCAAGATATGTTAAAAAAAATTCTACGTTGCATGATTGTTGTTATGTGAAAATTTGGAGTGGATATCATCTATATGACATGTGATCAATTATCCTTAATTCACTTTTACAAATTATGGGACCCATGTTGAGGGTCAAGTATAGATGCACTGTGTACATAAATGTTCCTTTTCTTTAATGATACTATGAAAATCAAAAATTGTATAAATTATAATGAATTTTAGACATTGACTATTTTTAGACATTGAATTATTATTGGATTGAATGGTTATGGAAGCCATGATGAGATTGATCTGATGATGCAATATTTTATATTATTATTGATTTAGTGAATACATTGTTTGCGATATTCAAGAAATAACTGTAGAGTTTTAGAAGACTTCTTTCCATATTATGAAAATTTGTTGGTGGTTAAGTCCAAGATGGGCGTTCCCTAAAAGTCTCCTAAAAATCCCTAGGAGAAAATAATAAAGAGAAAAATATTAACATAATGGGAGCGAAAGATTATGTTAATCACTTAGTTGGAGATAAATACTAAGTGGGGTGAAATAAATCACATCGGGAGAGAAATGTGTGCGTTAAGAAAAAATAAAGGAATCTTTTTCGAAAAAGAACTAAAACAAAAAATCTTAGTCAAAAGGTTGGCAGACCTTAAAGCATGATGCTGCTAAAAATATGCTGGGAAGAAACCATTAAGGAATCAATGAGTTTGTTGATTCTAGTAGAAAGTAGATCTTAGCTCAGTGGGGAACTATTGGAGATAGTTCACGGTTGTGTGGAATATGCTCATTCCGTAAATAATTCCCGGAGATTAATTATAGCTAGATGAAATTATGTCTATATTTGTATTGAATTTGAAATCATATAAAGATTTTGATCTTAGAATAGACTGTAAGTTGCGTGTCTCTAAGTTCTCATATGTGTTATAGTTCTACATGCATGATCTATTAATTTATCTAAGCGACAATTCCGATGAAATATGTTGTGTTTGTAGATTTCTATGAGAAAACAAACATGACAAAAATGAGTTATCTATATGCATGCATAAAGAACATAAATTGTTAATGTATGCACTTATGATTTAACTTATGATGAAAACAGTGAGACGAGAAAAATGGGCGAAGGTAAATCCCATGGGTTTGAATTTGATTGGAATTAATATTGGAGAGAAAAATAGTAATTTGAAAGCAACACCAGTGGGAAAGAAAGGTTAGTGTAACCTATAAATAAAATAAAAAAAACCACTTGCTATGATTTTTTATCATTTTGAAGATGAGAGGGCTAGCTCTCTCTGACTACTTGTGGAAATATTATGATTAGACAGCTAGCACTCTCTGATTCATTTGATAAACATTATTGATTCTACTTATTGAGCCTAAAATTCAGTCATTGAAATGTGAAAAGATTGCAATTATTCTTATTTACAATGTTATATTATGAGAAAAATTTAATGTTCCTACAAGAGAAGAACACTGAGGACAGTGTTCTCTTTAAGGGGGGTATGTAATATCCCTAGCCTAAGCTATTGTAAAAACTCTCGTAAAAGGAGGTTGGTTGAATGATTAAATATTATTAATTCATATATTGATATTACATGAAGAAAATTCTTGTAATTCTTAATTTTAAGAATATTACAAAAATTAAATCTTAATTTTTTATTTGTAAGAATTTATATTCTTCTGTTTAAATAAATTATATTTCCAAGTTGGTATATTTTATGACTTTTAGAAATAATGAGTAATAGTTTTAGAAAAACTATGGATAAGTGATATTGTTTTCATAAAACAAAAGTAAATCTACCTTGAAAAGAAAAGCATGAGAGATTTATGGATGGTTTATTGGTTGATTGTAGAATTCAGAAAAATATGATTTGTGTAGTGATTTATGGGTGATTTATGGAATGTTTTTAGGATTTAGAAAATCTATGGTATTTTCTCAATTCTACTTACTGTAAGTATATGGAAAATATAATAACTAATGACAGAATAAATGTAGAATGGAGGCAAGAGAGAAGAAGGAGGGATTCCAAGTATGCATTAAAAGATAAGTAACCATTTTATTTGAAATTTATTGTGTTTGCATATGGTGCATAAAGAAATAAGAATACAAGCTATTTGCTTGAAAAAATTCATATGATAAAGAGTTGAGATTATTTTCTTGAGAAAACCTCTACGGACATCCATTCATAGAGGAGTAAGTGTTTTTATCATTGAATTATTAAAATATTTCATGTGCAATTAATTCTTAAAATATTTTCATGGCTAAATAATTTGCGAATTGCATGATTTATTGGAAAATAGGGTCCAAAAATGTCTTCTTATATCGAAAAATGTCATATATGTGTAAACACCGAAATAATTTTTTGCAAATTATCTCATTCTCACAGGAAGCCTCTTTCAGATTTGATAAATTCGGTTCCCACTTCTAAAAAATTGCATACAACGTTAATGGAAAAACAAAAAAATATGTAATATTTAAATATGGAAAAGTGGGCTGCAAAGATTCATTTGAATCTTCAAAACCGTGACACTTGGCTATGAACTAAGAGAGTTTTTTTTTAATGAACCCATTCCAATCAAAAACCTCTTTTGGTTTTCGAAAATTCATTTTCAGTTGTTCAAAACTGGGCCCAAAGTTTATGACTAAAACAAGAAAAGCAGAGTGTTATGTACATATAGAGATAAATATTATGTTAATTTTGTTGAAAGGAAACAAATTAATTCCGTGCACAAAAAAACAACTATTAATTTTGATACTTCTAAAAAATAAATAAGTTATTCGCATGCACAAATATAGAATAATTATGTTGAAATTTCTTGAAAAATAAATAAGTTTTTCTCATGCAAAAAAATAGAACAATTATATTAGTAATTCTTGTAAAATAATTAAGTTATTTCATTTAAAATATTACCAAGGATGTTCTCATTATATATATGCATTTAATTTTTAAGGAGAAATATTGGACTCTTAAAGAGAATATGTGCTTATGTGCACAGGAATAATATCTAGTATATTTGATTTACTATAAATGAATATGTGAGTAACAATTCTAAGAAAGAGTTCACATAAAATGTTTGCATAAAACACCATTGGTTTTGTCATTTGAGAATCTTTTGTTATTCATTATTTCTTGATGAAATATGACAAATTTGTGTGATGTGTGAAATGATAGGAAAATATTTGGTATTGCATGCATAAGAGCTAGCGAGTTAGCTAACTTTTGGAAAAGGAATAATTAGTATGTTAAATTTCTTGGAATATGTATATATATCTATATATGTATATGTATATGTATCTATATGTGTGTGTGTGTGTGTGTGTGTGTGTGTCTATATATATATATATATATATATATATATATATATATATATATATATATATATATATACATGCAAGGAAGTATTTCTTGTGTTAGAACTCTTCACAAAGAAGAGAAGAGAAAGACAACTCCTTGGATATAATATGGAATTAGGTTCTTGCAAATGAAAATGAGTAAATGTATGTTCTATTGTGTTAATATTCTTTTGGAATATTCCTTAGAGAAACATATACACTTGCATGCGTGGAAAAGTGTAGTTTTTGCACTGGATTTATGGTGAAAATGAAGGTGTAATCACATAATATTGATAGCATTAGCCTTCTTTTTGGGAGAATAATATGCATTTGCACACCTAAAGAGATTAGCTATAGTATTATTTTTCTTTTGGGAGTATATTATGTAGAGTTATTGGGAGATTAGCTATAGTATTATTTTTCATTTGGGAGTATATTATGTAGAGTTATTGGGCTAGATGTTTCAGTAAGAGGAAAGTATTTCTTTGCATGCATGAAAGAATAAATGTTGTGTGTTTGATCTCTTGGAAAAGAAATGTGTTTATCTTTTGTTACCGGATTTAGTTAGTTTCTTTTGGAAAGAAATATATGTTTCACATGCAAGAAGAATAAGCTATCATGCTATTTTCTATTGGATAAGATAAGTAATTTCATGCACGAAATTATAACTATTATGTTAGCTTTGTTTGAAATAGAGCTTGAATTTGATACATAATAGACATTATTAATAGATCTCATGTGGAAATAATGATTTTGGAAAATACCATGCATTCACATGCATAAGTATAGAATCTATTGTATTAATCCCTTTGGGAAAGAAAATATAGTAATAGACAAAACCACAATTGTTTTTTGTGCTAGTTCTCCTAAAAGCTTGTTATGTATTTGCATACACAAGAACAATATATAGTATGTTATCTTTCCTTTGAAAACAATATGAAAGTGAATGCAATATTACGTTAGTATTTTGTTGGAAAGATGACGCTTTATAGTGATTTTCTTGTTCTTAATGCATGTGATATGTTGTTAAAGGAGATATTTCATTACATTATATTTATGATTTATGTGTACACATGAATAGATGTTGAAGTGTCACTAATTAATATCAACTATTGGTTAATTAATATTATATGTTTTATTTGATCATGATGTCAAGTGTGTTGATGACAACAATGATAGGAAATGATGGTGACTTTTGAAAAGGATAATTGACATTTAATAATGTGGCCGCTAAATTTTTTTGGTCCATGCAGATTCAGAAATACCAACTGGTGAATGATCCACTAGTGGGAAGAACCAAGTTACAAAGAGTTGATGTTCATGGCTTCATGGGTAAATGAAATAATGATATTTCTAATGACCTATAGCTAGTTATGCTTCAATTTAGATGATATTTCTTTGTACAATTTTAAGATAATGGTTAAGGGATGGACTCCCGTACAATCCATTAAGTGACGGGTGAACACCCTCACAAGTGTTTAATAATAAAACTAAATGTTTGATGATTTTTATCCTATGGGGATTCTAGGGTATATTGGTGTATATGGTATGATTTCTTGTTGTGTCTTCCTTACATGAAGTGATGGTTATATTATGAATATTGTGATTAACTAGTTTAGTTAAAATAATCATGGAATTGATGCAATATTCCATTCATAAGTTTAAGTTAATATGCTACCGCAATGGTAGTGAATGGTTGTGTAACTCACTATGTTTTTATTAAACATTTCTCTATGTAGTGATGATGGTCATTCTGATGGTCATGGATAGATTATGGAAAGTAATTCGGAAAGTTACACATTTGTCAATGTAAAAAAAAAAATTAATAAAAAGTCCTAACTCTATTCATTTTCCTGTGAGGTTACCTGGATATGTTACAAGTGGTACCAGAGAAAAAGGTTGCGGCACTGGCACCTTTTGGGAATCATTAAGCACAAAATAAGTAGAGGTATGATGCTAGTGGGAAATATCTCATGTATGACTGTAATTGAACTTGTAGTAGACTATAATTAATATGAGAAGAGTGATGCATGATTAATAACCGCATTAAAGAGTAGAAAGTGATAGTGCTTCTTTAAAAGTGGTGTTCATGACATTTGAATATGGATGCGGATAGACAATAAAAGCTTTGTTGCACATATGAACAATCTTGAGAAATAACTAATTATAGTAAGGTTAAATTGCCAACCTTTTCATGCATACTAGTACAATAATGATTATGGTGCACAAAAAAAACATGACTAAAGTTATAATGCACTTCTTATAAAAATGAATTCATGTATGGTTTGTGAGATAACTAAAGAATCTAAAAGTTTAGGTTGACCCTGAAGAGGACAATAGAATGATTTAAGAAAATAAATACATTGAAATAACCTTTTTAGATGTTAAAAATGAACAATGAGTGAAGTGCAATTCATATAGTGAACTTAAATTAAATGAACAACTCATAGTATAATAATGTTGGGTTGTCTTCCAATAAGGACTGGGGGCAAATACTCGAAACAGAGGAGGAGTTGCAGGTAGGGAAAAACGCGTCGCCAAAGTTTGAAGAGATTCAGGGCCTGCTACTAATGGAGAAACGCAGGGGAGGGAGCTCCCCTCCCTCCTACAAAACTATTGTTGATAATAAAGGCAAGTCCCCACTGGTCAAAGTCAAATATTTGGATGAAGGGGAACAGAGTAATAATGAAAAGGAAAAATGGGGGCAGACCCAAGGAAAACTTCAGCACTAAAGACAAAGAAGAAGAAGACAAAAGGCAGGGTACAAGGAAAAATAAACAAAAGGGACCATGTAGACCCAAAATGGAGGTCAGTCCTAGAGTAGTGTTAAAAGATCCTGCACTTCAGGCACACAGAGAAAATATGGGGACCTACACTATAATCTGAAAGTATATGGGATTATGGCCCACAGAAAAGGCTGTGCAGTTATGGATCAAGTATCACTGGAAACCCAAAGGAAGTATAGACCTGCATCTAGGGTCCAAGGGATTTTTCATGGTGGTGTTCACAAGCATCGAAGACAAAGACAAAATATTTGAAGGAGGACCCTACTTTCATGAAGCAGCTGGCCTCTATATGCGGCCTTGGAAGATAAACTTTGTGCCACAGAGAAAGAATTTCACTTCGGTACCAGTCTGGGTAAGAATTTATTCTCTTCCTCTTCATTATTGGCAAACTGAATCGCTTGCTTCCATAGGTAACAAACTAGGATGTTTTTTCAAAGATTCGGAAGCCACAAGAAGAGGAAAATACACTTCCTATGCAAGAATCTGTGTGGAAATGGATCTATCAAGAGCACTTCCGGATGAATTGATCCTGGAAGTTTTTGATGAGTAATCGGTTCAAACAATAGACTATGAGCATATCCCTTTCAGATGTCATAAATTCCATGAACATGGGCACTTTTTCAGAGATTGCCCTCTTAATCAAGCAGAAAACAAAGGCAAAACTAACGAATTCAAGGATACAGATAGCTTCCAAAAAGTTATAAGCAGAGAAAAATGCGGCAAAAAAGGATCAAGGCAACCATGTAATGAAGGGAAAAAGTTTAGTGAAAATAGGTATCATGTACTAGAGGAAAATGCAGAAATGGCAAATGAAGACCAAGCTATGGAGGATGGCCCTAAGGGAATTGAAACAGAAATGAAAGAAGACTGCAACCTAGCACAAGAGACAGATAATAAGAAAGAAAACATATTGCGTGAAACAGAACTAGAGATGGAATAAGAAATGACCCAAAGTGAAACAGATCTGGAAGATCATGAGCTTCAGGAAATTCTAGATAAGGAACATCTAGATCTGGAAGGGTTCTTGAGGCAGGGGTCCACGGGAGGGATAGATTCACTATCCCAAGAAGACTGCAACAAAATTTAGCAGCTATTCTTATGGAAAACTCAGGAAAGAGATTTGGTGAATTAAAAAACCATTGAAAAGTAGGAACACAGAGGAGTTAAGGTAATGAAAACTACTCTAGTGTTAGCAACAAGAAATGCAGGAAAAAAGAGAGGTAGGAAAAAGTAGAAGGACCTCTTGATGGAGTGTGGAAAGTTAATGATAGACTCAGGTAAGATGAAAGACCTAACTAGTTATTCATTTACAAATCTTTAAATATGAAGCTCACATCATGGAATATTAGAGGTGTAGGTAGTAAAAGAAAACAAAGAATTCTCAGTGATAGAATGAAACTGGAAATGCCAGATGTTATCTTCATCCAAGAAATGAAATGTTCCATCCAGAAAATAAATCAAATACAAAACAAATGGCTTAATAGATTTGATTTCCTAGAGGTTAAAGCTGAAAACACAGCTGGGGCAATTCTAACTCTGTGGAATCCAAAGAAAATCAGTATAACAGATGCAGAAGCATCTAGAAAATACTTATCAGTGGTCATTCAACCAGTGGGGGATCCAAAAACCATCCTGGTCACAAATGTTTATGGTCCTCAAAGAATAGATGATAAACTTAAATTATTAGACTCCTTTGATCATGGGAGGCGACTTTAATATGATAAAGTTGCTCTTAGAAAAAAAGGGAGGTACCAGAGTGCTCAAAAAAGACTCAGAGTTTCAGACTTTCACAGAGGAGATGAAACTGGTTGATTCAAACCTAAACAATGGAGTTTTTACTTGGAACAACAAAGGAGGAGGTACGTCACAAGTAGCCTCTAAGTTGGACAGGTTCATGATTTCAGAGGAGCTATTACTTACAGATAAAGAAATAACAGCAACGGTCCTTCCCTTTGGAGGTTCCGACCACTGGCCGATTCAACTGGAATTCAAGGGTTTAATCTCTCCCAGGAACAAGCCCTTCAGATTCAAGAATATTTTTCTCTCTCACCCGGATTTCATCAACAACATTGAAAAGTGGTGGTCAAAGGATTTGCAATTCTAGGGCTCAAAAATGTACCTCCTTCCCAAAAGACTTAAGCATGTCAAGTTCAGACTAAAAGAGTGGAACAAAAAGGATTTTGGTAACATTTTTGTGAACAAAAGATCATTGGAAATCAAATTACAAGAACTCAACCAGGACCTAATCAAAGGCGGCTTTGACAAAATCAAAAGTGATCAGGCTGATAAACATCACCAAGAATGGGATAATTTATGCAAAGAAGAGGAAACATTTTGGTGGCAGAAGTCTAGAGTACTATGGCTCAAGGAAGGAGAGCGGAATACAAGATTCTTTCATAGATCCATAATGGCCAACAGAGTGCACAATAGAATATCAACGATAAAGGATGAGAATGGACAGATACAAAATACCCATAGGAGTATTGAAGCTGTGCTTGTCTAGTATTTCGAAGATATCACCCGAGAAAACAATCCAGATAGAGAACATTCCATCAAAGAAATCATAAGGCATATTCTAAGTTAGTGTCTAGAGAGGATAATTTTAATCTCAATAGACCTGTTACTGAAGAAGAAGTCAGTGAGGTTCTCAAATATATGAATAACTGCAAAGCACCAGGTCCGGATGGTTTCAATGTGGATTTTCTTAAAGCTTGTTGGCACATTGTTAAACATGACATTCTGGATGTTGTGGAGGACTCTAGATCCAGTAAAACGATTATGAAAGCCCTCAATACTTCCTTCATCTCCCTGATCCCCAAATAGGAATCGGCCAAAACTGCAGACAAATATAGACCCATGGCTTTATGCAATGTGGTTTACAAGATAATCTCTAAGGTAGTGGCAAATAGACTTAAACCTCTCCTTCCTTCTTTAGTTTCAGAGGAACAATCAGGGTATGTGGAGGGCAGACAAATCTTAAATAATATCATTCAAGCCCATGAGGTGGTCCATACGCTTAACAACGAAAAATAGGTGGGGATGATAATGTAATTAGATATAGCAAAAGCCTATGACAAGGTCAATTGGAGCTACATCAAAAAGGTTCTCATGGATTTTAGGTCCGACCACAACTGGATCCGATGGGTCATGCCTCTGGTGACCTCTTCCAGTTTTTCAATTTTGGTCAATGGCTCCCCCTCGGAGATTTTGGTTCCTTCTAGAGGCGTCAGGCAGGGAGACCCGCTCTCTCCCTTTCTTTTCATTCTCATGATGGAGGGATTGGGCAGATCTATTAAGCATGCCAAAGAAACACGCAAAATCAAAGGTCTGCAATTCTCGAAGAATGGTCAAGCTCTGACTCACCAAAAATTTGTAGATGATACCATACTGCATGGGCTCCCCACAGTCAAAGAAGCTTCAGCCTACAATATAATCTTGAAGGATTTTTCTCTGGCCACATGTATGGAAGTTAATCTTTCCAAGTCAATTTTTTTTCTTAAATACTAATATTTCTATTCAGAGAGACATTTCAAGAATTTTGGGCTTCCAAAGGGACTCCCTCCCCACAAATTATTTCGAAATTCCTCTCACAGACAAACCAATGCACAAAAGTATATGGGAATAGACGATTAATAAATTGCAAGACAAAGTAAAAAATTGGACTTTTCGGGCCTTGAATCTAGCAAGCAGGTTGGTTTTATCGAAGGCGGTTCTACAATTGATCCGGTTTTCATGTTATCAGCCCTCCCATCTCCCAAAGGCGTTTTAGATAAATTTAGAAATATTCAAAGAGATTTCCTCTGGGGTAAAGAAGATACCAAGAAGAAATGGGCCTTTGTCTCTTGGGACAAAATCTGTAAACCCAAGGGACAGGGGAGGCTAGGCTTGGATGATCAAGAGATTCTCAATAAAACTCTAGGAATCAAACTTTGGTGGCACTGGGTTCAAGAGCCACAAGCATAGTGGGCAAGAATCTGGAAAGAAAAATATGCTAGCTCTTTGAACACTAAGGATCTAATAAGAATGTCTGGCAATGTGAAAGGGTCTCACATTTGGAATAGAGCCTTGGATAACAGAAGCCTTGTTCAAAATAATAGCTTCTGGGAAATCAGAGCCAGAGATGTTGCACTCTTTTGGGAAGATAAGTGACAGCAAAAACCAATACTATTAAAAATAGGACTTTGTAAGTCTCAAGCAGGAAACAGAGAATCAAGGGTTAAATAAAGTCAAGGATTTCTGGGATCAGGCTCAGAGCTCAGGAAAATGGAGAAGTTGGAGTAAACATGAATACGGAGATGATAGCCCCATGAAAATTAAGGCAGAAGCTCTTGGAAGCTTACTTAAACAAAGAATGATTTTAGCTTCAGAGGGGCAAGATCAATTGAGATGGGGAAATAACAATAAAGGTAACTTTGATCTTAAGGAAGCCAAAAGTATTCTTCTTGGGTTAGATTACAGGGCTCTAGACAAGATTTGGTAGTGCCTCTGGAAGCACCAAAGTTGGATGAAAATCAAGATTTCTATGTGGTTGGTTCATCATAAAAAAATTTAACTTGGGACAATATACGGAAAAGGGGAGTCATGGGGCCCTGTAGATGCCATTTTTGTGAAGAGAAGGAGGAAAATATGGAGCAGATTCTCAATAGCTGCTCTTATACTACCTGGTTATGGGATTCCTTCTCTTCCATTTTCTAGCAGTCAGACAGGGACAGTAGTAGTATCACTAATACCCTGAACAATTGGAGAGTTAACTTTTCAGAGAATGAGTTCATTAATCTGGCTTGGACCTTCACGCCAAGCTTCATAATCTAGAATATTTGGAAAGAAAGGAATAAAAGGATTTTCAAAAGTGAAAAGTCCACCCCATAGGGTCTTTTTAATCTTATCCTGAAACAGCTTCGGGAGACTGTTAGTACCACGGTTCAAAATCTCCCCAAAAATACGTTGTCAGTGTCTGAGCTGAAAATTCTCAGACAATTGGGAATGAAAGGGATTATTCCTCAAGGTCCAAGTAGAAAGGACATAGCTACGGATATAGGGAAGGAGTTCTGGCAACCTCCACCGAAAGGTTATCTGAAATACAACATTGATGGGGCTTCAAAAGGAAACCTGGGAACAACTGGTTTTGGAGGAGTTTTAAGAGATGAAGAGGGAAAAATCATATTTATCTTCCATTATCATCTTGGTAGAGCCACTAATAATATGGAAGAATTAATGGCTCTAGAACAATGTCCAGAGTTTCTGATCTAGCACCATTGCTCTAATGTCATTGTTGAAGCGGACTCGAAGATTACTATTAACTCTGTGAAAAGAATTAATTGTGGTACTCGGCCAGAGAAAGTTTCTAATCACTGGAAACTACTCTTGGTTTACCAAAGAATCTAGGTTCACCTCCAAGAGCTGTGAACGATGAGTTTCAACCATGTTCGATGTTCGGACAATAAACTAGCAAACCTTCTTGCCAACCAAGGGGTGAATAATGTTGAAAGCGGGATAACATATAAGTGGCAGGAAATTCCTCAAAACCATTTAAAGGCTCTCTATGAGGAGCAAGCTACAGAAGACAAGGAAATTTTTTGTTATCGGACCTGGATAACAAGCATAAATTAATTTTTCTGGCAAGTTGCTTCTCATCCTTTTGAAATGCAATTGATAGAAAGACAAGCAGGGATTTGTCTCATGCCCTTCCGGAATCAGGTGAAGGGAAGTCTCAGGATCTCAAAGGACATTTTAAGGGGTCACTTCTCAAAGAAGCTCAGTATTGGGGACAGGTACAGTGTAAAGATCAGACAGACAATGGGAAATAGTTTTCCGGCTACGATTATTTTCCCTCTTCCCACATTCATTTCCGAAAACCACACTTGGGCCAGATGTCTGGTGATCGCACGTCCCATAAGCGGTATGTGGTTTTCATGTTTTGACAGCGATCCCATAGAATGGGTGACACGTGGGCAAGGGTTGGTGTTGAATACCGTTGTCGATCGCACACTATTCTTCAGACAGGTTGGGGAGCGCGATATGATCCCTGGCCATTGGATCCAACTGCCAGGATCAACGGTCGAGAATGCTGATGTAGTTTTGTGGGTCTGATGGGTGCATTTCATCATACCTTTTTGGCGCGTCCTCTCCCTCTTGTACGGGGTGGGAATTTCTCGCGGCGGATGAGATTAAAGCAGCAGGTTAGGAGGATGGTAGGAGGAGTCAATGTTTAGTACTATTGGCAGGTAGCAAATTGTTCTTTGTGGGAAGCGCCTATCCTTTACCTTCCATAGTTACAAAGGTGGTGTGTGAAGTGGATTTGAATTTTTTTTTGAATGGCTCATACTTCTTCTCTGAGTCCAAGTCTATTTTCTGGTCTGCCGATTTCCGCAATGTATTTCTTTTGAGCATTTTGAGCTTTGGTTGTAGGGATTGGGGCTTGTACCTCTCACCCGTTAACAGTGAATGTAGGTTTTTCTCCTTGGTCTACAACTCACCGAGGATTGTTGTATTCTATGTATTTTAATTGTTGTTTAATGAAATAAAAGGTCTGACTCTTGCTTTAGAAAAAAAAATGTTGGGTTCTCTTCCTTGATGTAGAGCTATAGATGAAAGTTTGGATTCCATGTGTTTGACAAAAGTGATAAATTAGATCGAAAGTTTTTTTGTTTTAAAGAATTTCATCTGTGGGAATTCTCGATGTGATTTAGCTAAACATCATGGGGTATTTATCCCACAATACTATGTAACCACCACTTTGATTCCAAAAATGTTATTTTTCGATGCAGATACATAATCCGGCTGATTTTGCTAATTTGTCATTTCCCTATAAGGATTGTGGATTGTGTTGTTTTGTAGAAATTTTACCATTGATGATATTAATATGATTCATGCTATTTTGTCAATTCTATTTTTACTGTCTCTCTGATAGTTTAAGCAAATTTATGGCAATTTATTTCATGTCGGATAACTATTTGCTAAAATTCCTCAATGGCAGTAAATCACATGCTTGCAAACTGTTAGTTAAAATGCTTCAATGGATGTAGATTGCGTATTTTCAAACAATTTTTTAAAATGATTTTAATGGATGTAGATTCTATGCTTGCAAACTATTGGATAAAATGCCACAATGGATGAAGATTGCCTGGTTGAAAACTGTTTCCCAAAATTCCCCATTAGTTGTCACTTACCTGGCTGCAAGCTAATTATAGAGGAAAAAAAGAATTTTGTTTCCTACTGTTTAATGAGACTGTTATTTCTCTATAATTTTAACAGTTTGTAAGGTGGTACATTGCAAAAAGTATAATTCTATGGTATGCAAGATATGTTAAAAAGAAATTTTGCGTTGCATGATTGTTGTTATGTGAAAATTTGGAGTGCATATCATCTATATGACATGTGAGGAATTATCGTTAATTCACTTTTACAAATTGTGGGACCCATGTTGAAGGTCAAGTATAGATTCATGGCATACATAAATGTTCCTTTTCTTTAATGATAATATGAAAATGAAAAATTATGTAAATTATAATGGATTTTTAGACATTGAATTATTATTGGATTGAATGGTTATGGAAGCCATGATGGGATTGATGTGATGATGTAATATTTTATTTTATTATTGAGTTAATGAATACATTGTTTGGGATATTCAAGAAATAACTCTAGAGTTTTAGAAGACTTCTTTCCATCTTATGAAAATTTATTGGTGGTTAAGTCCAAGATGGACCTTCCCTAAAAGTCTCCTAAAAATCCCTAGGAGAAAATAATAAAGAGAAAAATATTAACATAATGGGAGAGAAAGATTATGTTAATCACTTAGTTGGAGATAAATACTAAGTGGGGTAAAATAAATCACATCGGGAGAGAAATGTGTTCTTTAAGGAAAAATAAAAGAATCTTTTTTGAAAAAGAACTAAAACAAAAATGCGTAGGCAAAAGGTTGGCAGACCTTAAAGCATGAAACTGCTAAAAATATGTTGGGAAGAAACCACTAAGGAATCAATGAGGTTGTCGATTCAAGTAGAAACTATATATTAGCTCGGTGGGGAACTGTTTGAGATAGTTCACAGTTGGGTGGAATATGCTCATTTCGTAAATAATTCCCAGACATTAATTATAGTTAGATGAAATTATTTCTATATTTATATTGATTTTGAAATCATATAAAGATGTTGGATGTTAGAATAGATTGTAAGTTGCATGTCTCTACATTCTCGTATGTGTTATAATTCTATATGCATTATCCATTAATCTACCTAGGCGGCAATCTGAATGAAGTATGTTGTGTTTGTAGGTTTGTATGAGCAAACAAACATGTGAAAAATGAGTTATCTATATGCATGCATATAGCAAATAAATTGTTAATGTATGCACTTATGATTCAACTTATCATGAAAACAATGAGATGAGAAAAATGGGTGAAGGTAAATGACATGAGTTTGAATTTGATTGAAATTAATATTGGAGAGAAAAATAGTAATTTGAAAACAACACCAGTGGGAAAGAAAGGTTAGTGTAACCCATAAATAAAATACAAAATCCACTTGCTACATTTTTTTATCAATTGATGATTAGAGGGCTAGCGCTCTCTGATTACTTGCGGAAATATTATGATTAATTTATTATTTGCCATTGCATAAATAACTAATAGTGAAAAGAAATTCATTTGATAGACATTATTGATTCTACTTATTGAACTTAAAAATCTTTCGTTCAAATGTGAAAAGATTCCAGTTATGCTTATTTACATTGTGATATTATGAGAAAAAGTTAATGTTCCAACAAGAGAAGAACACCGAGGACGGTGTTCTCTTTAAGGGGGGCATGTAATATCCCTACCCTAAGCTACTATAAAAACTCTCATAAGAGGAGGTTGGTTGAATAATTAAATATTATTAATTCATATATTGATATTACATGAAGAATATTCTTGTAATTCTTAATTTTAAGAGTATTAAAAAAATTAAATCTTAATTTTTTTATTTGTAAGTATTTATATTCCTCTGTTGAAATAGATTATATTTCCAAGTTCGTATATTGTATGACTTTTAGAAATAATGAGTAATAATTTTAGAAAAACTATGGATATGTGATATTGTGTTCATAAGACAAAAGAAAATCTACCTTGAAAAGAAAAGCATGAGAGATTTATGGATGGTTTATTGATTGATTGTAGAATTTAGAAAAATATGATTTGTGTAGAGATTTATGGGTGATTTATGGAATGCTTTTACGATTTAGAAAAGCTATTGTATTTTCTCAATTCTACTTACTGTAAGCCTATGGAAAATATAATAACTAATGAAAGAATACATGTAGAATGGAGACAAGAGAGAAGAAGGAGGGATTCCAGGTATGCAATAAAAGATAAGTAACTATTTTATTTGAAATTTATTGTGTTTGTATATGGTGCATAAATAAATAAGAATCGAAGTTATTTGCTTGAAAAAATTCATATGATAAAGAGTTGAGATTATTTTCTTGAGAAAACCTCTACGAACTTCCATTCATGGAGGAGTAAGTGCTTTTCTCATTCACTTATTAAAATATTTCATGTGCATTGAACTCTTAAAATATTTTCATGACTAAATAATTGTGTGAATTGCATGATTTATCGAAAAATAATCTCCAAATATGTATTCTTATATCGAAGAGTGTGATATATGTGTAAAAACCGAAATATTTTTTTGTAAATTATCTCATTCTCACAAGAAACCTCTTTCAGATCTGACAAATTTGTTTCCCACTTCTCAAAAATTGTGTGCAACATTAACGGAAAAACAAAAAAATATGTAATATTTAAATCTGGAAAAGTGGGCTACAAAGATTCATTTGAATCTTCCTAACCATGACACTAGGCTAAAAATAAGAGAGGTTTTTTTTTTTTTTTTTATAAACCCATTCCAAACAAAACCTCTTTTGGTTTTCATAGATTCATTTTGAGTTGTTCGAAACTTGGCCCAAAGTTTATGACTAAAACGAGAAAAGCAGAGTGTTTTGTACCTATAGAGATAAATATTATGTTAATTTTCTTGAAAGGAAATAAATTAATTCCATGCACAAAAAAAAAACTATTAAGTTTGATATGTCTTGAAAATAAATAAGGTATTCTCATGCACAAAGATAAAATAATTATGTTGAAATTTCTTGAAAAATAAATAATTTATTCTCATGCACAAAAATAGAACAATTATATGAGTAATTCTTGTAGAATAATCCAGTTATTTCATTTAAAATATTACCAAGGATGTTCTCATTATTTATATGTATTTAATTTTTAAAGAGAAATATTGGGCTCTTAAAGAGAACATGTGCCTATGTGCATAGGAATAATATCTAGTATATTTGATTTACTATAAATGAATATGTGAGTGACAATTTTGAGAAAGAGTTCACATAAAAAGTTCGCATAAAACACCATTGGCTGTTTTATTTGAGAATTGTTTGTTGTTCATGTTATTTCTTGATGAAATATGACAAATTTGTGTGATATGTGAAACAGTAGGAAAATATTTGGTATTGCACGCATAATAGCTAGCGAGTTAGCTAACTTTTGAAAAAGGAATAATTAGTCTGTTAAATTACTTGGAATATATATCTATATATATATATATATATATATATATATATATATATCTATATATATATATATATATATATATATATATATATATATATATATATATATATATATATATATATATATATATATATATATATATATATATATATATATATACAAGGAAGTATTTGTTGTGTTAGAACTCTTCAAAAAGAAGAGAAGAGAAAAACAAGTCCTTGGATATATTATGGAATTAGGTTCTTGGAGAGGAAAATGGGTAAACATATGTACTATTGTGTTAATATTCTTTTGGAATATTCCTTAGAGAAACATATACACTTGCATGCATGGAAAAGTATAGTTTTTGTATTGGATTTATGATGAAAATGAAGGTGTAATCACATAATATTGATAGCATTAGCCTTCTTTTTGGAAGAATAATATGCATTTGAACACCTAAAGGGATTAGCTATAGTATTATTTTTCTTTTGCGAGAAGATTCTGTAGAGTTATTGGGCTAAACTTTTCGGTAAGAGGAAAGTGTTTCTTTACATGCATGAAAGAATAAATGTTGTGTGTTTGATCTCTTGGAAAGGAAATGTGTTTATTTTTCCATACCAGATTTAGTTAGTTTCCTTCGGAAAAAAATATATGTTTCATATGAAAGAAGAATAAGCTATCATGCTATTTTCTGTTACATAGGATAAGTAATTTCATGCACGAAATTATAACTATTATGTTAACTTTGTTTGAAATAGAGCTTGGATTTGATACATAATAACCATTATAAATAGCTCTCATGTGGAAATAATGATTTTGGAAAGCAACATGCATAAGTATAGAATTTATTGTGTTAATCCTTTTGAAAAGAAAACATAGAAATAGACAGAAACAAAATTGTTTTTTGTGCTAGTTCACCTAAAAGCTTCTTATGTATTTGCATACAAAAGAGCAACATATAGTATGTTATCTTTCCTTTAAGAATAATATAAAAGTTAATGCAATATTATGTTAGTATTTTGTTGGAAGGCTGATCCTTGATAGTGATTTTCTTGTTATTAATGCATGTGATATGATGTTAAAGAAGATATTTAATTAAATTATATTTATGATTTATGCATACACAGGAATAGATGTTGAAGTGTCACTAATTAATATCAATTATTGGTTAATTAATATTTTAGATTTTATCTCATCATGAAGTCAAGTGTGTTGATGACAACAATGATAGGAAATGATGGTGACTTGTGAAAAGGATAATTCACCTTTAATATTGTGGCAAATAAATATTTCTTGGTCCATGCATATTTAGAAATGCCAACTATTGAATGATCCACTAATGCGAATAACCATGTTACAAAGACTTAATGTTCATGGCTTCATGGGTAAATGAAATCATGATGTTTGAAATAGCCTACAACTAGTTATGCTTCAATTTAGTTGATAATTCTTTGTACAATTTGAAGATAATGGTTAAGGGATGAACTCCCTTACAAGCCATTGAGTGAGGGGTGAACACCCTTACAAGAATTTAATAATAAAACTAAACATTTGTTTGTTTTTACCCTATGGGGTTTCTAGGGTATATTTGTGTCTAATGGTATGATTTCTTGTTGTGTCTTCCTTACATGACACGACGGTTATATTATGAATATTGTGATTAACTACTTGAGTTAAAATAATCATGGAATTGATGGAATATTGCATTCATAAGTTTAAGTTAATATGTTACAACAATGGTAGTAGATGGTTGTGTAACTCACTACGTTTTTATTAAATGTTTATCTATGTAATGGTGATGGTTATTCTAATGGTCATGGAGGGATTATGGAAAGTAATTCAGAAAGTAACACATTGGTCAATGTAAAATAAATAATAATAAAAAGTATTAACTCCATGCATTTTCTCGCGAGGTTACCAGGAGATGTTAGAAGTGGTACCAGAGCAAAAGGTTGCAACACTGGCACCTTCTAGGAATCATTAAGCACAAAATAAGTAGATGTATTATGCTAGTGCAAATTATCTCAGGTATGATTCTAATTGAACTTGTAGTAGACTATAATTAACATGAGAAGAATGATGCATGATTAATAACCGCCTTAAAGAGTAGAAAGTGATAATGCTCCTTTAAAAGTGGTGTTCATGACATTTGAATATGGACGCAGATAGACAATAAATCCTTTGCTACACCTATGAACAATCTTGAGAAATAACCAATTATAGTGAGGGTTAATTATCAACCTTTTCATGCATACTATTACAATAATGATTATGGTGCATTAAAAAAAAATGACTAAAGTTACAATGCACTGCTTATAAAAATGAATTCCTGTATGGCTTGTGTGATAACTAAAGAATGTAAAAGTTTAGGTTGACCCTGAAGAGCACAATAGAATGTTTAAAAAAAAAAAATACATTGAAATAACCTTTTTAGATGTTAAAAATGAACAATGGGTCAGGTGGAATTCATATAGTGAGCTTAAATTAAATGAACAACTCGTAGTATAATAATGTTGGGTTGTCTTCCTTCATGTAGAGCTATAGATGAAAGTTTGGATTGCATGTGTTTGAAAAAAGTGATAAATGAGATCCAAAGTCTTGTTGTTTTTAAATAATTTCATATGCGGGAATTGTCGATGTGATTCAGCTAAACATCATGGGATATTGATCCCATAAGGCCATGTAAGCCCCACTTTGATTCCAAAAAAGTGCTTTTTGGACTGAGATACATAATTTGATTGATTTTGTTAATTTGCCATTGCCCTATAATGACTATGGATTGTGTTTAATTGTTGAAATTTTACCATTGATGACATTAATATGATTCATGCTATTTTGTAAATTCTATTTTTACTGTCTCTCTGATAGTTTAAGAATATTTATGGGAATTTATTTCATGTCGGATAACTATTTGCTAAAATTCCTCAATGGTAGTAAATTGCATGATTGCAAAATGTTAGTTAAAAGGCTTCAATGGATGTAGATTGCATGATTGAAAATTATTGCCCAAAATTCCCCATTGGTTGTCACTTACCTGGCTGCAAGCTAATTATAGAGGGAAAAAAAATGCATTTGTGTCCTACTGTTCAATGAGAGTGTTATTTCTCTATAATGTTAACAGTTAGTAAGGTGGTACATTACAAAAAGTACAATTCTATGGTATGCAAGATATTTTAAAAAAAATTCTACGTTGAATGATTGTTGTTATGTGAAAATTTGGAGTGCATATCATCTGTATGACATGTGATGAATTATCGTTAATTCACTTTTACAAATTGTGGCACCCATTTTGAGGGTCATGTATAGATGCATGGCGTACATAAATGTTACTTTTATTTAATGATAGTATGCAAATGAAAAATTGTATAAATTATAATGGATTTTTAGACATTGACTACTTTCAGACATTGAATTATTATTGGATTGAATGGTTATGGAAGCCATGATGAGATTAATGTGATGATGTAATGCTTTATATTATTATTGAGTTAATGAATACATTGTGATGCAAGAGCATTGGCTCAAGTACCAAATTATATCTATGTTAGCTTAGGTGGTTGCTGGTATTACTAGGAAGTTTGTTTCCTAGGGTCAATTAAATGTATTTTTTATAAGTTATTAATAGGTTTGAATTGTAAGTGTTCTCGAATTCTAGAGAACCTAATTACATCTAGTCTGGTGAGATTTTTTAGTGATAATAAATCCAAATTTAGGTGTTAGTTAGAGGTTTGTGGGTTTTTGGGATATCAAGATCTAGTTGAGGAAAAGGTGGGACTGAATCATAACGGTTCAGAATCCTAGGTATAGAAGATATATTCGAAGAATGTAACATCTTAGGGGGGAGACTAGATTTTAGTTATTGTTTCGTAAGCCTAGGGCATATGATGGATCAGAGGCCATTAAATTGGAGGACTAGGCTGAGTAGACAAAGCGAGTCTCATTTTGTAATTATGTATCAATTTATATATATGCACAGAAATTAATTTCTAATGTACTCATGTGTTTTGATATTGTCTCGTGGTTGCAGTCTGGATGTTGTAAAGTTCCAATGGAATGTGGATATACATTTGTGAATCCAACATATTGGATAAACCCCATAAACCAAGGTGTGGATTTTGATTTCTTGCTTTGGAATAACGACTAGACACAGTTGTGCTACAGTTGCAATTCCTATAAAGCGGGGCTCTTGGAAAACCTAAAAATAGACTGGAGGGTGGCTAATATTGTATTGCTGGTCACTATGGTGGCCATCATTTGGGGGTGCATAGTTGGATGTAGCACCTCCACAAAGCCTAGATAAAGGAGTGCCATGTACCTCTGAATCCATCTGAGGGATCAAAGCAGTTGCCACCATCTGGAAGAGGAGTCGCATTATTAGACCAGGACACAAATTGCTACATTGTTCGAGGTCGTGCTGAGGGTAACTTTTGAAGCCAAGGTATTGACGCTCGCATTTGGGGTTTCTTGGCCAACCTTTGGGGCGAGCATTCGCAAAGGCTGATACCGTATCACTGGTGTCCGGGACTAGTGAAACATGGATTGTAGTAGCACCGAGGGTTTATTTGATGAGGAGCTGATATGTATGCAGGGTTGAAATTAGATACAAGACCGAATTAGAAATGATGGTTATAGTAGCGAATGAGTATCAGATATACCTATTTCGATCCTAAGGTAACAAGCCATAGGCTTGGCATCACATTGTTTGAGATATTCAAGAAATAACTCTAGAGTTTTAGAATACTTCTTTCCATCTTATGAAAATTTGATGGTGGTTCAGTCCAAGAAGGAACTTCCCTAAAAGTCTCCTAAAAATCCCTAGGAGAAAATACTAAAGAGAAAAATATTAACATAATGGGAGAGAAAAATTATGTTAATCACTTAGTTGGAGATAAATACTAAGTGGGGTGAAATAAATCACATTAGGAGAGAAATGTGTGCTTTAAGGAAAAAGAAAAGAATCTTTTTCGAAAAAGAACTAAAACAAAAAGGCCTAGGCAAAAGATTGGCAGACCTTAAAGCAGGATGCTGCTAGAAATATGTTGGGAAGAAACCATTAAGGAATCAATGAGGTTGTTGATTCGAGTAGAAAATATATCTTAGCTTGGTGAGGAACTATTGGAGATAGTTCATGGTTGGGTCGAATATGCTCATTTCTTGAATAATTCCTAGACATTAATTATAGTTAGATGAAAAAATTTATATATTTCTATTGATTTTTGAAATCATATAAAGATGGTGGATGTTATAATAGACCGTAAGTTGCATGTCTCTAAGTTCTTGTATGTGTTATAGTTTTGCATGCATGATCTATTAATTTACCTAAGCGACAATTTCAATGAAATATGTTGTGTTTGTAGTTTTTTATGAGCAAAAAAACATGTCAGAAATGAGTTATCTATATGCATGCATAGAGAAAATAAATTGTTAATGTATGCACTTATGATTTAGCTTATGATGAAAACAATGAGACGAGAAAAATGGGTGAAGGTAAATGCCATGAGTTTGAATGTGATTGAAATTAATATGGGAGAGAAAAATAGTGATTTGAAAACAGCACCAGTGGGAAATAAAGATTAGTGTAACCCATAAATAAAAGACAAAATCCACTTGCTACAATTTTTTATCATTTTGATGATTAGAGGGCTAGTGCTCCCTCATTTCTTGTGGAAATATTATGATTGAATTATTATTTGGCATTTCATAAATAACTAATAGTGAAAAGTAATTCATTTGATAAACATTATTGATTCTACTTAATGAACTTAAAAATTATTCATTCAAATGTGAAAAGATTCCAATTATGCTTATTTACATTGCTATATTATGAGAAAAAGTTAATGTTCCAACAAGAGAAGAACACCGAGGATGGTGTTCTCTTTAAGGGGGGTATGTAATATCCCTAGCTTAAGCTACTATAAAAACTCTCGTAAAAGCAGGTTGGTTGAATAATTAAATATTATTAATTCATATAATGATATTACTTGAAGAATATTCTTGTAATTCTTAATTTTAATAATATTACAAAAATTAAATCTTAATTTTTTTATTTGTAAGAATTTATATTCTTATGTTTAAATAAATTATATTTCCAAGTTGGTATACTTTATGACTTTTAGAAATAATGAGTAATAGTTTTAGAAAAACTATGGATAAGTGATAATGTGTCCATAAGGCAAAAGAAAATATACCTTGAAAAGAAAAGCATGAGAGATTTATGGATGGTTTATTGATTGATTGTAGAATTTACAAAAATATGATTTGTGTAGTGATTTATGGGTGATTTACGGAATATTTTTAGGATTTAGAAAAGCTATTGTATTTTCTCAATTCTACTTATTGTAAGCCTATGGAAAATATAATAACTAATGACAAAATATATGTATTTGAAATTTATTGTGTTTTCATA
Source organism: Pinus tabuliformis (assembly GCA_031772625.1). Classification (NCBI taxonomy): domain Eukaryota; kingdom Viridiplantae; phylum Streptophyta; class Pinopsida; order Pinales; family Pinaceae; genus Pinus; species Pinus tabuliformis. The sequence continues at coordinate 1,148,594,017 of CM062818.1, read as the reverse complement.
TGGTGCATAAAGAAATAAGAATCGAAGTTATTTGCTTGAAAAAATTCATATGATAAAGAGTTGAGGTTATTTTCTTTAGGAAACCTCTATGGACTTCCATTCATAGAGGAGTAACTGTTTTCTCATTGAATTATTAAAATATTTCATCTGCATTAAATTATTAAAATATTTTCATGGCTATATAATTGTGTGAATTACATGATTTATTGGAAAATAGGGTCCAAATATGTCTTCTTATATCGAAAAATGTGATATATGTGTAAAAACCGAAAGATTTTTTTGTAAATTATCTCATTCTCACAAGAAGCCTCTTTCAAATTTGAAAATTTTGTTTCCCACTTCTTAAAAATTGTTTCCAACATTAATGGAAAAATCAGAAAAATGTGTAGTATTTAAATCTGGAAAAGTGGGCTACAAAGATTGATTCCAATCTTCCTAACCATGAAACTTGGATATAAACCAAGAGAGGTTTTTTTTAATGAACCCATTCCAAAAAAAAATTATCTTTTGATTTTCAAAAATTCATTTTCATTTGTTTGAAGCTGGGCCCAAAGTTTATGACTAAAACAAGAAAAACAGAATGTTATGTACATATAGAGATAAATATTATGTCAATCTTCTTGAAAGGAAATAAATTAATTCCATGCACACAAAAACAACTATTAAGTTTGATATTTCTTAAAAATAAATAATTTATTCACATGCACAAAGATAGAATAATTATGTTGAAATTTCTTGAAAAATAAATAAGTTATTCTCATGCACAAAAATAGGACAATTATATTAGTAATTCGTGTAAAATAATTAAGTTATTTCATTTAAAATATTACCAAGGATGTTCTCATTATATATATGCATTTAATTTTTAAAGATAAATATTGGAATCTTAAAGAGAATATGTACTTATGTGCATAGGAATAATATCTAGTATATTTGATTTACTATAAATGAATATTTGAGTAACAATTTTAAGAAAGAGTTCACATAAAATATTTGCATAAAACAACATTGATTTTCTTATTTGAGAATTGTTTGTTATTCATGTTATTTGTTGATGAAATATGACAAATTTGTCAGATGTGTCAAATGATAGGAAAATATTTGGTATTGCATGCATAATAGCTAGAGAGTTAGGTAACTTTTGGAAAAGGAATAATTAGTGTGTTAAATTCCTTGGAATATATATATATATATATATAAGGACATATTTCTTGTGTTAAAACTCTTCAAAAAGAAAAGAAGAGAAAAACAAGTCCCTGGATATATTATGGAATTAGGTTCTTGGAGAGGAAAATGGGTAAATGTATGTTCTATTGTGTTAATATTCTTTTGGGATATTCCTTAGAGAAACATATACACTTGCATGCGTGGAAAAGTATAGTTTTTGTATTGGATTTGTGGTGAAAACGAAGGTGTAATCACATAATATTGATAGCATTAGCATTATTTTTGGAAGAATAATATGCATTCACACACCTAAAGGGATTGGCTATAGTATTATTTTTCTTTTGGGAGAAGATTATGTAGAGTTATTCGGCTAGATCTTTCGGTAGGAGGAAAGTGTGTCTTTGCATGCATGAAAGAATAGATGTTGTGTTTGATCTCTTAGAAAGTAAATGTGTTTATCTTTCCATACCAGATTTAGTTAGTTTCCTTTGGAGGGAAATATATGTTTCAGATGCAAGAAGAATAAGCTATCATGTTATTTTCTGTTTGAGACGACAAGTAGTTGCATGCATGAAATTATCTATCTTATGTTAACTTTGTTTGAATAGAGCTTAAGTTTTATACATAATAGCCATTGTAAATAGCTCTCAGGTAAAAAAAGATGTTTCTAGAAAACAACATGCATTCACATGCATAAGTATAGAATATATTGTGTTAATCCCTTTGGAAAAGAAAACATAATAGTAGACACAAAGAAAATATTTTGTTGGGCTAGTTCACCTGAAAGCTTGTTATGTATTTGCATACACAAGAATAATATCTAGTATGTTAACTTTCCTTTGGAAAGAATATAAAATTGCATGCAAGATTATGTTATTGTTTTGTTGGAAAGATGATGCTTGATAGTGATTTTCTTGTTACTAATGCATCTGAAACGATGTTAAAGAAAAAAAATTATTATGTTATGTTTATGATTTATGCATGCACACGAATAGATGTTGAAGTGTCACTAATTAATGTTTATTATTTGTTAACTAATATTTTACGTTTTATCTAACCATGATGTCAATTTTTTTATGACAACAAGCTACAGGAAATGATGGTGACTTGTGCAAAGGATAATTCAGATTTAATAATGTGGTAGATGAAGATTTGTTGGTCCATGTCGATTTAGAAATGCCAATTGTTGAATGATCCACTAATGGGAAGAACCAGGTTTCAAAGACTTAATGTTCATGGCATCATGGGTAAATGATATCATGGTGTTTGTAATAGCGTATAGATAGTTATGCTTCAGTTCAGATGATAAGCATTTCTACTATTTTAAAAAAATGGTTAAGCGGTGGAATCCCTTACAATCCATTGAGTGAGGGATGAACACCCTTGTGAGTGTTTAATAATAGAACTAAACGCTTGTTAGTTTGCACCCTATGTGGTTTCCAGTGTATATTAGTGTCTAATGGTGTGATTTATTGTTGTATCTTCCTTACATGATGTGATGGTTATATTGTCAAGATTGTGATTACCTAGATAAGTTAAAATAATCATGGAATTGATGCAAAATTACATTCAAATATTTAAGTTAATATGCTACAACAATGGTAGTAAATGGTTGTGTAATGTCACATACCTACATGACCCAATATTAACAATTACCTACTAGGCTCCCATTCCCCAAATTAAATTTCATTAAATTTAGATTCAATGGTGGTCACATGCATAATTATTCCATCATCTCATAAACAAAGATTTTACAAGCAAGTACACTCACACACTTAAAAATTCGACAACGTCAAGAGCTATGAACCATAAGATAGCAAAATGCAATTATTATCATAAGTTTAAATATGCCACAACATAAAGAGTAAGGAGACACATACAAAACATCCCAAGAAATTGAAGCATACTAGATTAGCTAAAAGAACTATCACTTGGAATATCGAGCACCGCCACCCAGCCTAGAACTGACTTACTCTAGTTCACCCTTGAGCTATGAGTTCTTTCCATGGATCAACTTCCTTCTGTTGATCTCTTCTATGGATATTGAATGCCTTATTTCATGATTGTTTTCCTTTAGCAGCGTCTTGCTTTTAGGTGGATATTTTTATCCATTTTCCTAGGCTTTTCATGGAAAAGATCGTCTTTCTCTCCGATGAGGCTTTTCTTGTAAAAGTTTTCCTTTTTCTCATGCAAGGATTTTATGTTTATCTTAGCATCTTTTTCCAGCTAAGGAAACTAATGGATATTTATCTCCCAATCCATTAAGCTTATCTAGAATTTTATCTAGAAGTCTTATCATGAAAGAATTATCCATTCCCATTCACCAATGGGATTTCATTCTGCAAGAATCTCATCTCTTGGTGTCTTGTTTACCAAGTGATGGCTTATCTTTATTTATTTAATAACAAAGTATTTACTTTCATTATTACACATCATACCTATCTTTTCTTAACAAAGTTTTACATATAACAGAGGGGTGTTACATACTCCCCCCGTTAAATTTTCGCCATCCTCGGTGTATTACTACATCTTACAATGTATTTCCTCATTAACAGATAGTTGTTTTCTGAATTTAAAAATTCCCATGGACGTCCCACCTAAAACAGATCTTCCTATATATAGGTTACAAAGGAGTTCTACCGCAATTCTCCTCAATTTCTACCTGCAACATTTGTTCAATCAATTATATGAGAGACTTTAGATGCCATAAAAACAAAACTCAATTTTCTTTACCATAGTTAATGTCATAACTTGATATAACTATACTACTATTTGAGTAAATACAGGTTAATTTTTCCCACCATTTAACTATGATTCCTTATTTTCATTGTATTATAATAGGAAAAAATTGCAGGCTCTTCCACTACATTTGTGTTCTTTCCAAACAATTTCTTCCTGTAGTCTCCCTATATTAGTCACAACGAGTAAAAGTAGCACTATTTTCCAATAACCATGTATAAAATATTGTCTCAGGTTAACTCATAACCATAATAATGATAAAGCATATGTAATCATCAATCATAGATCAGAATCATAAATCACATGTACATAAAATGGAAATAAAGCATTGATACATATCCCTGAATTACTCCTTACCTTCCACCTTTCTCTTTTTTCAATACACACTCTGGATCGGTTGCAACACCGGGAAATCACCTAGTGCCTTCTCCCCAACCATGTGTAGTTATACATGTCATATATCATCATGCAATACATGCATCCATACTAGTACCATTTGTACCATTTGTACATAGTACTGCCTGTATGATGTGTACATAATTCCAAATGTCCATATATCATGTGCACATCATATACTTCATAACCATGTTATTATTATGCCAAAAATTCCTTCTATTATTCATATTACCTTTAGGCAAGTCCAATCAAATTGTACTCAGTTTGTCGATTTGAAAATAAGGAATTCATGAACCTATTTCATTCCTGTAACCATAGCGTAAGTAAATGATTTTTATGCCAAAGTGTTCAATTTATTTTATTTATCTAATAATTTTAATGGGTCTTGTGGTTGCAGGACAATTTCAACAAATTAGTACAATCGAGGTAATCATGCATACTACAACTGTATCATACCAATAAATTTGAGTTTTGGAATTTAATCGTTCACGAGACCGGGTCTTAATAATAGTAGACAATTGGCTTTGATAGTTAATCTAGTATGGACTTCAATGTTATATTTGAAGTCTAGTAACAACCTTAAATTTTCCTCTAGCCAAGAAAATAATCGTTTGGTACTCAAAATTACTCCATACTTAGACTAATCATGTCATATGATTTGTTGTTGCCCTTTTTAACATTACTTCCAAATCCTTGTTGGCCATGAATAATTCAGTGTATATTCAAAACCAATCAAACAATTAGTATGTAAGTACATACACCTCCTATACATGAGTCATGAATGAAGGTTACAATGTTTTCACACTCCCCAATCTCTTACTTTCCAGGGTACTATGTATACCAGGGTGTGAACTTGGGTCATTAACATGTGGATACCCCACCTTAACACTAGATCATAACCTGGTAGAATAAAATTCATTTCTTAGAAACCAAATCAATTGTTAAATTCCTTAAAACAAATTGTTTATGCAATAATTTTTATGTTGTCATATTCAAAACTAGACAACACTATCAATGCAATCTGACAGGTAGACTTCTCCCATATTGCTTGATAGAAATAGTGGTACAAAACATGCATTTTAGATTGTACAATTGTAAATTGATTTGAATAATTTCCTATACACCATTTTATTGGAACTAATTTTCTTTTACAACAATCTCGCTTACCAGTACCATTTAGCCATCAAATATGGTTAAATAATCTTATTGATTTAACAATGAGTTGTTGTATCATTTATTATTGTCTCACTTCTAGAACCTTTTATATGTCACCCCTTTGGTGCATGTATTATTTTATTACTAAAATAATATCCTTAGAGCATCATAAGTTGTATTAATCTGAATCCTTTTTGGTTTATCAAGAATTTGTTTATTAATTCAGACAATCATGTTCTGAATCTAGTGTATAATTCTTTTTATTCATTAGGTTGCTCTGAATTACTCTTATTTCTACTTCAATTGCATTAAGCACCACCATATCTAATATGTTTGTCATTTTTGTTTTCATAAAGCATGTATACTTCTTTTATATAGAGTAGAAGCATACAAATCATTTTTATCTTATCACTTCACTTAAGATGTACATTTGCAAGATCTACAATCATTCTACTGGAAGCATCTTCTTCTTGTTGCATATTTGAAAGGTTCCTATTTGTGAGATATTAACAGAACCCCATCTTTATCTGGATGGATATGCACATCAATGTGAAGTTTGAGGTTGCATACTTTGAATTGAAATAATTTACACATTGGAATTTGAGTGAACTTGAGCTTGTATTTAATATTGTCTTACTGCTATTAATAAATAAGCACTAGGAGCTACTTTTACACTCCTACTATGTACTTACACCAGATGTACTATTGGGTGTCAGTCCCATTGACCTTCTTATTAATTCATACATTATCATGCATACAGTGAGTTGTATTACATGTGTGCATACACTTCATAGCTCTAACCCTAGTTCAATCTAGATGCCTCTTACATCTCTTAGTTATAATTATTGAGATATTGCTTTACTCAAAAAAACTTGTAGGTTCCAAACTATGCATGTCCAATTAAATATGCATGTTGTTATTGAATATCTGAATAATGATATAGTAACATTTAGATCCTTTCAGTACTGTATATTTGAAGCATTTTTCCCCTTAGGGTAAATTTAAATGATTCAGCTACTCGTAAAACCACATCAAAAAATGAACTTCATCAATACATGTGGATGCATGAAAATGTTACTTTGAAAGACAATTGTGAGAAATGCATAGTCTCATAACATATACAGAGACTTGTCATAATGATTTTCATGGGAACTCCATAAATAGATATAATTTATATAAAACCTTCATAAGTGTTTCTAGGATGGGACCCACTTAATTAGCCATCAACTTCTATTAATGTTGATAGGATGTCATTAACTTCTTTCCTAATGATTTGTATAGTTTTCATTTACATATTTTTATTTTTTATTTTTCTTCATATTGGCCATGATCTATGGAAAGAAAAACACTGGACATTTTATCTATTTTTGTTTATGAGTTACTTTATAAGATTTCAATGTTTCCTCCTTCATATATCATCCTTTATTAGGATTTTTATAAGCACAATATTTATTCCATTAAGTTATGTCCTTGACTGGACTATCCTTACCGACATTAGTTGGAATTTTATTAAGCTATGTCCTTGTATAGAAATCATACAACTCATAATTTTAATTTTAATATGAGTATAATAATATGATGACCGTATCACTAAAATCCATCATCCCACTTTCGATGTAATAACCATACTTTACAATTATTACAATCTTGTTCATTCCTCCCGCTCTACTATGAACATCTAAAACTATGTAAACATCTTGAACCAATTTTTAAATCATGGTATAGAGTCTTTATGCCCTCACAATAACATTCAACAATATTTTAAGTTTTGGAGAAACTTCCACAACATATAATGAAATAAAATTTAATCTTCACATCACTCTCAATAAGTAGGCATAATAAAAAAAAAACCAATTGATTGTTAACCATTTCTACTTATTAAAAATAATCAACCTGTTAATTATTTCTTATTTATTTGCATTACTCTCTACTCCACCCAACACTACAAGGTTTTATTTTATTTAACCACATTGCAGAATTATTTGTTCCATATAACTTTCCCAAGTTTCTCCTCCCCACAATGCTACTATAGCTATCCACCATACCATACTTAGACTTTGAGAAATTCAAGTTAAAGTGCAAGGATTAAATCCAACTTGTTCAAACTCGATTGTCTTCGAACCATTGAGAGAGTATATGGATTATTGTAATTTGAATTACAATAAAATAATTCTGCATAATGGGTTCATTGAAGAGTGATGTGAATCTCTAGTCTAGAATAATATGATCTATGTGATCACTAATATGTGGTATGATCCAACTGGATTGAGCCACAAAATATAGCCACACAGGATAGTGTATAGAGACAACAAATGCCATATATGTTCAATATGAACTACAACTATTTACAACAATTATTGAGTTTCTAAGGTGCCTCAGATAGCAAGCAATGTGAACCACTGAGTGTGTGCCATAGTATCCTAGTTGTACAGATGGGACCAAGAAGAACGAGCCACAGTTTTTGATTTAATAATTATGTGTCACTATTTAGAGGATGTCCATACTATAGTGAGTCTATGCCACAGTAAGTGTGCAATTTCATTACAAAGATAGGGCAACCAAAATGGGCCATAATAACTGTCAATTGAGTCACATTGTGTGATGCCATAATACTAATATCTGAGCCATACATTATATGTAAGCACATGCATGTAATCATGTCATGAGTTTGAACACAACACTCATTGTATGCAAAATGAGAAAGGATGAACTTACAACCTTCAACACATAATTTAATCATGCGACTCCGACAAAAGGTATGCATATTCTTATGGAATGTGTTATGCATTAAAACAAAAAACTCATAATTTAATTATTGCACCTTTAACCTTACCGATTTCGTGTGACTCAAGGTTGCCTCATTGCCAAACATTCCTCCAATTGCAGGCCCAAAAAATAGTCTAATATGTAATCGAGTTATACCTAAAATAGTCTAAACTGCATTACCTTCATTTGATTATGGTTGAACTCATATCTAGCATGCTATATTTTCATAATCCTTGCTAACCTCGCAGAGTGAGATGTTGTCTACTTGTCACTACTAGTTTATTGTAGGTCTCCTAATTCCATATTGAGTTTATATTTCTACGAAATTTTCCCTCAAATATGGAACTTTCTAGAGAATTGACTAATTTAAAAAAAAAAATTATATAAATATATAAATATATATATATATATATATATATATATATATACATATATATATATAATATATCTAAAATTGAATGAAAATCTAAGCTTCCTGTTCTAGGACAACTCCTTTGGCACTCCACAAGCTTCTTCTTTCACCCATTATTCCCCTCCTGCAACAACTGCACTTCCTTCCTTTCCCATGGTCAATTCAAGGACATCACAATTGCTGTGAAAGAACTTGATGAGAATTTCTGACTCAATCATCTTGGAGGAGCCCTGCCAACACCATTAATCATAGGTGCGTGATCATTGGAGATGTTGGAGATCATTACGTGGACTCACAACCCATGACTTGGTATAGTTCCAAACGGGACCTTATAGATTCTCGGTCGAATAGTTGACTAATTCAGCTTTTAAGTTATGCTTCCCTCCGTTGTGTGCACTATCATGGTCGATCGGCCTTCTCTGGCTTAATTAACCATGGGGAAAACTATTCTCAATATCTCTTTTATATGGCTATAGTTCTCCTCATTCTCCTTGGCAGTTATTAAAGACCCACCAAAGTACTAAGGTAAATAAATTTCAATAGTAAGACAACACATGTGTTAGAAGCAAGGTTCTTCTGCAGTCTCCACTCTGCTTGAAGAACTCGAGGAAATTACTTCACAAGTTTACCTCATAACCGAGGGTATACCCGGTGTCAATAGCTCATATACAACAACATATTGGATATAGGAAGGTTTTAAAATGATTTGTTGATCCCAATTTATGCATAGCCTCCGCATTCCAATCTACAACGCATAGGAAAGTTAGAGCAATGACTACTTTGGCACCGTGGAGATCAGGATAAACCTCATCCCTATGAATTCTTTTCAGAGATGGAACATTCCTTAGTTGGGAGGATTTGTGGATTCTTAACGAGAGCAGCTTTGTGATGTTGGGTTGTGTTATATTCTTTCCACGACTAAACCATGTAGTGAACCAGGGGGTAGAGAGGGGGCAGAGCCCCCCCTTTGTTACACCGATTGCATAGCACGGGGGTCAGATGAGGGAGCGGCAGCCCCCCTATCTAGCGGGTTTGAGGGGGTCGAGTAGCCCCCCTCTACGGGGTCCAGGGCAACGCCCCAGGAAAAGTTTTTTTGGACCCTATATTAGGTTGGGCAAACCTACCTATGGTTTTCGGTCCATGGTTTTAGATGTGATGCTTTTCAGTCCATGGTATTGGATGCTTCGGCATGTATAAATATGTATTGTAACATTGAAAGTAACATAATGAAAAATCAAGCTGGTAGTCACGGTTTTGGGATCCAGGGGAAAATCTATGTGTATATGTGTTTTATGTGTTATGCTCTCGCATTGTTTATTTTTTGTGTTCTAAATTCACATGCAGGTAATTTCTGTACAGGGTTAAAACCTAGATTTGGTGTCATAGATGTTTTGGCTTCAAGGGGATGCCTTTGTTGCTGAGGGGTTTTTCTCGGGTCTGTGGTAGACCCTGTTCAGTGGGAGATCTGCGACATCAGATGGCGAGCAGTGGAAAGATATAGATCAAGAAATTTAATGGTCAGAGTTTTGAGTTGTGGAAACTCAAGATCGAGGATCTGTTGGTGGATAAAGATCAGTGGATCGCGGTAGATCCAGGTACTAAACCAACAAGAGTGTCTGATGAAGAATGGAAGAAGCTAGATTGGAAGGCAAAGAGCACAATATGATTATGTGTCTCAGATTCAGTATTTTTGAATGTATCAGCGGAAGCTACAATGAAGGCTTTATGGGACAAGTTAGGGACTTTGTACCAATCTAAGTCTTTGGTGAATAAATTGTTCTTGTAGAAAAATTTGTATAACCTGAGGATGAAAGATGGAGACTTAGTGATAGAGCATCTAAAAACATTTAATACTGTGGTAAGCCAGTTAGCATCTGTTGATATTAAAATTTCATATGAAGATAAGTGCATCAGTTTGTTGTGTTCTCTACCAGATTTGTGGGGTAGTATGGTTATTGCAATAGCTAGCAATGAAACTTCCTTGCAGTTTGATGAAATAGTCTCATCCTTGCTGACAGAGGAGATGAGATAGAAAAATATGGAGAACCAGAATGGTGATGCCTTTTCTGTATGTGGATGGTTCTAGAATAGAAACAAAAATAAGTCATCAAGTGGGAGATCTAAATCTAGAGGGAGATATAAATGTCCCAGAAAACTTGTAAAGGTGTTGTGCTGGAAATGTTGAAAGCAAGGGCACTACAAAAGGGACTGTAAATCTAAAGCTCCTAATAAAGGAAAGGGATCTACTGATGTTCCTTCTGCAGAGGTGAAAAGCACCTCAGATGAAGGTGGGGATGTGTACTTGGCTTCTTCAAGTACACATGTAGATCATGAGGCATGGGTGATTGACTCAAGTGCATCCTTTCACTTCACTCCCCATAGAGAGTGGTTCTGCGAGTATGATAAATATGATGGTAGTGCTATCTTCTTAGGGGATTATAGGAAGGCTAGAATCATTGGTCGCGGAAAAGTAAAGTTGAAGTTGCAAGGTGGAAGGGTTAGAACACTTTCGATTGTTTTGCATATTCCTGCATTGGCCAGAAATCTGATATCTGTAAGCAATTTGGATGATGCAGGTGTAAAGATAGTGTTTGAGAAGGATACCTGCAAGATGGTTCGAGGAGCACTGGTATTGATGTGGGGAGTTTGGACTAGAACTCTGTACAAGCTACAAGGTAGGACTATTGTTGATGGGTGCAACAGTTCTATGGTTCCTGAAAGTGAGCAGAAAATCTAGTGGTCTTTGGAGAGAAGACCATGTTGTGGCATCAAAGGCTTGGACATATTGGAGAGAAGCGCCTCCAAATACTTCATGGTAAAGGTATGGTAGAAGGTATGAGCGATAGCTCTCTCGATTTTGATTTCTGTGAAAATTGTGTATATGGGAAGCGAAACCAAGTGAGTTTCCCCTCTTGTGGTAAGAGCGAAAAACATATATTAGAGCTTGTGCAGAATGATTGTTTGGACTTGTGAAGGTTCCATCACTAGGTAAGTGTGTGTACTATGTATCATTTATAGATGACTTCTCAAGGAATACATGGATATATTTCCTTAAGAAGAAAGATGAAGTCTTTGATAGGTTTAAAGAATTTAAGGGTCTGGTGGAAACCATATAGAGAAGAAGATAAAGGTGTTGAGGATAGATAATGGTGGAGAGATTTGTAGTAAGGAATTTGAAGAATTCTGTAAGAAGTGTGGTATAGCACGGCAGAAGACTACTCCATATACACCTGAGCAAAATGGAGTTGCAGAAAGAATGAACAAGACGTTGATGGAAAGGTAAAGAAGCATGCTCAATGCTGCCAGGTTAGGACAGGAATTATGGGCAGAGGCGGTGGAGACAGCATGTTACCTGGTCAACAGATCAGCTTCATCCGTGCTGGAGGATAAAACTCCACATGAGGTATGGACTGGTAAGAAACCCTCTCTTTCACATCTGAGGTTATTTGGATGTGATGCATATGTACATGTTCCAAAGGAGAAATGAACCAAGATATATAGTAAATCTAAAAAGTGCATCTTTATTGGGTATAAGGATGGTTTAAAGACTTATAACCATTGGAACCCTGCAACAAGGAAGGTTGTGTAGAGCCCAAATGTGGTGTTCAAAGAGGTGAAAGATGTTACTAAACATGAATTTCAACCAAAGGAACCTGAGAAGATAGAGTTTGAGCTAAAGGAGGAAGAATCAGACTCTACAGCAGAGGAGGAATTAGAAGATGAAGAGCCACAAACTTTGGGTTTAAGAAGATCAGTTCGAGAATGAGGGCAGCAAGAAAGATATAGTCCATCTGCTTTCTGTTCAAATTTTTCCTTATCTATTACTGATGATGATCCCAGAACTATGAAGGAAGCAATAGATTTAGAGGATGGAAAACTCTGGAAAGAGGCCATGGTTGATGAAATGGAATCTTTTCACAAAAATGAGGCTTGGGATCTGGTGGAGTTGTCGGCTAGAAGGAAACCCATTGGTAGAAAATGGGTGTTCAAAAAGAAGACAAATGCAGAAGGAAAGGTGGAGAAATACAAAGCTCGGTTGGTAGCAAAAGGCTATTCCCAGGTGTCGCGAATTGATTTTAGTGATATTTTTTCTCCTTTTGCCAAGGTAAATTCTATTATATTACTTTTATTTGTTGCTATCGCTTTTGATTTTGAGGTAGAATATATGGATATGAAGACATCATTTCTTCACGGGGATCTAGAAGAGGAGATCTACATGAAGCAACCTGAAGGCTTTGTGGTAAAGGGTAAGAAATAACTGGTATGGAAGTTAAAGAAATCTTTGTATGGGTTAAAACAATCACCAAGGATGTGGTATCAGAAATTTTATACATTTATATGGGGACTTGGCTTCACTAGAAGCAAAGTAGATCACTTTGTGTATTTTAAATTAATTGGTGACCGTGTTATTTAGCTGGTCTTGTATGTGGATGATATGTTGCTCATTGGAAATGATAAAGAAATTATCTAGGATTAGAAGACCCAATTGTACTCCAAATTCGACATGAAAGATCTTGGTGCTGCAAACTATATTTTGGGCATGGAAATTGAAAGAGATTAGGAAAAGAGGAATCTCTGGTTAAAATGGAGGAAGTATGTTGAGATAATATTGCAGAGGTTTAATATGCAAGATAGTAAACCAGTGAGAGTTCATATTCCCGTAGGTGTAAAGTTATCTATTGAACAGTGTCCGAAGACATAAGAAGAGGAAGAGGATATGTCCCATGTTCCATATGTAAGTGTAGTCGGTAGCCTAATGTATGTAATGGTTTGTACTAGACCAAACATTGCACATGCGGTGGGAGTATTGAGTAGGTTTATTTCAATATCAGCAAAGGAGCATTGGACAATAGTGAAATGGGTTTTCAGGTATTTGCATGGCACTAGTGGTTATGGTTTGTGCTACCAAGGAAGACAAGGATTGGACAGAGTTTTGGATATCTGTGGCTTTGTTGATGCAGACTGGGCTAGAGATATGGATCAGAGAAGATCTACAAGTCGGTATGTGTTTAACCTATTTGGAGTTTCTGTTATGAAACCAGCTCAAGAAAGGATAGAAAAGAAAGATCAACGCCTTAGAATTCAGCCTCTTCGAGGGGGCAACCTCCTTTACATTACATAAATGAACAATTCTTGGATGATACAAATGACAAAACCTCCCTTCTTTATATAGGAGTCTAAGGAGTCACAATATAATCCAGTCGACCTAATAATAATAATATAAAGCCACAAAAATAACAATAGAGGGATTCTATGGGGCACAGAAATAACAATATGGGGGTAATAGGGGCACAACAATATAAATAAGGGGTATAACTACAATAGTAATGGGGTAATCACTAGTATTATAGGGACCCAACATGCCCCTCTCCTTCAAAAAAGTGTTGTCCTCAACGCTTGAGTAGTTCTGGATACTTCTGCATAAAATTCTCATCCTCCCATGTGGAATCTTCAGCGGATAAGTTCTTCCACTTGATAAGATACTCTGAAATTGATCGATTTCGTAGCTGTCGAGTTCTTGTTTCTGTGACTGCTTCCGGTTCCAATATAATTTTTCCTTCCTCGTCAAGTTCTGGCAATATTGTTTGAACTGGGAGCTTGTCGCCTATAACCTTCTTTAAACATGAAACATGGAAAACTGGGTGCAATCGAGAAGCTGCAGGAAGCTCCAATTTGTATGCCATAGTACCAATCTTTTGCAACACCTTGTACGGACCATAATACTTTGGTGATAATTTATTATCCTTCTTAGCTTGCTTTAGGGACATTTGCTTATATGGTTGTAGCCGTAGGAATACCCAATCACCTACATCAAAACTTCTTTCACTGCGATGTTGATCTGCCTGTTGTTTCATTCTATTTTGTGCCAACACGAGGTTATCCTTTAAGAGTTGGAGGACTTGTTGTTGATGTTCGATGTGATGTTCCACTGCCTGAACCTTAGAATTTTCTCTTAAATATGATGTGATGGATGGTGGTTGATACCCATAAAGTGCCATAAATGGGGTCATTTTTGTTGCTGTATGGAAGGAAGTGTTATACCACCATTCAGCCAGAGGCAACCATTTGACCCATTGTGTCTGTTTATCAGATACAAAGCAACGAAGATATCCTTCCAAACATTTGTTTACTATCTCAGTTTGCCCATCAGATTGAGGATGATAAGATGAGCTATGAGCTAACTGAGTACCAAGACAAGAAAATAATTCTGTCCAAAAATTTCCAGTGAAAATGGGATCTCTGTCACTTACAATAATCTTTGGGTTTCCATGTAGCTTTTGAACTGTTTCCATAAATGCAGTAGAAACTGTACTGGCTTTAAATGGATGTGATAATGCACAAAAGTGTGCATACTTGGTAAGTCTGTCAACTACCACCATGATGACACTCTTTCCCTCAGACTTGGGTAAACCTGTGATAAAATCCATTGAAACCTCCTCCCAACGTTGGCTTGGAATGGATAAAGGTTGTAATAGACCCGGTGTCTTAATTGTTTCAACTTTATTTTGTTGGCAAACCAAACATTCCGCCACAAACTTTTGAATATCTGATTTAAGGCCATCCCAAAAAAATTCCTTCTTAACCCTGTGGTAAGTTTTTAAAAATCCTGAGTGCCCTCCTAAGGGAGAAGTGTGCAATTCCATAAGAATCTTTTGTTTTAGCTGGGAATTCTTACAGAGGTATAAGCGATCTTTGTACCATAACGAATCATTTTTCCAGCTAAATGTATCAGAAGTACTGGAATCTTGTTGTAGCTTTCGAATAAGTGCCCACACTTCTTCGTCATTCTTCCATTCCTCCCTTGCTTCGTTTATCCAATCTGGTTGGATAATAGAAATGGCACACAACAATGCTTCCACATCCTCATCCTTTCTTGAGAGTGCATCTGCCACCACATTTTGCTTCCCTTTTTTGTAGATGATTTCAAAGTCATAACCCAACATCTTTGTGACCCACTTTTGTTGCTCTTCAGAGGATAATCTTTGTTCTAAAAAGTATTTAAGGCTATCATGATCCGTTTTTACCTTGAAGTGTCTTCCCATTAGGTAGGGTCGCCATTTCTTAAGTGCATGGAGTATTGCCAACATTTCCTTCTCATAAATAGCTTTGCTTAAAAACTTTCCCTTGATTGGACGACTTTCAAAAGCAATGGGTCTTTCATCTTGCATTAGAACAGCACCAATTCCATTTCCTGAAGCATCACATTCCACAATAAAGGTTTTTGTGAAGTCCGGTGTAGCTAAGACCGGTGCTTGGCACATTGCCTCTTTAAGATGTTCAAAGGCCTTTGTTGCTTCCGGAGTCCATGAAAATGAATCTTTCTTCAATAATGTTGTTAGAGGTGCTGCTATTCTCCCATAATTCTTAACAAACTTGCGATAATACCCTGTCAACCCAAGAAATCCTCGCAGATGCTTTATGGATGTGGGGATTTTCCATTCCTTAATGGCTTTAATTTTGCTAGGGTCTACCTTAACTCCTTCATGAGATACAATATGACCCAAATATTCCACCTCCTGGACTCCAAAGAAACATTTGGATCTTTTTGCATATAATTGTTTCTCCTCCAATAGTTGTAGCACCTTGTCAACATGTTCAACATGATCCTTCCAAGACTTGTTGTAGATTAGTATATCATCAAAAAATACTAACACAAATTTTCTAAGGAATGGTTTGAAAATTGAATTCATCAAACCTTGAAATGTTGAAGGTGCATTGGTAAGGCCAAAAGGCATGACCAAAAATTCATAATGACCCTCATGAGTTCTAAATGCCGTTTTCGGAATGTCTTCAATCTTCATTCTGATTTGATGATATCCCGAACGAAGATCCAACTTGGTGAAGTAAATTGATCCATGCAATTCATCCAGTAATTCATCAATGACAGGAATGGGGAACTTATCTTTAATAGTGAGCTTGTTGAGCTCCCTATAATCTGGACACATGCGCCATGATCCATCCTTCTTGTGCACCAATACTACTGGAGCTGAGAAAGAACTTTGACTCGGTTGAATTATACCAGCCTCTAGCATTTCTGCAACCATACGTTCAATTTCACTTTTTTGGACATAGGGATATCTGTACGGCCTGATGTTTGGAGGAACACTTCCTGGAATCAGATGAATAGCATGATCATGATCACGCATAGGTGGGAGACCTTTGGGAGTCTCAAATACCTTGGAATGATTGTCCAGGACTTTTTGGAGATCTGGAGAAATAGATGATTCCAATGTGGAAACATCTAGCGAACATAATTGTGCAATTACACCTCTTTGCTCCTTTTTTAGAAGCTTTGTCATGCCATTAGAGCTGATTATCTTTCCTGGTTTCCCTGCAATACCCCTTAATTCAACTTCCTTTCCTTCCACAGAAAATTTCATGAAAAGTTCTTGAAAATTAAAAGCTATTGTACCCAAGGATTGTAGCCATTGGACTCCTAGTACAACATCAGCACCTCCCATTGGAATGGAAAGCATTGGGCTAGTCAATACATATTCTCCCATGGATAGCTTGATATTATGGCACTTTCCAGAACAATTTATTGTTCCTCCATTTGCAATCATCACTTGACACTCTGGTGCTGGATATAGGAAGCAATTCAATTCTTTTGCTACCCTACAATGAATAAAATTGTGGGTGCTTCCTGAATCAATCAACACTATTACCTTTTTCTTCTTGATTTGTCCTTCTATCTTGATGGTTTGAGGAGTGGTAATTCCCGCCAATGCATTACAAGATATGGTCGGATTTATTTGTTCTTCATCTAGGCTTTGTTCCTGGAATATATCCTCTTCTTTTGACCTTTCTTGCTCCTTTTCTTCTTCCTCTTCACAATCTATGTAGAATAATTTCTTCTCAGCACACTTATGACCTTTTGTGTATTTGCTATCACAATTGTAACAAAGCCCTTTTGCTCTTTTTTCTTCCAATTGTTGTGGTGTCAACCTTGTAGGTTGTGGAAGACTATGGGCAACAACACTTCCGTCTTTATAGTTGTGAATGGTATGCTTCCTAGTTGCCATAATTTTGCTTTCCATTTTTCTTGCTAACCTGAATGCCTTCTCTAATGAATCAGGTTCCCAAAGGCGCACATCATGTTGGATATTATCCTTTAAAGACCCTATGAACACATCAATCCTATGCTCCTCTGGAATATCTTTTACCCTTATGTTCAATTTTTGGAACTCCTCAATGTGCTCCATTATTGAACCCTTTTGTTTGAGACTTATCAATTGGCTAAAAAAAGTGTTGCTTTTTGTATCCTCATAATGTGCTATCAATTCTTCCGTAAAAATTGCCCAAGTGATAAATTGTTTACGAGAACAAAGCCATTGATACCATACAAACTGATTTGGTTCCAAATATAAAGTTGCCATACGTACCTTTTGTGTGTTTTGCACATTATTGAGATCGAAGAATTGCTCCATCTGTAATATCCATGTGGCGGGATCCTTGCCATCAAACTTCCTCATATCGATTTTTGGAACATGGTGAGTCTTCGATCCAACATTAGAGTCTATGGAATCATGATTAACAATTCTTTTGTTCTCATCATGAGTTTCCTTTAGTACTCTTTCACCCTTAGTGACCATTTCTTGTAGCAACTTATTCATATTTATCTTCAATTCTTCCATCTTATCATCCATGCCATCAATTTTAGCGTCCATGCCATTCACCTTAGCTTCCATGCCATCCATCTTAGATTCTATGCCGATCTTTAAACAGTCGATCTTAGCTTCTACACCTTTCTTTAAACCATCCATCTTAGTTTCTACATCTTTCTTTAAACCATCCATCTTAGATTTTGTTCCTTTTTGTGCAAGGGACAGTTGTTGCACTTGGTCTTGTAATTTTGATATATCATGTTTCATTTCTTCCTCTTCTTCATGAGTCATGCTAGAGCTTTCAGGTTCCTTACTAGGTGTTTGCATTTTCTTTCCTCGGGGCATCAGTTATCGATAATAATGCTCTACTATGCCCTTTGAATTCCTTCAAAATAAATTTTCAAACCAAGCTTAAGCAAAATTTTAAAAAACTCTACACACCTTTTTTCACTTTGTAGGAGCTAGATATTGCCTCTGATGTATCTCTGTACTTTCCAATCATCTAGTTCTGAAATTGTGACCTGTAGTAGCTCTCTGTGTCCTCTTTCCAATGCCACCAGTCTGATCCAAATTGGATTCTCCAAGAAAGAGTTATGCACAATCTCCCAAGATGACCTGATTATAGACCTTTCCAGAAGAGTTAACTTGTATGAAGTGCCACGTGCACAATTTTCGACCTTTGGTTCTGAAAACGATATACAAGAAACTAAGTCCGTCCTCTTTCTGTACCTTTTTACGAAATTTCAATCCGATCCCCAGAGAGAAAGTTATGACGATTTTCCCTAGGTCACCTGTTTTGAATGTAATTCAGGAGTCTGCAAAAAGACCAACTTCCTCAGATCATATCTCCGCAAATATCACGTGAAAAGATCTGAAATTCGGACCCAAGGTTCAGTGTGATTTCTTCTCAAATGGGTTTTTTTTGCGACTTCTGAAACGTCACAGAAAAGAAGTTATAGCGAAAATTCCACGATGACCTGTTTGGAGCAGCGAAACCCTAGAATCCAAAGCTCTGATACCAAATGTTATGAAACCAGCTCAAGAAAGGATAGAAAAGAAAGATCAACGCCTTAGAATTCAGCCTCTTCGAGGGGGAAACCTCCTTTACATTACATAAATGAACAATTCTTGGATGATACAAATGACAAAACCTCCTTTCTATATATAGGAGTCTAAGGAGTCACAATATAATCCAGCCGACCTAACAATAATAATATAAAGCCACAAAAATAACAATAGAGGGATTCTATGGGGCACAGAAATAACAATATGGGGGTAATAGGGGCACAACAATATAAATAAGGGGTATAACTACAATAGTAATGGGGTAATCACTAGTATTATAGGGACCCAACAGTTGCAGTCGGTTGGATGAGTAAGAAACAATTTGTAGTGGCATTATCAACTATAGAGGCAGAATACATGGCACCTACTCATGCAAGTAAGGAAAAAGTCTGGTTGCAGATATTGTGTTCAAGTATGGGGTTAGTACAGGGAGCTATAACGATAGACTGTGATAGCCAAAGTGCAATTTTCTTGGCAAAGAACCCTGCTTACCATTCAAAGACAAAGCACATTGATGTTCAGTATCACTTTGTGAGGGATATGATAGAAGACAAAAGAGTGTTGCTAGTAAAGGTGGACACTTTGAAGAATATTGTAGATGCATTGAAAAAATCTATGAGCTCTAAGAAGTTTTGTTGGTGTAGAGAAACAATGGGCATTTCAGGGCTAGAAAAATGACTAAACTCTCTTGTGGCCCCTTGTGGAAAGAAAAAAACAAGTGGGAGAATGTTGGGTTGTGTTATATTCTTTCCACGACTAACCTACGTAGTGAACCGGCGGGTTAAAGGGGGCATGGAGACCCCCTTCGTTGCACTGATTGCGCAGCGGGGGGCCGGAAACCCCCCCTATCCAGGGGGTTTGAGGGGGGTGGGTAGCTCCCCTCTATGGGGTCTGGGGAAACGCCCCGATAAAAAGAAATTTGGACCCTATATTAGGTTGGGCGAACCTACCTATGGTTTTCGGTCCATGGTTTTGGACGTGATGGTTTTCGGTCCATGGTATTGGATGCTTCGGCATGTATAAATATGTATTGTAACATTGAAAGAAACATAATGAAAAATTAAGTTGGTAGTCCCGCTTTTAGGATCCAGGGGAAAATCTCTGTGTATATGTGTTTTATGTCTTATGCTCTCATATTGTCTATTTTCTGTGTTTCATAATTCATATGTAGGTAGTTTCTGTACAAGGTTAAAATCTACATGTGAATCGAAATGGAAACAATAGTTGTAAGGGTGATTTCCTCATTTAATCAAATTGGAAAGTGATTTTTTGCTTTAAATCTATTGCTAAAATCAGCATCCAACGCCTTTTTGCATTTACAAAGTCGATTTATTTAAAAATTTAAATAACAAACAAACAGACCACAAACCATAACCATTCATACACTATATTTAGTATTTCTATGGGATTCGGCTTGTCTACCTTCACTGGATCCAATCCATCCCTTCAAAATTGATCAGCCAATGGAGGAATTTTGACTAGGAAAAGAAACAGTTACAGCGTACGAGCCCCTATTGCCCCATATGGCCTGTAGGAAGAAGTAAGTCCCAATGGATAAGAAATCGATGAGACGAGAGTTCAATTGACTAGGTAGAAACTCACTCGACAAGGAAATGAACTAACAAAAAAAACCATCCCTATTTCGTACTCTTCTCAATATTTTCAATGTCCCATATTTTTAGGGTTGTATTGTCACTTTTGAGATTGAAGAACATGCAAAGTTACAACCCGCGCTTATGTATCCAACCATCCTTAATTAGCCGAGATCCATGCAGGATCCACTGGAAATTCCATGTTAAAATATAATTTGTTATTTTTCATGGAGAAATATGTTTTGTGATTCATAAAACAAGAAAAAAAAATCCCTTTAAAATTTATCCATGCCTAAAGGGTATAGTAATTACCAAAGAACAAGTCCAACTGTCCTCGAATCTCAATGGTTTTACCATTCCTTGGTTAATCGTTTTGGATTCTCCTACACACTTGGATGACACATTACATGAACTAGCAAGAGATAAATGTAATGGAAAATAGCTAATCTCCAAGATGGATATTAACCTCAGAACCTCAACCCACGAGATTCTAAATCCTTGCACATGGTTTGATTTCAAGATACAACAACGAGTATACACTTTCAATGAAGCAACGAAATGAGGATGCATTATCCCTTCCAAACCAGACTCATGTCCATGAATTTTCATTAAATTGGTTGGAACGAATTTTCGTCTGCAAGGGATTGATTCTCTTACCAACACCTACAATTTTGGATTCCACAAGTTTTGGCTGAGGTACACAGGCTTCAGTTCCACATATTAAGTATGAACCAATCTGATATGGATTAGCTAGTGATTTCCCCATTCAACTCAGGGTTGTAGTAAAACCCTCAAATCATTTTTTATTTTTTTTAATGAAATGGAGAGATATAAAGACATCAATTTAAAGTGTAACCACTTTCTGATTTAATGCAGTTTGGTCATGGTCACTCTAATCTAAAATAGATGATAGATACCCCATACCTCATCTCCTATTTGTAGATTCATCATTTTGACATATTTCTTATCTAATGAAATAATTAGATCATAGAAGTAGAGATGTAATACTTACTTACAACTATAGAGAATAGATCCACAACCTATTTCATCCCCATGCATTCTTTACAACTACACAATCGTTAAGCATTATAAGAAAAAAAAATATGAGAATATTGCTTGGGAAAAACTCAGTATAGGCATCTAAACTGAGTTTACTCTTGTTTCTTCAATATCTAGTGATCTGATGGACTACTTTTATTTTTAATTGATGCCTTTATGCAATTGAAAACTCAACTAGTTACATGCTTGACAAGAAATATAGGAGATAACAACCTTTAATTCTTTCAAAATCCCTTAGTTCAAAATTACCTTTGATTGCAAATAATCAATATAATATTCACACGTTATGGCCTCAAAGTCCTCCAAATTATTTTAATATTTAATTTCAACCTTTATGGATTCTGGAATATTTTTTTTATAGCAATTTATAAGAAGAACCCTTCAGTGAAACTTATTATCGATGTAGGACTTAGTTTAGTACCTACACTCATTCATATCTTACAGAGGTGATTTTTCCCTTAGGCTACAATATTTGAACTTAAAGCTTTGATACCATTTGTCACATACCTCTGTGACCCAATATTAACAATTACCTACTAGGCTCCCATCCCCCAATTTAACTTCGATTAAATTTAGATTCAATAGTCATCACATGCATAATTATTCCATCATCTCATGAACAAAGATTATACATGCAAGTACACTCATACACTTAAAAATTCGACAACATCAAGAGTTATGAACCATAAGATAGCACAATGAAATTATACTCATAAGTTTAAATATGCAACAACATAAAGAGTAAGGAGCCACATACATAACATCCCAAGCAATTGAAGCAAACTAGATTAGCTAAAAGAACCATCACTTGGAAAATTGACCCCCACCACCCAACCTAGAGCTCTCTTTTGTTGATCTCATCCATGGGTATTTAGTACCCTCTTTAATGATATGGTTTCCTATAGTTCCGTCGTTGTTTTAGGTGGATAATTTTATCCATTTTCCTAGGCTTTTCATGGAAAATATTGTCTTTCTCTACCACAAGGCTTTTCCCATAAAATCGTGCCTTTCCCTCCTGCAATGGTTTTATGTTTATCTTGGCATCTTTTTCCAGCTAATAAACCTAATATATATTTATCTCCCAATCCATTAAGCTTATCTAGAATTTTATCTAGAAGTATTATTGTAACACCCCTCCCTTGTGTACCACATTATTGTAAACCTAAGCTAAGTTAAAGCTAGGTGTGATATCCTCCCTTATGTGTTAAATGTTTGCAAACCTAAGCTAAGGAATGCTAGGCCTTATACCCTCCTTTTTCAGTTAAACTATTCTAAACCTAAGTTGAGGAAAGCTAGGTGATATGTAATGAAAAGAAAATGTGTTATTACATAAATTAATAAAATAAATCACTTGGAGGGTGGACCACCAAGAGAGAGGAGATGCTTGCGAAATCCCATGAGGAATGGGATAGAGATGAATATTTCTTGATAAGCTTCTAAATGTGATCTAGATAAGCTTGGATGGGTTGGATATCCATAGGATGGAGGGGAGATAAAGATCCATCAGACATAAAACTTTGTAGGAGATAAATGCAAGATTTTATGTGGAAAAGAATCGTGGGAGATAAAGACAAGGTTTTTCGGAAAAGAACTAGGCAACTGGAAAAATCCATAAAGTGGGACACCGCTAATGGTAAGTAAATCACGAAAGAGGGTATTAAACACCTATTGCATTGATTAATTGAGGGCATTTGATCCTTGGCAAGATCTTCGGCTCAAGGGCAATCAAAGACGATTCATGGCTAGGTGGTGGTGCTATTCCCTCCAAGTGAGATTTAATTGGTGTCATTTGCATGGAATGTTTGTATGTTGACTCTTACTCTCTCTCTCTATTTTAGTTTTCAGTTCTTTTATGATAATATTTTCACAAGTTTCAGTTATCGTTCCATTTTTTCTATGAGTTGATTGACTAAGCTTCCACGCCATGAGAATGTCGCATGAAATTACACAGGTTTGTGTTTTAATAGACTTAATGGTGTTTCCCTCTACTCTGATGAGATTTACTTACATGGTCTGGGTTCTATATTAATCCTTACCTGTTATGAAGTTAAAACATTTAGCTCATATATGCTGATAGTTGATTTCTTATCTCTATATTGATTTCCTACCATTGAAATGGTTAACTCATGTAGCTCAGTTGTATAGATAAGGTGATATCTGTATTGAAATAACTTATGCATTATGTATGTGATCTTTAATGTATATCATAAGTGGTGGAATCAGGGTAATTAGGTGTTGATACTGGTGTCATAGCTTTAGATTTCTCGTGATCAACATTCATGTGGCTTTCTAGTGTCAAGTTAAGTAGAAGTACATTAAATGAATTGCCAATTTTAATACCCATGTAGAGTAGCAAATTTCACATACTTAGATTACCTATGTTAATGGATTACTATGAAAGTGATGACAGTATTATACATATGATGTCTTCTACATCTAAAAATAGAGTTAATAGTGGAAGCAACATGGCTTATGTTGAGGTTATGTATGCATATGTGAGATGACTATGGATTCTATAACTCATCCTATTACATTCACTACAGAGATATGGTATGATCAAAATGCTCTAAAGTAATATCTTCTTATGCATACTCACGAATTGAGAAAATAATGTTTCATGTTTTATGACTAATGGGTTAAGTATCTATGTTGCATGTATAACTAGTATGCATGGGAATGAAAGTTTGGTCAATAGCGTAGAGTACACTACAATGTTCATGAAAATTAATGTCCACTAGTGCTGGTGAAGACTTACCCATATATTTTGATAGGATTCCTACCATCACAAGTTTAATGGTCGACCACATACATCAATCATGTTAAGGAATATAAGGCTCCATATAAGAGAACTAGTAAAATAACTAATGCAAAATTTGTACTATGGCCTAATAGTAATATGGCTGAGGTAATTTTAAAAGACAAAGATTTGCAAGCAGCGGTAAATATTTGACTGTGAATGAACCCAAAATTTTAAATTGATGGGTCCTAGAGGCTAAATTTTTGCGTAGGTTAAGGAGGTTCGTTACAACTGGTATCAGAGCCACAGGTTCAAACCTTGTGGCCTATGGACTTATCCACCTTCGTAGCCTTTTGTTGATGAGGTAATAAATTAATGAAAATTCTATGACAAACATAACCCCAAAATTTATCTAGAAATTTAAGCATGTTGAATTAATAATAAATTCTTGCCACTAAGGGAATTTAAGATTCTGGGAAAGACAATCCAAGTATAAATCTTGGTTATAAAAGGATCAATAAATTGTTATATTTTCAAAAATATTTAAACCAAATAGGTTTATTTATGAATATTGTTCTTATTCTTTCTGTCAAGTAAGAGTGGAGCCTTCAATTACTAAAAATAAATAAATAAATAAAAGATTACATATGGTACACGTCTTCACAAGTGTAAAGACCAACAAAAGATAGACCAGTTGATGATAAACAAGCAATAGGGTCAACAAAACCCAAAACCTTACAAACAAACAAAAAAAACATTAGACCCCTGGTCTAGAGAGACCACTGTCTTCCTCCTACTTAGTATTCATGGTCCGGAAGTATGCCATGTCTTTGGCTCTCTGTCATTGACAATCATCATGTAGTTTACCAGAGGGTATAGAATCCCAGTCGTACTGAATATAGCTTTCCTTTCATAACACTCCTTCATTCACCAGATGATTAGCTAACATATTATCTTTTCTTCGCACATGAATGAGGCTAACAGTTCTCAGGGTTCACAAGTGGGAATGAATATGCTAAAATACCTGCAAGAGCCTCCAATGTTTCGACACTTTTCTAGGTGTCGTTCCATTACACATTTTCTTGGCTACATTAGTGACCAATCTAGAGTCAGCTTCAATGATGGTGTTGTGTAAATTTGACTCCATCAGGATTTCCAGGCACTGCTCTAAGGGCATGAGCTCTGCCATGTTACTAGTGACAGTCTCCAAATGACTATGCAGGATATCCTTTATGTGCCCTTACTCATCTCTTATGACACCGTCAAATCTAGCCATCCCTGGGTTGCCCTTAGAGGCCCCATCTATATTGATTTTCACAAAACCTTGAGGAGGAGGCTACCAGATATCTTTACCAGTAGTTGTTTTTCTCACACCCTTGACAGTGCCTTGTGGAAGCAGAGAATGGAGACCAAACTATAGCAGTATGTGAGCATCCTGGGGTGAAGAAGGGTCCTCAGGAATTTTCCACATAGGGGCTGCTACTGTATCTTTGAGCTGTCATAAAATTTGGACGATGATGTTCTGGGTTGAGCCTGTTTTGTTCTTAAAAATCTTGCCATTGCGTTCTTTCTAGACATCCAAGATAATAAAGCTTGGAACCAGAGTCTGAGCCTTGTTAATGATTTCATTACCTGAGAAGTCTTTCCTCCAATTCCTCAAAGTGTTGGTGATGTTGAGTATGTCCCTGTCAGTTTTCCTGACGAATAAGGCCACCCAATCCCATAAGGTAGAGGTGAAGGGGCAAAGGTTTAGTAAATGTTCCATAATTGCCTCCTATAAGCCACATAGATGGCATTTGGATGGGCCAACAAAGCCCCCTTTCAGAAGATTCTCCCATGTGAGAATTTTCTTTTGGTCAACCAACCACATAAAACTTAATTTTCATCCATTGTGATTTCTTCCAAAGGTCATTCCAAACCTGATCAGGATTTGGATAATCGAATCCTAGGGCCATGCATTTAGCTTCTTTGAGGTTGAAGGTGCCTTCAATGTTTTGACCTCATCTCAATTGGTCAGACGAGGATGACACCAAAATCTTCCTCTGCTCCATATCAAGAGCAAGAGAATATGTCTGGGCCTTCAAAGGACTCTCTTCACTATAACCAAGATCCTTCCACATTCTCCATTTACCATTGTTCCTTACCTGATCCTAGAAGTCACTTACCATAAGTAAACCTTTGTTGTCAATGTCATTTCTGAGAGCGGTTAGTTCTTCACTAAACAAATTAGTTCCTGCTGTGAGTTATCCTCCCAAAACCATGCAAGGTTCCCAGGTCAAATCTCCCAAAAGCTATGCTTCTGGAAAATGGCTCTATTATCCCAAGCAAGTTCCAAATGTGGGAGCCCTTGATGGGCCTTGTCATTCTAATATGATCCCTCTCTTGCCAATTATTTTCACATTTCTTCTTCCAAAGCTTGGCCAAAGGGTTGGCCGATTCCTTGAGCCACCTCCACCAAAGTTTGGCTCCCGAAACTCTAGTGAGAATTTCAGGGTCATGAAGTCCCAAACCACCATGAGCTTTAGGTTTGTAGAGCTAGTCCCAAGCTACCAAAGCCCTCTTATTTTCGTCTTCCCCTTTGCCCAAAGAAAATCTCGTTGAACACTCCTAATTTGTAGCATATCTCCTTTAGGAGAAGGAAGAGCTAAAAACATGAAAATGGGTATAGCCTATAGGACAACCTTAGTAAGCACAAGACGCCCCACCAAATTCAAAGACCTGTAAGTCCATTTCCCAACTTTTTCCTAAAGTTTATTAGTTATTGGCTCCCACAATCCCTTGCTCAAAGGTTTTTCAGTAAGAGGAATTCCAAGGTACTTGGAAGGTAACTGTGAAACCAAAGAATTCTGGTGAGGTTCCTCTGAATGGAAATGTCAGTGTTAAAAAAGAAGACCTTCGTTTTGTCAAGGCTTACCTCTGTACCAGCGGCCAATGCAAAGTTGTTCAGGATTTCTTTCAAAGCTTTGGATTCCTTGACCGTAGGAATGCCTTGTAGCATTGTGTCATCAAAAAATTGTTGATGAGTAGAAGTAGCACCATCCAGAGTAAGTTTCAGACCCTAGATTCTTCCTTCAGAATTTTCCATTTTGATTGCTCTGCCTAGCCCTTCCATCATGAGAACAAAGAGGAAGGGGGAGAGCAGATCCCCTTGTCTGAGACCCCTAGAAGGCATAAAGGTTCTAGAGGGAGAGTTGTTAAGCAGAATGGAGAAGTTGGTCATGGATACAAGGGCCATAACCCATCTTATCCAGTTGTGGTCGAAGCCATAAGCTCTTAGCATTGCTATGATGTAAGACCAGCTTAGCTTATCATATGCTTTCGCTAGGTCAAGATGCATGACCATACCAGCTTGCTTATTTCTCTTAAGAGAGTGTACCACCTCGTGAGCTTGTATGATGTTGTTGAGAATCTATCTTCCTTCCATAAATCCAGTTTGCAACTCTGAGATGAGAGCAAGAAGAAGAGGCTTGAGTCGATTAACGATCACTTTGGAAATAATTTTGTACACCACATTACATAAGGTTATGGGTCTGAATCTATCTGGTGTCATACTTTTCCTTCTTTGGAATCAAAGAAATGAAAGAGGCATTAAGAGATTTTAAAACAGTTTTAGATATTCTAGAGCCTTCCACAACATCAAGGATATCTTGTTTGACTATTTTCCAGCAAGCTTTGAAGAAGTCCACATTGAAGCCATTAGGGCTAGGAGCTTTCCCATTTTTCATCTCATTGATAACTTCACTAACCTCCTCTTCAAACACTAGTCTGTTAAGATTGTGGTTGTCTTTCCTGGTTGTAATCATAGGAATGAACTTGGTGAATTTGTTAAGGAACCAAGATCTTTCGACAAGAGGCTCCTCTACTATTCTAAGGAAGTGTTGAACTAGGATAGATTCCATTTCTTTGTCGGAGACGAGCTCTTTCCCTTGAGGATCTTTAAGTTTTGAAATTCTATTATGAGATGTGTGATCAAAGGTTGATATATGAAAAAACTTTGTGTTTCTTTCTCCTTCTCTAATCCACTGCACCCTCGATTTCTGTCTCCAGAAAATATCCTCTTGCATGCATCAATCATCCTGTTCATTCTGAAGAGAGTAAACCTGAATTTTCCATTCCTCGGTAAAACCTTATGAGATGATGATCTGATTAATGCTTTAAAAATATTATGAAACACTTTTTTGTTCCAATCTTTAAGCCTAGATTTGATGTGTTTAAGTCTCTATTGCAATATGAACATTTTAGTGCCTTGAACGGGCAGATCTTCCATGCACCATTTGTCAATATTGTTGGTGAAGTCAAATTGTGAGAGCCAGACATTTTCAATCCTAAAAGGTTTGTTCCTCGATGTAACCATGAAAGTAGCTTCATGCTGGACAGGCCAATGATCTAAGCCACTGAAGGGAAGGATTGAAGCTGACATATCAAGGCCTTTGAGAAAGAGGTCCTCTAATATTATGAATCTATCTATTTTAGAGGTGACTTGAGAAGCCCCTCCCCCCTTATTATTCCAAGTAAAAGTGCCATTTACTATTTCGGTGTCCACTAGCCCCATGTTATCTATGAAGTTCTAGAAGGCAGTGGAATCTCTACCAAGTTTTCTGGTGCCGCCTTTTTTCTCTGTAAGAGATCTGATCATATTGAAATCCCTAACCAGAATCTAGGGAATATCACGATATCTCTCTCTCAGCTTCTCAAGGGAGGTGAAAATCTTAAGTTTCTCTTCTAGTTTTTGAGGATCGTAGACATTAGTGATCATGTAAATCTCCTTATCACCCAAAGGTTGAATCACGAGTGATAGATAGTTCCTAGAAGCTTCAATATCCAGGATTCCAAGTTTTTGAGGATCCCATAGAGTAAGAATCCCACCTGCCGAGTTATCCACTTTAACCTTTAGATACTCATACCTGATTAACCATTTGTTGTGTATCTCTCTGATCTTATCCATTGAACATTTTGTTTCCTGAATAAAAATAATATCTGATTTTTCTTCTTTTATTCTGCTGATAAAAGTTCTTTGTTTCCTTTTACTTCCTAGACCCTAATGTTCCAGGTTGTAAGCTTCATTAAGAAAGTTTTGTAAAGGAGTAATTAGTAAGATCCCTCATCTTACCTGAGTTAATCATAAGTTTCCCACATTCGTTCAACAGCTCATTCTGTGCTTTTCTTCCTCTTTTCCTACCCGGGTTCATGGAAGAATGCATTGGTGTATCCTCCATCATTTTCACTCCCATATTCTCCTGGTTATCATGGTCTACTTTCACTCTAGAACACTTCATTTTTGATCTCCAAAGAAGGAGTTGTTGAACCCTGTCAAACTCCTCTTTTGGCAGAGAGTCTACCCCTTTGGTGATTCCCTGCTCCAGAAACTTTTATAGATCTAAATTCTCCCTCTCTAGAATCTCCTGCGGTTCATGGTCTTCCATTCTAGCCTCACTTGGGGTATTCTCGCGGTCCCTACTAAGCTCCATAATGCTCAGCATATCATCCCTTTGTTTGTTGTTTTCTGGTATATCCTTCATATTAGTATTACTTTGCTTCTCAGTGGGAATATTCTCTGATTCCTGATTTGTCCCATTGTTTACGACTTCTTCTTCTAATATCTTGAAACTATTATGACTCGATTGTCCATCTTAATTAATTTTCTTTTGGTATCGCTTGCCTCCTTTCTCTTTACCCCCAACCTTAGTAAAACCTTCGAGATCCTTTCCTGTATTGGCTTTCGTATTTCTCTCCATCCTGTTCAATTTGTAGTCCATGTATGGGTGCCCATGCTCATGGAACTTACGGCACCTAAATGGGACGTGTTCATAGTCCACCGCCTGCACCCATTCCTCATCTTACACTTCTAAAATTATTGCATCTAGAAGTGCCCCTGATAAGTCCATTTCCACACATATTTGGGCAAAGGAACTATATTTTCCTCTTAGAGTAGCATCTGAGATCTTTATAAAATGCCCTAGCTTGTTGCCGATAACCTCTAGAGACTCCGACAACCAATAACCCAAAGGAAGGGAATAGAGTCTTATCCATACCAGCACCGAGGTGAATGTTTCCTCATTCTGGGATAGAGTTCATTACCTGTGGTCTCATATAAAGTCCTGCAAAAGCGTAAAAATAGGGTCCTCCCTCGAACACTCTATCTTTATCCTCTAAGCTTGTGAGCACTACCATGAAGAAACCCTTGGACCCAAGGTGAAGGTCAATTTCCCCCTTTGTTTTCCAGTGGTTCTGTATCCATGATTGAAAATCCTTCTCTGTCGGCCAAATCCTCATA
Organism: Pinus tabuliformis; assembly: GCA_031772625.1. Lineage (NCBI taxonomy): Eukaryota > Viridiplantae > Streptophyta > Pinopsida > Pinales > Pinaceae > Pinus > Pinus tabuliformis. The sequence continues at coordinate 1,148,563,050 of CM062818.1, read as the reverse complement.
AATTTATAGATAATAACATACTCTGACATGTGCTCTCTATGTACTTGCAGCGCTTGGTCACTTAAATGACTTGAGGAATAGTAGACGACTTGGGTTTACATACCCCTGATGTACTCATAGGAGAAAATTTCGGACTGCTAACCTCTGTCCTCTTCTCCTTACTAGCTTCCTCATGATTCTCTTCTTGTCCTTAAGGTCTAATAGTTTCTAATTTTTTTGTATTCTTACCCTCTGTTACCAACTCTGACTGTTTCTTGAAGCGATGTGATCCAACTCCCTTGCTTCTATCCACAACCACTTGATTGTAGGAGGGAGCTGATCTCCCTTCTCCGTGCCTCGCCATGGTGACCAACGACAAAACCCTAAAGCAAAAACCTTTATTGTTCATAGCAAATAAAGGTTGAAGTTGATTAAATTAAGAACTAAAGTTTGAGACAACATTACAAGCCAAGTTGGGCTACTTATAATACATGTTATTAGGTTGTAATACATGTGTTATGTGGAAGAAAAGTTAACATGAAAAGGTTTTGGATTTTTTTACATACTACAGGGGTATGTAATAAAGCATTTCGAATTTATTAAAAATGGAAAATTCGAGTGCGATATACATGCGGCTGTATAGGATTATTATGGGCATATTTTTAGTTATTGGGAATTATATCAAACCCATCAAGTGATATTTAACTTTGGAACAATCGATCGTAGTGTGAAAACATCAATCATATGAAAAAAAAAAAATACCAGAGAATGTAACAATAACATTACAAATCAGGATTTGGGGATTTCTTAAACTCGACTAAAGTTTCTAACTTCTCCATTTCCAAAGCCAGAATGGTACACATAGTTGGATCAAGTGTGGTACACCACCGTTCGGAAACAGATACTCCACTTTCACCTTTCTATGGAGATTCCATGGGGAGATAGAACAAATCAGAGCAACCATGGGTGGTCACACCAGCAAAGGTTCGATTACCGCATCTCAGAGAAAATGAGAAATTAATTTCAGACGGTGCAAGGAAAACACTAAAGTGATGTCTAATGGGACAACAGGATTTTCATCCGTCCCTTTCTCATCATGAAATCCGAGGTAACTGACTTTGGTTAAAAATAGTAGAAAGCAACAATAGGTTACTGTGTGGATAAGATTGCTATTCCATATTTTTAAAACGCTGCCTTACGGATGACCAATCACAAGAGTGAAGGAATGAATACGGGTGGTAAGCCGTAAGACTTGGTGCTTGAAGCATTATTTGGGTGTGGATGATGTTGAATAAACAATGACCTTCCCTGGTCAAATGATTTTGTGCTTTAAAGGACATTGCTACGTTTGCACTCTGCATGACATTCCCTTAAGATTGTTTTAATGGAATGTACACCATATGGATCGTTGCATTAGTCATGGATAGGAAATTACCTGAAAAATCAAATGTACAAAGGATATGGTTATCCAAAAAGGCATGGATGACGATTTTTGGCATGCAAGCCTGGCATGTGAGATGGAAAATTTTTGGCTTATGAATATAGCAATGTTCTTCATAAAAAGATGGTAAAAGCAGAACGTGTCACGGGGTATAGTCTAATATTGTTGTTTCTTTCATTATAAACGATGATTATCACCACGTAAGTGCAAAAGAAAATAATGGGTTTCTTTCTCAGAAAAAAAATAAAAATAGCGTTGTTTCTTTCATTAGATGGCTTACCTATCCGGTGGCGATAGGAGATAAAAAGGACCATATATTGTATCTTATCTCTGAGTCATGAATGGATAAGTGTGGGAAGAAGGCATAATGCTTATCCTTACCGTCAAGAGTGTGTTAACACTTCTATGCATTAGAGCATCACATAAATAAGCGAGCTCAGTTTGGGACGAGCTATCTTGATCTCGAATTGTGAGAGTCAAACGTAATTGTTGTAAAAACTGAAGAGGCTAGTAGAGATCAATGTCCCAGGGTTGTTGTGACAAATACGTAGAATATGTAGCTGGATTCTTTCCCTTCTAAGGGATATTAAAACCTTATATATATATATATATATATATATATGTTTTTTGTTTCTCTGGTTGATGTATAGTAAATGTATGATAAATACTTTTTATGTTATATGTTGTTTTTGTATGATCTTAGTTTGTTCCAGTGATGTGAACTAGTGTCTTGAGTAAGCCTTACCATCTTTTCTATATTGAATATATAGATGCTAATGAAATTTCTTGTTGGCATGAGTTTCAAACCTGGGGTATAAATTGATTTCCAATGCTATACATTATCACCTCAAGATTTTATGACCTAAGAGTTTGGGGTAGTTTCCACCTCTTGCGAGCATACTAAAATGTAAACCCTAGCACTGATAAAGCCACCTACATGCAATTACCTCTCTGCCATCAATCACAACTAGATATTTGGCACATGGTCTAGCTAATTCATAAATTTCCCTTGTCTCACTTTCACTTTCATTGGAGTCCTCACTGTCAAAAGGAACACAAGCCTTATTCTATTTATATGTTACATTCTATTTTACAACAACAAATGACTGTAATAATGAAATAAATAGGTAAATCGATGTCACCGACTCAGGCAATAATGGCGACGGATCCTCATTACTGAGATGTTTTATTGATGCCATTGGTGAAAAGGAAGTAGTGAATTCGACTAACTGCGTGGATGGATGAAAAGGAGGGAATAAGTAATAGGGTGCTTAAATCAGATCATATCATTCACTTATGGTCATATAAATTTCAAATGATATCTTGTGACTGATAGTAAGTGATGTGGACGAAAATTGTTGAGATTTTCTGTTTTAGTCAAATAGGCAAAAATCTCTGAAGGATGACAACAATAGGGATTCAGTTCCTAGATTAGCTCCAGGTTGTTGGGAGGGAGTTAATGCCTCCTATATTTGATGTGAGGGAGTTATGAGGCTGTTAGATTCTCTATGCTATATAACAGGCAGTCATTCGGATGATTTGCTATGAGAGTGTGAGGATTTCATGATGTAATCTCCTAATTTGATTAATAAACTCCTGATGCCTATGTTTGGTGGACATAGCCCAGATTGGTTGGGTGAACCACGTTAAAAGCTGTGTCTTATGTGATTGTTGATTTTATTCTGCTGTGTGTTTAATTTATTTAGCTGTGCACCTGATCCAACAAATGGTATCAGAGCTCAAGGTGGAGTGCAAAGGAATGGAGGTGCATTGAATGGTGCTGAGATTACTTGCTGGAGACATGGTTGAATTGCTGTGCGCTGGAGGTGTTTGATGCCTGCTGCGTGAAACAACATGACTGCAGCCTTGCATATGTCCACTTGTGCTGCATAGACCATATACGGCTGCGTGGAGCGGATCGGAGCAGAGGAGTAGTGGTTTATGAAGTTGGTGCGTTTGATTGCTATGGCTGCATAACGTGCAGCGCTGGAGCAGGGAAGGTATCACCAGATCGCCGTGGCACGTTGGCACGGTGCTGGAGATTGCTGTGCGAGTGGGGCTCTACAAGAAATGCGTGCTGGTATACTGTGAGGTATGTAACCGGCGTGCTGGTGTGTGCGCACAAGTATGTTGTCTGTTGTTTTTTAAAACAAAACAAATAAACACAGTTCCGGACAAAGCGCGTGGCTGAATTGTTTTTTTTTGAAATTGCTATGTTATGCTGATGCGCATATCATCATGGGAAAGACTGGGCCTCAGTAATTCTTAATTATAATGGGCGATCGTGGGAGCGGGCACAACGGAAGTCTAATTGTTTTTTTTTTTATGGGTGTTCAACCATATAAAATGCTAGCACAACGGAAGTCTGTTTTTTTTGTAAACGTGTGTTGAATGCTGGCCCTGCAACCTTTTGTAAAATCGCAGAGTAGGAATTGTCTCCGTTTTTTGTAAACGTGTGTTGCATGCTGGCCCTGTACGTCTTCCCTTCAATCAGAGAGAATCTGTGGAGTTTTTTTTTTTTTTGTCACGTCTCACCAATTAGACTCTCGCTCTAATATGATAGGCTAGCCATAATCTCATTGTTACGCAGTATGTAATGCTCATTCAAGTGACATCCATTCAGTGAGATAACGCAAGCACTCAGGTCTGCGACACCGTAAATAAAACACTGGTTTATTGGTGTAATTCATTATTGGATGCTCAGTTTCTATACTGCAATTTTTCACAGCAATAAGTCAGTTTTTATTTGTTGTAAATAAACAAAGGCATAGGCAGAAATTTTTTGTGTGAAGTGCAAACGGAAGATTTTTTTTTTTTGAGGCAGAGGCAGTTTGATTTTTTAAATTGCTGGTATTTAAACATTGGTTTTTGGAGATTACTGTGTTTTTTGCTGATATCAAATGGAAAAAAATCAAAGTGCCCGGTTTGAAATTGAGAAATTTAATGGGAAAAATAATTTCGAGATCTGGAAGGTGAAAATGCACGATTTGCTGGTTCAACAAGGTGTGGCAAAAGCACTGTTGGGGAAAAACAAAAGGCCTGCTTCCATGACGGAGGATGAATGGGATGAGATGGACGATAGAGCTCTGAGCGCAATTCGGTTATGTCTGGCGGACGATGTTTTGTTTAACATTGTGTCAGAGAAAACTGCCGCAGGCTTGTGGTCGAAGCTTGAGAAGCTCTATATGACGAAATCTTTGACAAATTGAATTCTCCTGAAATGGCAGCTTTACATTTTGCGAATGAAAGAAGGTACCTCAATTGCTGATCACTTGAATGTTTTTAATACCTTGTTGGTGCTATTAAATAGTCTAGATGTGAAATTTGATTCAGAGGATAAGGCGATAACTTTATTATGTTCATTGCCCGAATCCTGGGATCACTTTGTTACTTCCATAAGCTTTAGTACATCAGAAATCCTTGAGTTTGACGATGTTGTTGGAGCCTTGTTGGCTGAGGAGACGAGGAAGAGGTCGAATGCAGACACCTCTACATCAGAGGTAATGATGGCCAGAGGTCACTCACAAGAGAGACACTCTAGGGGAAAGCATAGCGACTCTCGTTCAAAATCCAAAGGAAAGAAGCCCAAGGTGAAGTGCTGGCATTGTGGCAAGGCTGGACATCTGAAAAAGGATTGCTGGAAGTGAAAGCAGGCTGCTAAAGAAGGCTCTGCGACAGAAAAGAAGGAAGCCAACACCACAGATACAGGTTCAGTATCTGGTTCAGGTATGAGTGATGAAGTATTGTCAGTTAATATTTCAAAACATGATCAACATTGGTTGTTAGATTCCGGGGCATCTAACCACATGTGTATACATAAAGATTGGTTTAAAACATATAGATCAATTGATGATGGTGTTGTGTACATGGGTAATGATGTAACATCTAATATTGTTGGGATTGGAAGCATACAACTACAAATGTTTGATGGCACAACCAAAATATTAACTGATGTGAGGCATGTACCAGATTTAAGGAAAAATTTGATTTCATTAGGAGCACTTGATTCAAATGGATATAAAACTGTAATTCAAGGTGGAGTTATGAAAATTTACAAAGGTATCTTACTAGTGATGAAGGCTAAGAAAGTAGGAAATCTATTTCAGTTAGAAGGTAGAACTGGGTAATATCATGTGTCTATGTCTGAACATGACAGTAGTTCCATTCACTTATGGCATCAAAGATTGGGGCATATGAGTGAAAGAGGGTTGAAAATTTTGGCTGACCGAAAGTTACTTCCTGATCTAAGATCTGGAAAATTGGATTTCTGTAAACATTGTCTGTTTGGTAAACAAAGTAAACAAAAGTTTCAAACAGGAAAACATACTAGTAAAGGCATACTTGATTATATCCATTCAGATGTGTGGGGTCCAGCTCCTACAGCTTCATATGGTGGTTCGTCTTATTTTGTATCATTCATTGATGACTATTCTCGGAAAGTTTGGGTCTACATGTTGAAAAAGAAGTCTGATGTTTTTACAGTTTTCAAGCAGTTTAGAGCATTGGTAGAAAACAGCACTGGTAGAACTATAAAATGTTTAAGAACTGACAATGGTGGTGAGTTTTCCTCCAAGGAGTTTGACAGCTATTGCAAGGATGCAGGGATCGAAAGACATATTTCCAGCGTATTCAGTTTGACAGCATTTCTAATGATAGTCATAATGACCATAGTTCAGATTCTAGTCATGAACAGGTTTCAGAATCAGATTATGAACAGGGTTCAGATGGAGGACATGAACAGGTCTCAGATGGCGATCATGAAGAAGTACCTTCAGTTGATAGACAGCCAGTTGTGGAAGCACCAGAAACATTCTTAAGGAGATCTACAAGGATCAAACGTCGTCCGAGAAGCTATGATGATCATGCGACTTCAGTTGCTTTGATCGCTAATGATGATGAACCTTTGTGTTATCAGGAAGCTGTAGAAGGTTCAAATAGTGACAAATGGAAAGCAGCCATGAAGGAAGAAATGATGGCCTTAGGTAAGAATGGCACGTGGGATCTGGTTGAACTTCCCAAAGGCAGGAAAACTGTGGGATGCAAGTGGGTGTTCAAGCTGAAACGGGGTGTGAATGATACGGAAGACAGGTACAAAGCTCGGCTGGTTGCAAAAGGGTTTTCTCAGAAAGCTGGCATAGACTTTCATGAGATATTTTCACCAGTGGTTAAAATTGTTTCAATTAGAATTTTGTTAGCATTAGTGGCTTTGTTTGATTTGGAGTTGCAGCAGTTAGATGTTAAGACTGCATTTCTACATGGTGATTTAGATGAGGAAATATATATGGAACAACCGGAAGGGTTTGTTCAGCATCGCAATGCGAAATTTGTCTGCAGGCTCAAGAAGTCATTATATGGCCTGAAGCAGTTGCCTCGGCAGTGGTATAAGAAGTTTGATTCTTTCATGTTGAGTCAGAAATATGTAAGAAGTGAATATGATCATTGTGTGTATTTTAAGCAGTTAAATAATGGCATGTTCATTATCTTAGTGTTATATGTTGATGATATGCTTTTAGCAAGCAAAAGCATTGAAGAAATCAACAGGTTGAAGACTCAGATGGCAAGGACGTTTGATATGAAAGATCTAGGAGCCGCAAGACAGATTTTGGGCATGGAGATTTTCAGAGACAGGAGTAATGGTAAGCTATGGCTATCACAACAGAATTATGTTGAGAAAATACTTTTGAGGTTTGGTATGAACAATGTGAAGCCTGTGTCGATCCCTTTAGCTTCCCATTTTAATCTTTCTTCGAGTTTATGTCCTAATATAGATGAAGAAAAGGATTATATGTCTCGAATTCCTTATGCCAATGTAGTAGGGTGTTTGATGTATGCGACGGTGTGTACGCGACCAGATATTTCTCATGCAGTTGGGGTTGTCAGCAGGTACATGGCAAATCCGGGTAAAGAACACTGGTCAGTAGTGAAATGGGTGCTTCGGTACTTGAGAGGCACAAGTAGTTATTGTATTTTTTACAATAAGAGTAGTGAATTTGTTTGCGGATATGTTGATTCCGATTTTGCAGGTGACTTGGATAAGAGAAGGTCAACTACAGGGTACGTCTTTACTCTTGCAGGTGGAGCTATCAGCTGGATGTCAAAGCTACAGAATATTGTTGCTTTGTCCACTACTGAAGCAGAATACATTGCTGCTTCTCATGCTTGCAAAGAGGCGGTTTGGTTGAAAGGTTTGCTTGGTGAGTTTGGTAGGTTACAGGATAACATCAGGTTACTTTGTGACAGTCAAAGTGCAATACATTTGGCTAAGAATCCGGCCTATCATAGTAAGTCAAAGCATATTCCAATCAAATATCATTTTGTAAGACAGGTTATCACTGAAAGGGGAGTTTCTCTTGAAAAGGTGCATACAAAGGAGAATTGTGCAGACATGTTCACGAAACCAGTTTTGTTGGAGAATCTATGCTGGTGTTTGGCTTCACTTGGCTTGCAGAAAAGATAAAATAATAATAACAGGGCATCAGGCGAATTTTTGTCAAGGTGGAGATTGTTGAGATTTTATGTTTTAGTCTAATAGGCAAAAATCTCTGAAGGATGACAACAATAGGGATTCAGTTCCTAGATTAGCTCCAGGTTGTTGGGAGGGAGTTAATGCCTCCTATATTTGATGTGAGGGAGTTATGAGGCTGTTAGATTCTCTATGCTATATAACAGGCAGTCATTCGGATGATTTGCTATGAGAGTGTGAGGATTTCATGATGTAATCTCCTAATTTGATTAATAAACTCTTGATGCCTATGTTTGGTGGACGTAGCCCAGATTGGTTGGGTGAACCACGTTAAAAGCTGTGTCTTATGTGATTGTTGATTTTATTCTGCTGTGTGTTTAATTTATTTAGCTGTGCACCTGATCCAACAAAAATGGGGATAGAGAAGTATAGTAAATTTTTGTTGGTTTATTTGAGTAGGATGACTGGGTATAATTATTGTTGTTCACACTTGCATAATAGTTAAGATGAACAGTTCAGTTACCATGCTTAAATCCATAGATATCAGCAAGATAAAATTTTAAGTAATAACATGTTTTTTTTACAATAAAAGGAAGAATGGTTGAGTTATGAAATGGTAAAGATTCCCATGAATAATGTTAAGGATTATCAAGGGCATGAAGTGGCATAATTATTTTTCAATATAAACAATGCATTTTAGACTGAAATTTGTTCTTCAAAAAAAACATATTGAGTAGAAATATATTTTAACATGTTATTATATACCATGATCTATGCATATTCATACTGGTATCTATAAGTATTCTTGTGTACCATAAATAAAGTATTCTTGTGTACCAAAAATAAACCAGGGTAATTAATAAGAAGTGATTCTCTTGATTGATGAAAGAAAGATCGTGTTAAGCTTATAAGTATCTTCTTAAAAATATGAAACCTTGAAACTTAAGAGCATACTTTAATGTATATATGGGTATTTTTAGCTAATATCAACCCTTCCAATTTGTATAAGATTCTAATTAACAAGCAACAATGATTATGATCTAGTATTATTTACAAGTTAGTATTTGTAGATGAGTAAAAGGTGGGTATTTATGTATTAATTGAACCGTGGAAGATATTATATTTTCTGTAGAATGTCATGCTAGAAAGCAATAGTTGACTTTTAAATCCTTTGGTAAGACTTTCAGTTGCTTGAATTATATCTAATGTAATTATCATATTCAAATAATAAGAAAGCAAGTTGTACCACTCATGAATATGATATGATTACACCAAGAGAGCTTGTGAGTATTGTGTTGATTTTTATTAACATGTGCATGGATATTGCTTGGTTTATAACAAATCTTCCCTCGTAGTTAAGTAGTCAAACCTTTTTAATATACATGAATTATTAAGTGATTATGATAAGAAACAATGAGATGTAAACTATGAGAAATTCTCATGTTTTAAAACAATTGATTAATAACACCTTGAAAGAATTATGGTTAGATTGTGGGATTAATTAAGTAGGTATTAATTGCTACTGCTACATGAAAATCCTTGTAACCAAATCATTAAGGCCTACATAAATATCTTCCCTAAATAAGTGGTGAAAAAGGAAGATGATAGGTGGGATGTTATACTTGTGGTCAAAGAGGTGAGATGATGGTATGCTAATCATCCACTCTCGAATGATTTAGAACATAAGAAACCGTGGATACAATGCAATTAATAAGCTATAATGGTTAATAATTACTATCAGGTCAAAGGTTATGCACAATTATAGTTCGCTACTATGTTTTTATTAAAACATCTAATGTAAAAATGGTTATGGAATAGGGCTTACCCTGTTAGGTAGTGCCATGAACCTCTGTCATAAATATGGCTTATCGGTATGATATGGTTAGTAGATGATTTTGGAATGTGTTATGAGAATGATGACTAAGAAAGCTTCTGAGCATTTTAAACATTGATGTAACTGACATATATCATCATGGTATTAACATTACAACTGGATTCAATAGAGGAATTCCATGTTTGCATAATTGTTTTATTATTTCACATATAACCATCCATTGTTATGAATGTTTGGTATATTTTTATCATAAGTTTGGTTAAGGGGGTCAACAAGATAAACTTGTTGTGGAAACAATCATACTAAAATATACACACAATAATGAGGCATATGAAATTTCCATCTAAACACGTGGGTGTACAATATTGTAGTCTTATAACAATATTTTAGTTATCACTGGGTTGATGAAAGATGTCAAGCATCCATGGCATGAAACAATATTGAGTTTAAGGGGTTGTTGGAATTATATTGCAACTCATGATAAATTTTGGTATTGGTATTGGTTTGTAACAAATGTATATCATAAATGGCTTAAAAGTAATGTTAAGTAATCCATGTGGGAGGAAGATATCATTACTTGAGTGTCACACTTACATATGTTGCCTTCACTAATGAAGGAATCACCATTTCCATAAAACTAGACTATAATTCTGGTAAGAGATTAAACTATGGTCATCATGCTATAAAAACAACCTATAAATGGTATAATTGCTATAAAATTATATACCAAGGTAAAGGATGGTGAGGACATATTATAACACTATATAACCTGTTCAAATTGTCATTCAAGGTAATCCTTTGATTAATGGATCTACATAGAATGTGATTTGTTCTTTGGTTGGAAGAAAGTATGTTTGAAGGGAAAATTTAACTTAAATAGATTTCAAGGACATATGCATATTTCGATGGATATACATAATAGAATCTATAAATATCCTTGAGTGAAAACCATAGTAATTGGGGAAGTAGCACAAATGGAATAGACCACTAGGTCAATTAAAGGGTATCTAACAATCTGTTTAAATAGATTGATATCATAATTTGTACAAAGCAATTTTGAGAGTTTCTTTTATAATGTGTTTGGAAAACATAGGAAAGGAATCCCTAAAATAGATCAATCATCTATTGGTTAAGGGTGATTTAATGTTAAAGAGGAGCTAGCATACAAGTATCCTAAGATCATAAGTACTTATGGCTAAAAGGGGTGAATAATTGAAAGTAGTGAAAACTTTCAGGTATAGCTAGACTAAATTATGCATGCCCAACAAGTTGTTGAGGCATACAAAGAGCAATAGTAAATCATATGGGATGAATTACGATATGATAATCTGTGAGTTAATAGTTTTCTTTAGGGAATTATACAAAAGCTATGATGGAAATATGCATGAATACAATACTATACTACTGATATTGTAACCAAATGAAATCTAGAAATGATATGCACATGACAAAACTCTCTCTGATTACAGAAATGAGCCATACTCATACAAATTTATTTTCAACACAATAAAGTTGTTTTGTATCATACTAAAATGGTAGGAAAATATGTGGACAAAGTTTTTTCATGTAGGTGATACCATGGGAATGGTATGATGGGTAGTAGCATAGATGGTACTATGCACAACAATACATATGGGACCATATGATACATATGCTACAAGGATGAAAAATGAAATTTGTATTGGTGTGTATAACGTACCTTGCATGCCGGTATGCATAAAGTCATCGGATAGAGGTCTGGCCAGGTAAACCAACCTGGGAGTTACCTATAAGAAGGAAGGTAATTTTGGTATAAGTAATTGTGGTTAATTGCAGTTTGGTGTACATACAATTACGATGAATGTATATTGTTATGTGAACTAATCTGTTATGACCTTACAGGCATATTAATGTGGAAAATATGCTAACTGATGTATTGTATGCAGAGATACTACAAGAAGCAGGTGTTTGACAAGAATACAAAGGCTTGAAAGAATGCAAGTAGAGAATATGCATTCTTCAGATAAAATAAATGATAAGAAATAGCTTCTTTAATAATATTAAGTAACATATTATGATATTTATCATAGTTAAACTTTTGCATCTATAAATTCTCGCAAATGGTTTGAAAAAAATGTTAAAGGTAGCTATGAAAGGAGACATCTCCTTCAGACTGATGAACCTATGTACGGAGAGGCACTAGGACGACTCCTTGTGACCGATGTCCATTGGGAAATTTCCATTAGATGGCAAGGCCATGAGATGTGTTGATTCAGAAACTAGCTACCTGTGAACGAGAACACGATGCAGTGATACACCGAGGACAATGTAAAGTTTAATAGGGCGACTAAGTAACACCCCTCCCTTGTGTACTACATTATTGTAAACCTAAGATAAGTTAAAGCTAGGTGTGATATCCTCCCTTGTGTGTTAAATTTTGTAAACCTAAGCTGAGGAAAGCTAGGTTTCATACCCTCCTTTGTGGGTTAAACTATTCTAAGCCTAAGCTGAGGAAATCTAGGTGATATGTAATATGAAAATAAAATGTGTTATTAAATAAATTAATAAAATAAATCACTTGGAGGGTGGAGCACCAAGAGAGAGGAGATGCTTGCCAAATCCCATGAGGAATGAGATAGAGATGAATCTTTCATGATAAGCTTCTAGATGTGATTCTAGATAAGATTGGATGGATTGGATATCCATCGAATGGATGGAAGATAAATATCCATCGGACATAAAAGCTTTGCGGGAGATAGAGGCAAGATTTTATGTGAAAAAGCATCATGGGAGATAAAGACAAGATTTTATGGAAATGACTTCGGCAAATGCAAAAATCTGAGGGTATTAAATACAAAGTGCATCGATCAATTGAGGACAGTTGATCCTTGGCAAGATCTTTAGCTTGGGGGGAATCAGAGGCGATTCATGGCTACATGGTGGTGCTCCTCCCAGCAAGTAAGATTTAGTTGGTGTCATTTGGATGCAATGTTTGTATGTTAACTCTTACTCTCTCTCTCTCTTTGTTATAGTTTTTAGTTTGTTTATGAGAATATTTCATAAGTTTCTGTTATCATTCTAGTTTTTCTATGATTGATTGCCTATGTTTCCTCACCATGAGAATGTTGCGTGAAATTACATAGGTTTATGTATTAATAAACTTAATGGTGTTTTCCTCTACTCTGATGAGATTCACTTGCATGGTATGGGTTCTATATTAATCCTTACTTGTTATGAAGTTAAAATATTTAGCTCAGATATGTTGATGGTTGATTTCTTATCTCTATATTTATTTCCTACCGTTGAAATGGTTAACCCATGTAGCTTAGTTGTATAGATAAGGTATTATCTATATGGAAATAATTGATGTCTTATGTATGTGATCTTTAATGTATATGAGAAATGGTGGAATCAAGGTAATCAACTGTTGATACTCGTGTCATAGCTTTAGATTTCTCATGATCGACTTGCATGTGGCTTTCTAGTGTGAAGTTATCAGTAGAAGTACATTAAATGAATTGACAGTTTTAATACCCATGCAGGGTAGCATATTTCACATAATTAGATTACATGTGCTAATATGAAAGTGATGGCAGTATTATACATATTACCTCTTTTACATTTAAGAATAGGGTTAGTAGTGGAAGCAACATGGTTTATTCTGAGATTATGTATGAATACGCGACATGACTATGGATTCTCTAACTCATCGTCTTACATCCACTACAGAGATATGGTATGCTCTTAATGCTCTAAAGTAATATCTACATATGCATACTCACCAATTGAGGAAATAATGTTTCCCATTTTATGAGTAATGGGTTAAGTATCTGTGTTGCATGTATAACTAGTATGCATGGAATGAAAGGCTGGTCAATAGCGTAGAGTACACTACAATGATCATGAAAATTAATGTCCACTAGTTTTGGTGAAGACTTACCCAGATATTTTGATAGGATGCCTGCCATCGCAAGTTTAATGGTCGATCACATACATCATGCATGCTAACGAATATAAGGTTCCATATAAGAGAACTAGTGAAACAATTAATGAGAAATTTGTACTATGGCCTAATAGTAATATGGGTGAGGTAATTATAAAAGATAAAGATCTGTAAGGAGGGGTAAAGCTTTAGCTATGAATGAACCCAAGATTTTAAATTTATGGGTCCTAGAGGTTAAATTCCCAGGTAGGCTAAGGAGGTTTGTTACACTTATCATGAAGGAATTATCCATTCCCATTCACCAATGGGATTTCATTTGCAAAGAATCTCATCTCTTGGTGTCTCATTTTCCAAGTGATGGTTTATCTTTATTTATTTAATAATAAATTATTTACTTTCATTGTTACACATCAGACCTAGCTTTTCTTAACAGAGTGTTACATACAATAGAGGGGTGTTACATCCAACTCACTATTTTTACTAAATGTTTCTCTATGTAATGGTTCTAGTTATTCTAATGGTCATGGAGGGATTATGGAAAGTATTTCGGAAATTTACACATTGGTAGATGTAAAAAAATAAATAAAGAGATTCTTAAATCCATGCATTTTTTTGCGAGGTTATCGGGGGATGTTACAATAACATGTACTCTATTTATAGGTATACAGAAGGTTTCCCTTTGAATTGAAAAATTTGTTTAATATTTTTTTTTCCAAAACTAACATTTTAATAATTGTAGAAAATATGTGTAGGTTAACACGATAATTCAATATAAATCAAAGCAGAATACTATAACCTACTTCTACTATCAATTTGCGGAAGATTAAAGATCAAGCTGAAAAGTATAACCGCAAGAATTAGAATCAATGGAATAATACACATGAAAATACTTTTGGGGAAAACCTCGGCTAAAAACCCCACACCATTGTATTATCATACATGGTGGAAATACATAGGAATTATACAAAGACTTAGCTCTCACAACTAGCCATCTCTCAGTACAATCCTCACAGATGCTCACAGGTAATCTTGGCTTCTCTCAAGCCCTCCTCTTTGCCATCCAAGCTGCTATTTCCTTATGTTGTTCCTTGTGGATGATTCTCAATTACTAAGTGGAAAACCCTACTTCCAAAGCTACACAATCCTCAAGGATTTATCATTGACTTCATGCATGAGTTTTCTCCATGAGAAAACGCATGCAACTGATAGTACAGTGTCCTTAAACATTAATCTCAACTGAGTCTTTCTCAGAATAGACATGCATGAGTTTCTGATTAGGGAATCTTAAGTTAACTGGAGTAGCACTAGTTGAGTGCATTAATGCATCAACCGATTGTTAACTGATTATTAGTTCCTCAACTAGTTTGGAACTAATTTAACTGGACTTAACTCAGTAAACTGAGTTAACTAATTACAACTCAAATATAACTCAATCTTATCTCCTTAATTTAAGGGATAACTCTTGCATGACTTCATAAATACTTCTAACTTGAATTTCTCCAAATAATTAATTTAAAATAAATTAGTTAATTACTTCCAAGTAGCTGTTAAGACTAAATTCGATTTCAATTCACAACTTAATTCAAGGAAAATTTAAATTGGAATATTCTTGTCGCCAGATTTCAACACTCCCTATTAAAAAGAGAGGGATTATTTGCCACCTCGATCCTGTCTCTATGGAACTCAAATTTACACTTTGAAATGCCTTTGTCAAAATTTCAGCATCTTGTTCCTCTGTCAAAATATATTGTAGCAACATTATCCTTCTCACTACACAGTCTCTGGGATGATGATACCAAATGTCAATGTTCTTGGACCTATCATGAAATACTGGATTCTTAGAGAGTTTGATACAACTCTGGTTATCACAATAGATCACATTTGGATCCATCCTCTGATCAAACAAACCAACTAGGATTTTCCGGATCCAGATGACCTAACATGTTGCTTGACGTGCAGCCATGTATTCTCCCTTTGTCGAGCTGAGTGCAATGGACCTCTATTTCCTGTTGTTAGTGTCAGTCTTTGAAGCCTTCCACCAGTGATCAAATATGCTCTTACAAAGTGGTGTTATGGTGTCAAAGTCAAATTTTGTCATTTCAGTGAGTTTTCAAGTAAAATTTTGTCACTAGGTATTAGGTCTATGGTTTGTTTTCACTCCTTCCAAAATTTTCCAAGTTCAGATCCATATCACCATTTGGGTGAGTGTACCATCATTCAAACGGTTTTCATCATCATTTCAGGTTCCACTGGGTCTTTTTACACCTTGTTCATGTTTCAGTTGTACTTGCGTAAGGCTCATTTCCCTCTCTTAGGGTTTTGAAGGTAATTTCTCTTGGATGGTCAAATCATCAAAAACAATTGTATCCTAATGTTCATATACCTTCCCCTATCCTTAATTTACCTTATTATACACTTCCCATCACTTATATCCCTCAAATTCATCATTTTCCCACAAACCCTAGCTTCTTGCGACAATTTGACAATTTTCTAGGCCAGTCCTATGTTTTTCCCTTTTGGACACCTTCCCCTCACTCAATACTTGAAATTCCACTTTCCACTATTTCCTAACATCCCTCCCTACTTTCCAAAATTTTCTCAAGATTTTAGCAGCCCATTATCCCCCTCATTTCACTTCATTTCGACAAATCCCCTGTTCCACACATCGAGATAGGTTTTACTGAAATGATGTTTTTGAGTAAGAAAAAATGAATTTGGAAAACTTGAGAGATATTTTTTCCATAGTAGGCCAATAAAGAAAAACCTCCTTCACTTTTTACACAGGTGTCATGGTTTTAGAGAAATGTCAAAAATAAAGTGGCCTCAAGAGGGCTACTGCACCTCTGGAGTGACCTTGGGAAATTCAAGATTTATCCTTGCTTGGTTGGCCCAATGACTTTCTTAATGAGTCAAATGATAACTCAACACAAATCTCTTTCAAATGAGCTATCATGAGCTCAATTTGGAGTTGACGAAGACCTTCAAAAGTTGACTGCAACAGTACTCTGCATTTAGGAAGCCTCATTTTGCACATTTTGACCAGTCTTGGGAGATTGGACTTGTGACAGGGCCAATGACAACCAAATTGAAAAATTGAAGATGTTCTGAAAATAATACTCGATAATATTTCCAATGAGCTATCCCGTACCCAATTTGGACACCATGAAGGAATCCAAAATTGGTCTACAAAAAGGCACTGCGCACCTGTGTGAGGGTGCTACCCACCTGTCAAACTCTTCCAAATCACTCAAATTTGACTTAATTCTCCAAATTTGCCTCTTGAAAACTAAGTAACATAATTATTCTTGTTGAAAAAGGGTTTTTTTCATCAGTCTATGGTAATTGTGTTTATCAAAAACAAATCCCTAGTTTTCACCGAACCCTCTCATATACTTTAAAGCTCATTCATAGATTGTGGTCATATCTCATCCATTGGTTGTCCCCCTAAAACCCTATTCCCTCATATAAATTTCCCTAGATCTCATCCTTTCATACAAATTTCCCAAACCCTACACTATCCCTAAACCCTACCGCCCATATAAACCCTATCCTACGTATATGCTCTTCCCACACACAAAACTCCCAAACCCTACCTCACATATACAAACTTTACACTATCCCTGAAATCCTATTCCCTAAATTCCCAAAACCCTAGTCATCCCCTTCATAAAATATTCCCTCAAACCCTACATCACATCAAATATCACTCATATCCCTATCTCATCCCACTAATTCCCTTTGTTTTAAAAATCTACCCATCATTCACCCACACTACCTTTCTTTCCGCACTAGCATTTACAATGAATCAAGCCAATGGATAGTGATTATGGAGATTTTGTCCTTTTGGACCGTGAGGTGGCACAAGAGGTGACTGTCATGGACCTGCATGCTCAACATCCAAGGAGTGTCAAAGATTTGATCATCAAGGAAAAAGATTTGCAATGCAAGGAAAAAGAGGCTAAAGGCCAAGCTAAGAAGAGTTTTGAGGAACAAGAAAGAGCAAGATAAACTCAAGATCTTGGTAGAAGCATCATTGGCTCATGAAAGCACTTAACAATGGTCAATCATGCCAAATTTCAAGAAATTTGGAGAGATTTTTGTCAATTTTGAAATTTTTAATGTAAAAAATAGGTTTTTTCAGGTGCTACGCTTTTGTTGGAGGCATCCATCTGCAAAAAAGTTTATATTTTTGGAATCATCATGGAAAAATATGGAAGCTCAGAAATGGGTAAGAATTTTGGACAAGTTCTAGGTCTCCAAAAGGGCAAAAAACACCCAGAAAGTGCCCTCTCTGCCACTTTTTTGCCACACAGGAAGCAATCTTGGCAGAATCAATTTTTGGAGGGGCAAATAGACTCCAAATTCAAAGATTCAAGTTGTTATAGAAAGTAAACACATCAAGCTTTCGAACGAGCTATCATGCACCTGATTTGGACTCCAGGATGCCTTCCAAAATTGGCCTAGAAAAAGTGATGCGTACAGGATCAGTGATGCTCCGCATAGGATGAATTTTGCCTGTTTTCCCTGATTTTCCGGGTTTGACATAATTTTCTCTACAATTGACTTTTTCTTGCTCTCTTGGTGAAATTAACATGGTAAATGATGTAACTTGATGTAATTATGGATGTAAAACACTTAATAGGGTAGATACATCAACTGATAGGTGGTTTTGCGCTGAATGAATTGGTTTCCTTAATTTTAGAGGCAAGCTGTTCCACTACCTATATTCTTGTTCTTAGTTTAGATATTGTTGAAACCACACATTTCCTCATGGATTCGACCCTGATAGCTAGCTTGAGTAGTTTCCTTGCCTATATCATGTACTTTTTTATTCATTTGTAAAGGTTGGACTTGGGCAAAAGTGTTGGACTCTTGTGGATGCTTTGAGCTTCATTGCAAATCACTTCTGCAATTTGGCAAGGAAATGAACCAAGGTTTTGCAACATTTTCTAGGATTCTTGTGGTAATGTGTCTTAACATTGTTTCTTACTTTGTTATTTAGTTTCTCTTATTTGTATATGTGCCAACATCTATTTCTTTCTTGATAACTAAATGAATCAAGATAAATAGGTGGAATCCATTGATATTCAGTGCTCTGCCTTGAGGATACATTTAGTTTTTAATGTTTTCTATTTTTTGAAGAGGACTCATGAACTTTGCATGCCCTCTCCAACTTCTCACTAGTCTGAGAATTACCATCACACTCAATTCAAAGTGTTAAAACACCTACCTACCTCGCCCCACAGAACATCCTGCAAATTTGAGTTGATTTCCTAGACCCAAAGCTGCCTTCTTCATTTGATCCAGCAAAAACCATCAAAATCAAACAACATCCTCTAACCTAATATACCTAGCCTAAAATCAACATTTTGTTTCAGTCATCTCAAGCCCTAGTTGCCATATTCTAATTGAGATTGACAACGAGAGAGCCCTCTCCCAATCTGGTAGGGCTAGCTACCAGGTTAAGAATGGTTTGATGTTACCATAGAGCTACCTTCTTTCTACCTGAGGTCGATCTAGGCTCTAACATAGTGGCGGCCATAATGGGGATTGTGGCGTTATGTTCCTCAATAAAATGTATCAAGTTTAAATCTGATTGTTGATGGTGAACAACGATCATACATAGCAGGGCTGAAATCATTCACTTAGCGACTCCAAATCAGTTTTGATATCAGATCCAAAGACTCCACTAGAGGATAAACACGACCAGTAGAAACATGAGAGGACAATATAGAATGATCTGGTATTCAAGTTGGAATTTCATCCAAAACATTATGTTCTTTGTTATAAATTATTTCTTCTCTTTTCCTGAAAACGTCAAGAAGGTTTTGCAAAGTATATTGTATTTGAGAAAAGATCCTCGGCCTGCATTTGACTCCCTCCCTTTAAAGATTGTGAATACCAAAGATTTGCATGCCTTTGAGCTTGGTCAAGACCCTTCTTCTGAATCTTGTGATGACCGTCTTCAAATTGATGAGCCTAATGATACCAAGATTGATTCTACGCCTTCTGTACATACCCCTATACCTTGTAAAATTCCATATCGATACAAGCCTCTGATTTTACCTTCTATATCCCATGCTTTCCCTAAAAATCATGACCTATATCTACCAAGATTTGATGGTGAATGTCACAACATCACCACTGAGAGACATGTATTGAATTTTGAGTCTTTTCTTAGCCTTTTTGAAGTTGATGAAGAGGATGTCAGTATTAGGCTTTTTTCACTATCTTTGGAAGGCAAAGTCAAGAGTTGGTTCAAAACCCTGTCTGATATGAGCATCTTAAATTTCCAGCAGTTCGTCAAAGTTTTCCTCGATAAGTGGGTGGTCAGACAAAACCCTTTCTTGATTATAGAAGAGTATAACCAGCTAAAAATACATCTAGGGGAGATGGTGCAACAGTTTTCTGCCAGGTTTAACCAAGTCTCTTTTTCAATTCCGGTTAATATAATGCCTCCTTCTGGATCCACTCTCTTGCACTACCCGGAAGCCTTTGATCCAGAAATGGAATTTCAACTGAGGGAAACGAATCTTTCAACACTTGAAGAGATGTAGAACATTGCAGTAGATGTAGAGGCTCATTTGTTGATCAGAAGGGTAAAGTTGAAGGAAGAAGAGGTGAAGAACATAGATCCAAAGGAATTGACATCTTTAGAGGTAAATTTTGACATTTTGGTAAGTGCAGTGGAAGAGATGATGCAAAAGATAACCACTAGGAATGAGTATGATGTTCAAGACCATGGCTCGTTGATTGAAGAGGAACAAGTGGCTGATCCAAAACGTTTTCTTTCTTATCCCAATTGTCAAAGATATGATAATGATTGTTTTATACTTCATCTTGCAGAAGAGAGATCCGTTGATACGACATGTATGCTTGATGATGCATTTTATATTGATGATTTGCCTCAGTTTCATCAGTATGATGATGATTATGTCCTCCAAATAGAAGCTAGCCTTGCAGACAAATCAACAACTAGTTTATGGGAGGACGAAGTTCACTTTTAGCAGTTTGAGTATAGTGATCAGCTATTGCATATCAGCTATGGAAGTGAGGAGGAAAGTGCAGAAAATTTTGAAGTAAGTGAAGGATCTTTTCCTTTTTTTTGCTTTGTTTCAGTTCATTAAAGACAACTTTCATGCAATCAAAAATCAACTGTCGACAAGTCTTGATCTGGACCATCTTGAGGGCAATGAAATCCTTGTTCAAAACTTTTCATATCCAAAGTTGTAGTGCCCGAATTCCTTTGAATGTCAGGTTGTAGATGAAGACTTCGAAGCTGTAACATATGATCAAATGATGCCAGATGATTCTGTTCCGTTCTGTTTTGAATTGTTTTAGTTTTTGAAGGGAAATTTGCATAGTATATCTTCAAATGAGTAGCCTGTAGAAAATCATGCAATCTCATTAGAACCAATTGAAAATGGGTTACAACAGTCTTTTCAAGTTTTTCACGATCCAGTAGCTAATATGTTGGATGATGTCTGTAGTCAAAGTCCTTCTCCACTAGCTAACTGTGAGCTTGAAACATGTACTGATACAAACTTGATCTGGCAGCCAATTTCTTTGTCATTTTCAGCAGGAGTCTCGTCACAAAGCTTAGATAAAAGCTTTCATTCATGGTACGAGGAGAAGCAAATTAATCCATTGCATGAGTTAAGCCCTAGTGCATATGAATTTCAAGATCTTAATGCAGTCTTTTTGGAGGCAGATAGAGAATCTATATTATTCAATTTGGGAAAATTTGGATCTGTTTACAAGTTTTCATGGGAGTTTCCTTTGAGTAGTCCTCTCTTTTTGTTCATAAGAAAGCACTTGTGAAGAATTCAAACAACAGCCGAAATACTTACTTGGTTGCATTGGTTTTTTCATTTCACTTGATCAGGTGATGACTAGAAAAGTTATATTAGGTTTTCTTGAATAAGCTCAATTTTGAGCATATTTTCCAATTTTTCAGTTGCATTATAGTATTGAGTCAGTTTCAAGTTAGTTTGTGTCATCAAGTTGCCAGTTTTTAGTCATCTAGTTTCAGCTTTTGAGTGTCTTTTTTTAGTTTTGAGTTAGTCTCAGCTCATATTCATTTCAGTTATGATTCTTGAGTCTTGAGTCTTGAGTTTTGATGGTTTTTTTGCCAAAATATTGACTGCATATTGCTCAATGGATAAGTCACTAGTCTCGTCTCCTAAAGATATTCAGATCTTGGCACCTCCAAGGAGCTACCATCCCCATTGGAGCCAATATTAGTGTCAGCCTTTGAAGCCTTCCACCAGTGATCAAATATGCTCTTACAAAGTGGTCTTAGGGTATCAAAGTCAAATTTTGTCATTTCAGTGAGTTTTCAAGTAAAATTTGGTCACTAGGTATTAGGTCTAGGTTTTGTTTTCACTCCTTTGAAAATTTTCTAAGTTCTGGTCCATATCAGCATTCGAGTGAGTGTAATATCACTCAAAGGGTTTTCATCATCATTTTCGGTTTCAATGGGTCAGTTTACACCTTGTTCATGTTTCAGTTGTACTTGGGTAAGGCTCATTTCCCTCTCTTAGGGTTTTAAAGATAATTTCCCTTGGACGGTCAAATAATCGACAAAAATTGTATCCTGATGTTCATATACCTTCCCCTATCCTTAATTTATCTTATTAAACACTTTCCATCACTGATATCCCTCAAATTCATCATTTTCCCACAAACCCTAGCTTCTTGCCACAATTTGACAATTTTCTAGGCTAGGCCTGTGTTTTTCCCTTTTGGACCCCTTCCCCTCACTCAATATTTGAAATTCCACTTTCCCCTATCTCCTAACATTCCTCCTGACTTCCCAAAATTTTCTTAAGAATTTATAAGCCCATTATCCCCCTCATTTCACTTCATTTCGACAAATCCCTTGTTCAACACATCGGGATAGGTTTTACTCAAATGATGTTTCTGAGCAACAAAAAATGAATTTGGAAAAAGCGAGAGAAATTTTTATCCACAATAGGCCAAGGGAAGAATGCCTCCTTCACATTTTACAGAGGTATCATGGTTTTAGAGAAATGTCGAAAATAATGTTGCCTCAGGAGGGTTGCTGCACCTCTGGAGTGACATTGGGAAAATCAATATTTCTCCTAGCTTGGTTGGCCAAATAACTTTCTTGATGAGTCATATGATAACTAGACACAACGGTATTTCCAATGGGCTATCATGAGCTCAATTTGGAGTTGAGGAAGACCTTCAAAAGTTGACTACAACAATACTCTCCATTTAGGCAACCTCATTTTTGCACATTTTGACCAGTCTTTGGAGATTGGGATTTTGACGTGGAAAATGACGTCAAAATTGGAAAATTAAAGATGTTATGAAAGTTAGACTCAATAAGCTTTCCAACGAGCTATTCCAAACCCAACTTGGACACCAGGAAGGCCTCCAAAATTGGCCTGCAAAAAGGCATTGTGCACATGTTCCTTGGCACTCTGCACATGTTCCTTGGCTTTGTGCACCTGTTCCTTGGCATCACGCACTTGTTTGAGGGCGTTGTGCACCTGTCAAACTCTTCCATATCACTCCAATTTGACCTAATTCTCCAAATTTTTCTCTTGACAAGTAACACAATTATTCTTGTTGAAAAAGGATTTTTTGCATCAGACTATGGTAATTGTGTTTATCAAAAACTAAACCCTAGTTTTCACCAAACCCTCTCATATACTTTAAAGCTCATTCATAGATTGTTTTCATATCTCATCCATTGGTTGTCCCACTAAAAACCTATTCCCTCATATAAATTTCCCTAGATATCATACCTTCATACAAATTTCCCAAACCCTACATTATCCCTAAACCCTTCCCCCCATATAAACCCTATCCTACAGATACCCTCTTCCCACACATAAAACTCCCAAACCCTACTTCACATACAAAAACTTCACACTATCCCTAAAATCCTATTCATTAAATTCCCAAAACCCTAGTCATCCCATTCATACACTATTCCCTCAAACACTACATCACATCAAATCTCATTCATATCCCTGTCTCATCCCACTCATTCCCTTTCTTTTGAAAATCTACTAATCATTCACCAACACTACCTTTCTTTCCTCACTAGAATCTACAGTCAATCAAGCCAATGGAGAGTGATTATGGAGATTTTGTCATTGTCGACCATGAGGTGGCACAAGAGGTGAGTTTCATGGAATTGGATACTCAAAATCTAAGGAGTGTTAAAGATTTGATCATCAAGGAAAAAGATTTGTAATCCAAGGACAAAGAGGCTAAAGGCCAAGCTAAGAAGAGTTTTGAGGAACAAGAAAGAGCAATATAAACTCGAGATCTTGGCTGAAGCATCATTGGGCCATAAAAGAACTTAACAATGGTCAATCATGCCAAATTTCAAGAAATTTGTAGAATTTTCTGTCAATTTTGAAATTTTTAATGTAAAAAACTGGAGTTGCGCTTTTGTTGGAGGCATCCATTTGCAAAACATTTATATTTTTGGAATCAAAATGGAAACTATGTAAGCTCAAATATGGCTGAGAATTTTGGACAAGTTCTAGGTCTCCAAAAGGGAAAAAAACACCCAAAAAGTGCCCTCTCTGCCACTTTTTTGCCACACAGGAAGCAATCTTAGGAGAATCAATTTTTGGAGGGGCAAATGGACTCCAAATTCAGAAATTCAAGTTGTTCCAAAAAACAGATTCATCAGGCTTTCCAATGATCTATCCTATGACTGATTTGGTCTCCTAGAAGCCTTCCAAAGTATGCGTATAAAAAGCATTGTGCGCAGGATCAGTGGCACTGCACATAGGATGAATTTTGCCAGTTTTGCCTGATTTTCCGAATTTCACCTAATTTTCGCTATAGTTGACTTTTTCTTGCTCTCTTGGTGAATTAACATGGTAAATGATGTAAATTGATTTAATTATGGATTTAAAACACTTAATAAGGTATATACATCAAGTCAAAGGTGGTTTTGAGCTAAATGAATTGGTTCCCTTGGTTTTAGAGGCAATTTGTTCCACTACCTATATTCTTGTTCTTAGTTTAGATATGGTTGAAACCACCCCTTTTCTCATGGATTCGACCCTAATAGCTAGCTTGATTATTTTCCTTGCCTATATCATGTACCTTTTGATTCATTTGTAAAGGTTAGACTTGGGTAGAAGTGTTGGACTCTTGTGGATGCTTTCAGCTTCATTTTAAATCACTTATGTAGTTTGGCAAGGAAATGAACCACGGTTTTGCAACATTTTGTGGGATTCTTGTGGTAATGTGTCTTGGCATTGTTTGTTCCTTTTTTATTTGGTTTCTCTTATGTGTATATGTGACAACATCTATTTCTTTCTTCATAACTAAATGAATCAAGATAAATAGGTGGAATCCATTGATATTTAGTGCTCTCCCTTGAGGATACATTTAGTTTTTAATTGTTTTTGTTGTTTGAAGAGGAGTCATGAACTTTACATGCCCTCTCCAACTCCTCATTGGTCTTAGACTTACCATCACACTCAATTCAATGTGTCAAAGCACCTACCTACATCGCGCCACAGAACATCCTCCAAATCTGAGTTGATGTTATCCTTGACCTACCTTCCTTTAGCTTGAGGTCGATCTAAACTCTAACATCGTAGGCGACCATACTCGGGATCTTAGCATTATGTTCCTTAGTAAAATGTATCAAGTTCAGATCTGATTGTTGATGGTGAACAACGATCAGATACAGCAAGGCTGAAATCATTCACCTGGCAACTCCAAATCAGTTTCGATATCAGATCCAAAGACACAACTGGAGGATGAACACGACCTGCAAAAGCATGAAAAGAAAATATAGAAAGATTAGGTATTCAAGTTGGAATTTCATCCAAGACATTATGTTCTTTGTTATAAATTATTTCTTCTCTTTTCCCGAGAACGTCAAAAACGCTTTGCAAAGTATATTGTATTTGAGAAAAGATCCTCAGCATGCATTTGATTCCTTCCCTTTGAAGATTTTGAATACCAAAGATTTGCATGCATTTGAGCTTAATCAAGACCCTTCTTCTGAATCTTGTGATGATCGTCTTCAAACTGATGAGCCTAATGAGACCAAGACTAATTCTACACCTTCTGTACATACCCCTATACCTTGTAAAATTCCATATCAATACAAGCCTCTGATTTCACCTCCTATATCACATGCTTTCCCTAAAAATCATGACCTATATCTACCAAGATTTGATGGTGAATGTGACAAAATCACTGCTGACAGACATGTACTAAATTTTGAGTCTTTTCTTGACCTTTTTGAAGTTGATGAAGAGGATGCGAGTATTAGGGTTTTTTCTCTTTCTTTGCAAGGAAAAGTCAAGAGTTGGTTCAAAACCCTGCCTGATGCAAGCATCTCATATTTCCAGCAGTTCGTCAAAGTTTTCCTTGACAGCTGGGTGGTCAGACAAAACCATTTCTTGATTATAGAAGAGTATAAGTAGCTGAAAAGACAGCCATGGGAGACAGTGCAACAGTTTTCTGCCGGGTTTAACCAAGTCTATTTTTCAATGCCGGTTAATATAAGGCCTCCTCTTGGATCCACTCTCTTGGACTACCAAGAAGCCTTTGATCCGAAAATGGAATTTCAGCTGAGGGAAAGGAATCTTGCAACACTTGAAGAGATGCAGAATAGTGTAGTAGATGTAGAGGCTCATTTGTTGATCAGAAGGGAAAAGTTGAAGGAAGAAGAGGTGAAGAACATAGATCCAAAGGAATTGACATCTTTAGAGGTAATGCTCGACATTTTGGTAAGTGCAGTGGAAGAGATGATGCAAAAGATCACCATAAGGAATGAGTATGATGCTCAAGACCATGGATCATTGATTGAAGAAGGACAAGTCACTGATCCAAAACATTTTCTTTCTTATCCCAATTGTCATAGATATGATAATGATTGTTTTATACTTCATCTTGTAGAAGAGAGATCTGTTGATATGACATGTATGCTCGATGATGTGTTTTATAGTGACGATTTGCATCAATTTGATCAGTATGTTGATGATTATATCCTCCAAACAGAAGCTAGTCTTGCAGACAAATCAGAAGCTAGTTTGTGGGAAGAGGAAGTTCGCCTTTAACAGTTCAAGTACAGTGATTAGCATTGCATATCAGCTATTGAAGTGAGGAGGAAAGTGCAGAAAATTTTGAAGTGAAGGATATTTGCCTTTTTGTTTTGCTTCGTTTCAGTTCATTAGAGACAACTTTCATGCAATAAAAAATCAACTGTCAACAAGTCTTGATCTGGACCATCTTGAGGGAAATGAAATCCTTGCTCAAGACTTTTCATATCCAGAGTTGCAGCCCCCGAATTCCTTTGAATGTCTGGTTGCAGATGAAGACTTGGAAGCTGGAACATATGATCAAATGATGCCAGATGATTCCGTTCCATTCTGTTTAGAATCATTTTAATTTTTGAAGGGAAATTTGCATAGTATATCCTCAAATGAGCAGCCTATAGAAAATCATGCAATCTCATTAGAACCAATCTAAAATGGGTTACAATAGTCCTTTCAAGTTTTTCATGATCCAGTAGCTAATATGTTGGATGATGTCTGCAATCAAAGCCCTTCTCCAATAGCTAACCGTGAGCTTGAAACATGTATTGATACAAACTTGATCTGGCAGCCGGTTTCTTTGTCATTTTCAGTAGGAGTCTTGTTACAAAGATCAGGTGAGAAGATCTTTGTCATTTTCGGCAGGAGTCTTGTCATTTTCAGTATGAGGAGAAGAAAACTAATCCATTGGATGAGTTAAGCCCCAGTGCATATGAATTTCAGGATCCTTATGCAGTTATTTAGAGGTAGATAGAGAATCTATATTCTTTAATTTGGGAAAATTTGGATCTGTTTACAAGTTTTCATGGGATTTTCCTTTCAGTTGTTCTCTCTTGTCTTCATAAGAAAGCATTTGTGAAGAATTTAAATAGCAACCAAAATACTTACTTGGTTGCATTGGTTGTTTCATTTCACTTGATCAGGTGATGAATGGAAAATTTATATTAGGTTTTATTGAATAAGCTCCATTTTGAGCATATTTTCTAGTTTTTCAGTTGTATTATAGTATTGAGTTAGTTTCAAGTTAGTTTGTGTCGTCAAGTTGTCAGTTTTTAGTCATCTAGTTTCAACTTTTGAGTGTTTAGTTTCAGCTGAGTGTGTAGTTTTAGCTTTTGATTGTCTTGCTTCAGTTTTGAGTTAGTCTCAATTCATAGTTATTTCAGTTATGAGTCTTGAGTCTTGAGTCTTGAGTTTTGATGTTTTTTTTGCCAAGATATTGACTCCATATTGCTCAATGGATAAGGCACTGGTCTACTCTCCCAAAGATCTACGGTTCTTGGCACCCTCAAGAAGCTACCATCTCCATTGGAGCCAATGTTAGTCTCAGTCTTTGAAGCCTTCCACCAGTGATCAAATATTCTCTTAAAAAGTGGTCTAAGGGTGACAAAGTCAAATTTTATCATTTCAGTTATTTTTCAAGTAAAATTTGGTCACTAGGTATTAGGTCTAGGGTTTGTTTTCACTCCTTCCAAAATTTTTCACGTTTTGGTCCATATCACCATTCAGGTGAGTGTACCATCATTCAAACGGTTTTCATCATCATTTCAGGTTCCAATGGGTCATTTTACACCTTGTTCATGTTTCAATTGTACTTGGGTAGGGCTGATTTCCTTCTCTTAGGGTTTTGAATGTAATTTCTCTTGGATGGTCAAATCATCAACAAAAATTGTATCATGATGTTCATATACCTTCCCCTATCCCTAGTTTACCTTATTAAACACTTCCCATCACTGATATCCCTCAAATTCATCATTTTCCCACAAGCCCTAGCTTCTTGCCACAATTTCACAATTTTCTAGGCTAGGCATGTGTCTTGCCCTTTTGGACCCCTTCTCCTATCTCAATATTTGAAATTCCACTTTTCCCTATTTCCTAACATCCCTCCCTACTTCTGAAAATTTCCTTAAGAATTTAGTAGCCCCTTATCCCCCTCATTTCACTTTATTTCGACAAATCCCCTGTTCCACACACTAGAACAGGGGATTTGTCTGAGCAAGAAAAAATGAATTTGGAAAATTTGGAGAGGTCTCTGTCCATAATAGGCCAAGGAAGAAAAACCTCTTCACTTTTTACATAGGTGTCATGGTTTTATAGAAATGTCAAAAATAACGCTGCCTAGGAGGTTTGCTGCACCTCTGGAGTGACCTTGGGAAAATCAATATTTCTCCTTGCTTGGTTGGCCAAATGACTTGTTTGATGAGTCAAATGATAGCTACACACAATGATATTTCCAATGAGCTATCATGAGCTCAATTGGAGTTTAGGAAGACCTTCAAAGGTTGACTGCAACAACACTATGTATTTAGGCAGCCTCATTTTGCACATTTTTACCAGTCTTGGGAGATTGGACTTTCGACAGAGAAAATGACCTCCAAATTCGAAAATTCAAGATTTTCTAAAAAGTAGATGCGAAATTATTTTCAAAGAGCTATCATGCACCCTATTTGGACACCAGAAAGGCCTCCAAAGTCGGTCTTCAAAAAGGCACTGCGCATCTATTCCTTGGCACTGCGCACCTGTTCCTTGGCACTACGCACCTGTGTGAGGGCACTGCACACCTGTCAAACTCTTCCAAATCACTCCAATTTGCCTTAGTTCTCCAAATTTTCCTCTTGACAAGTAAGTAACAAAATTATTCTTGTTGAAAAATTGTTCTTTGCATCAATCTATGGTATTGTGTTTATGAAAAACCAAACCCTAGTTTTCACCAAACCCTCTCATATACCTTAAAGCTCATTCATAGATTATTGTCATATCTCATCCATTGGTTGTCCCCCTAAAACCCTATTCCCTCATATTAATTTCCCTAGATCTCATCCCTTCATACAAATTTCCCGAACCCTACACTATCCCTAATCCCTACTCCCCATATAAACCCTATCCTACATATACCCTCTTCCCACACATAAAACTCCCAAACCTTACCTCACATACACAAACTTTACGCTATCCCTAAAATTTTATTCCCTAAATTCCAAAAACCCCAGTCATCCCCTTCATTCCCTATTCCCTCAAACCCTAGATCACATCAAATCTCACTCATATCCCTATCTCATCCCACTCATTCCCTTTCTTTTGAAAATCTACTCATCATTCACCCACACTACCTTTCTTTTGTCACTAGCATTTACAGTCAATCAAGCCAATGGACAATGATTATGGAGATTTTGTCCTTGTTGAACATGAGGTGGCACAAAAGGTGAGTGTCATGGACTTGGATGCTCAAAATCCAAGGACTGTCAAAGCTTTGATCATCAAGGAAAGAAATTTGTAATGCAAGGACAAAGAGGCTAAAGGCCAAGCTAAGAAGAGTTTTGAGGAACAAGAAAGAGTAAGATAAACTCAAGATCTTGGCTGAAGCATCATTGGCTCATAAAATCACTTAAAAAAGGTCAATAATGCCAAATTTCAAGAAATTTGGAGAAATATTTGTCAATTTTGAAATTTTTAATGTAAAGAACAGGTTTTTTCAGTATGTCCGCAGAGCCACTGGCGCTGCACTTTTGTTAGAGGCATCCATTTGAAAAATAGTTTATATTTTTGGAATAATCATGGAAAAATATGAAAGCTTAGAAATGGATGAGAATTTTGGACAAGTTCGAGGTCTCCAAAAGGGCAAAAAACACCCAAAAAGTGCCCTCGTTGCCACTTTTTTGCCACACAGGAAGCAGTCTTGGGAGAACAAATTTCTGGAGGGGAAAATGGGTGCCAAATTCAGAAATTCAAGGTGTTAAAGAAAGTAGACTCATCAAAAATTTTAACGAGCTATCCTAAACCTGATTTGGACTCCGGGAAGCCTTCCAAAATTGGCCTAGAAAAAGTGTTGAGCACGGGATCAGTGGCGTTGCGCATAGGATGAATTTTGCCAGTTTTGCCTAATTTTCCAAATTTCACCTAATTTTCTCTACAGTTGACTTTTTATTTCTCTCTTGGTGAAATTAGCATGGTAAATTATGTAACTTGATGTAATTATGGATGTAAAACACTTAATAGGGTATATACATCAAGTCAAAGGTGGTTTTGAACTGAATGAATTGGTTTTCTTGGTTTTAGAGGCAAGTTGTTCCACTGCCTATATTCTTGTTCTTAGTTTAGATATGGTTGAAACCACCCCTTTTATCATGGATTCAACCCTAATAGCTAGCTTGAGTAGTTTCCTTGCCTATATCATATAATTTTTTATTCATTTGTAAAGGTTGGACTTGGGAAGAAGTGTTGGACTCTTGTGGATTCTTTGAGCTTCAATTTAAATCACTTCTGCAGTTTGGCAAGGAATGGACCAGGGTTTTGCAACATTTTGTGGGATTCTTGTCATAATGTGTCTTGGCATTGTTTCTTCCTCTTTTATTTAGCTTCTCTTATGTGTATATGTGCCAGCACCTATTTCTTTCTTCATAACTACATGAATGAAGATAAATAGCTGGAATCCATTGATATTTAGTGCTCTTCCTTGAGGATACATTTAGTTTTTAATGTTTTCTGTTGTTTGAAGAGGACTCATGAACTTTGCATGCCCTCTCCAACTCCTCATTGGTCTTAGACTTACCATCACACTATATTCAAAGTGTCAAAACAACTACATACCTCGCCCCACAGAACGTCCTGCAAATCTGCGTTGATTTCCCAAACCCAAAGCTGCCTTCTTCATTTGATCTAGAAACCAACCTTCAAAATCAAACAAAATCCTCTAACCTAATATACCTAGCCTAAAATCAGCATTTCATTTAAGTCATCTCAAGCCCTAGTTTTCATATTCTAATTGAGATTGACAAGGAGAGAGCCCTCTCTCGACCTAGTATGGCTAGCTAGCAGGTTAAACATGGTTGGATGTTACCCTAGACCTACCTTCCTTCAGCCTGAGGTCGATCTAGGCTCTAACATAGTGGCGACCATACTAGGGATCATAGCATTATGTTACTCAGTAAAATGTATCAAGTTCAAATATGATTGTTGATGGTGAACAACGATCAGACACAACAAGGTTGAAATCATTCACCTGGTGACTCCAAATCAGTTTCAAGATCAGATCCAAAGACTCCACTGGAGGATGAATCTGACCAGTAGAAACATGAAAGGACAATATAGAAGGATTAGGTATTCAAGTTGGAATTTCATCCAAGACATTATGTTCTTTGTTATAAATTATTTCTTCTCTTTTCCCGAGAACGTCAAGAACACTTTGCAAAGTATATTGTATTTGAGAAAATATCCTCGACCTGCAATTGATTCCTTCCCTTTGAAGATTCTAAATACCAAAGATTTGCATGCCTTTGAGCTTGATCAACACCCTTCTTCTAAATCTTGTGATGACCGTCTTCAAATTGATGAGCCTAATGAGACCAAGACTGATTCTACACCTTCTATACATACCCCTATACCTTGTAAAATTCTATATCGATACAAGCCTCTGATTTTACCTCCCATATCTCATGATTTCAATAAAAATCATGACCTATATCTACCAAGATTTGATGGTGAATGTGACAACATCACTGCTGAGAGACATGTACTGAATTTTGAGTCTTTTCTTGACCTTTTTGAAGTTGATGAAGAGGATGTCAGTATTAGGATTTTTGCTCTTTCTTTGCAAGGAAAATTCAAGAGTTGGTTCAAAACCCTGCCTAATGTGAACATCTCAAATGTCCAGTAGTTCATCAAAGTTTTCCTTGACAGGTGGGTGGTCAGAAAAAACCCTTTCTTGATTATAGAAGAGTATAACCAACTGAAACGACAGCTAGGGGAGATGGTGCAACCACTTTCTACCAAGTTTAACAAATTTTATTTTTCAATGCCTATTAATATAAGGCCTCCTCCTAGATCCGCTCTCTTGCACTACCTAGGAGCCTTTGATCCGAAAATGGAATTTTAGCTGAGGGAAAGGAATCTTGCAACACTTGAAGACATGCAGAACAGTGCAGTAGATGTAGAGGCTCATTTGTTGATCAAAAGGGCAAAGTTGAAGGAATAAGAGGTGAAGAACATAGATCCAAAGGAATTGACATCTTTAGAGGTAAATCTCGACATCTTGGTAAGTGCACTGGAAGAGATGATGCAAAAGATCACCATAATGAATGAGTATGATGTTCAAGACCATGGCTCATTGATTGAAGAATATTAAGTGGTTGATCCAAAACATTTTCTTTCTTATCCCAATTGTCAAAGATATGAAAATGATTGTTTTATAGTTCATCTTACAAAAGAGACATTTGTTGATATGACATGTATGCTCGATGATGTGTTTTATACTAACAATTTGCCTCAGTATGATGATGATTATGTCCTCCAAACAAAAGCTACTCTTGCAGAAAAATCAGCAGCTAGTTTGTGGGAGGAGGATGTTCACTTTCAGCAGTTCGAGTACAATGATTAACCGTTGCATATCAGCTATGGAAGTGAGGAGGAAAGTGCAGAAAATGTTGATGTAAGTGAAGGATCTTTTCCTTTTTTCTTTCTTCATTTTAGTTCGTTAGAGAGAAATTTCATGCAATCAGAAATCAATTGTCGACAAGTCTTGATCTGGACCATCTTGAGGGCAATGAAGTCCTTGTTCAAGACTTTTCATATCTATAGTTGCAGCCCCCGAATGCCTTTGAATGTCAGGTTGTAGATGAAGACTTGGAAGCTGGAACATATGATCAAATGATGCCAGATGATTCCGTTCCATTCTGTTTTGAATCATTTAAGTTTTTGAAGGGAAATTTGCATAGTATATCTTCAAATGAGTAGCCCATACAAAATCATGCAATCTCATTAGAACCAATCAAAAATGGGTTACAACAGTATTTTCAAGTTTTCCATGATCCAGTAGCTGATATGGTTGATGATGTCTGCAGTCAAAGTCCTTCTCCACTAGCTAACTGTGAGCTTGAAACATGTACTGATACAAACTTGATCTGGTAGCCAGTTTCTTTGTCATTTTCAACGGGAGTCCTCATCACAAAGCTCAGATTAATTTTTTCATTCATGGTACGAGGAGAAGCAAATTAATCCATTGGACGAGTTAAGCCCCAGTGCATATGAATTTCAAGATCCTTATGTAGTCTTTTCGGAGGCAGATAGAGAATCTATATTATTCAATTTGGGAAAATTTAGATCTGTTTACAAGTTTTCATGGGAGTTTCCTTTCAGTAGTTCTCTCTTGTTGTTCATAAGAAATCACTTGCGAAGAATTCAAACAGCAACCGAAATACTTACTTGGTTGCATTTGTTCTTTCATTTCACTTGATCAAGTGATGACTAGAAAAGTTAGATTACGTTTTATTGAATAAGCTCCATTTTGAGCATATCTTCTAGTTTGTCAGTTGTATTATAGTATTGAGTTAGTTTCAGGTTAGTTTGTGTCATCAAGTTGTCAGTTTTTAGTCGTCTAGTTTCAGCTTTTGAGTGTCTAGTTTCAGCTGAGTGTCTAGTTTCAGCTTTTGAGTGTCTTATTTCAGTTTTGAGTTAGTCTCAGTTCATAGTCTTGAGTCTTGAGTTTTGATGTTTTTGTTGCCAAGATATTGACTCCATATTGCTCAATCGATAAGGAACTGGTCTGCTTTTCCAAAGATCTATGGTTCTTGGCACCTCTAAGGAGTTACCATCACCATTGAAAGAAATGTTAGTGTCAGTCTTTGTAGCCTTCCACCAGTGATCAAATATGCTCTTACAAAGTGGTCTTACGGTGTCAAAGTCAAATTTTATCATTTCAGTGAGTTTTCAAGTAAAATTTGGTCACTAGGTATTAGGTCTAGGGTTTGTTTTCACTCCTCCCAAATTTTCCAAGTTTCGTTCCATATCACCATTCGAGCGAGTGTACCATCATTCAAAGGGCTTTCATGATCATTTCAGGTTCTAATGGGTCATTTACACCTTGTTCGTGTTAAAGTTGTACTTGGGTAAGACTCATTTCCCTCTCTTAGGCTTTTGAAGGTAATTTCTCTTAGATGGTCAAATCATCAACAAAAATTGTATCCTAATATTCATATACCTTCCCCTATCCTAATTTACCTTATTAGACACTTCACATCACTGATATCCCTCAAATTCATAATTTCCCCACAAACACTAGCTTCTTGCCACAATTTGACAATTTTCTAGGCTAGGCCTGTGTTTTGCCCTTTTGGACCCCTTTCCCTCACTCAATCTTTGGAATTACACTTTACCCTATTTCCTAACATCCCTCCCTACTTTTCGAAATTTTCTTAAGAATTTATAAGCCCCTTATCCCCCTCATTTTACTTCACTTCGACAAATCCCCTCTTCCACACATCGGGATAGGTTTTACTCAAATGATGTTTCTGAGCAAGAAAAAATGAATATGGAAAAAGTGAGAGAATTTTTTTTTCCATAGTAGTCCAATAAATAAAAACCTCCTTCACTTTTTACACAGGTGTCATGGTTTTAGAGAAATGTCAAAAATACAGTTGCCTTAGGAGGGTTGCTGCACCTTTGGAGTGACCTTGGGAAAATCAAGTTTCTCATAGCTTGGTTGGCCAAATGAATTTCTTGATGAGTAAAATGATAACTAATAATAGAGAGCTCTCCAATGAGATATCATGAGCTTAATTTGGATATGAGGAAGACCTTCAAAAGTTGACTGCAACAATACTCTGCATTTAGGCAACCTCATTTTGCACATTTTGAACAGTCTTGGGAGATTGGACTTTTGGTAAGATAAATTACGTTTAAATTGGAGAATTCAAGATTTTCTACAAATTAGACTTGATTTCCTTTCCAACGAGCTATCCCACTCCTAATTTTGACACTAGGAAGGCCTCCAAAATTGGTATGCAAAAAGGCGTTAAGCACCTGTTCCTTGGCACTGCGCACCTGTTCCTTGGCACTGCGCAACTGTGTGAGGGCATTGCACACCTGTCAAACTCTTCCAAATCACTCCAATTTTCCTTAATTCTCCAAATTTTCCTCTTTAAAAATAAGTAACAAAATTACTCTTGTTGAAAAATGGCTTTTTGCATCAATCTATGGTAATTGTGTTTATCAAAAACCAAACCCTAGTTTTCACCAAACCCTCTCATATACTTTAAAGCTCATTCATAGATTGTTGTCATATCTCATCCATTGGTTGTCCCCCTAAAACCCTATTCCCGCATATAAATTTTCACAGATCTCATTCCTTCATACAAATTTCCCAAACCCTACACTATCCCTAAACCCTACCCCCCATATACACACTATCCTACATATACCATCTTCCCACACATAAAACTCCCAAACTCTACCTCACGTACAAAAACTTTACACTATCCCTGAAATCCTATTCCCTAAATTCCCAAAACCGTATTCATCCTCTTCATACCCTATTGCCTCAAACCCTTCATCACATCAAGTCTCACACACATCCTTGACTCATCCCACTCATTCCCTTTCTTTTGAAAATCTACTCATCATTCACCCACACTACCTTTCTTCTTCACTAGCATTTATAGTCAATCAAGCCAATGGACAGTGATTATGGAGATTTTTTCCTTGTGGACCAATAGGTGAGTGTCATGGACTTGGATGGTCAAAATCTAATGAGTGTCAAAGATTTGATCATCAAGGAAAAAGATTTGTAATGCAAAGGCAAAGAGGCTAAAAGCCAAGCTAAGAAGAGTTTTGAGGAACAAGAAAGATCAAGATAAACTAAAGTTCTTGGCTGAAGTATCATTGGCATATAAAAGCACTTAGAAAGATTCAATCATGCCAAATTTCAAGAAATTTGTAGAAATTTTTGTCAATGTTGAAAAGTTTAATGTAAAAAACAGGTTTTTCCAGCAGGTGTGCAATGCCACCGACGCTGTGCTTTTTTTGAAGGCATCCATTTGCAAAAGAGTTTATATTTTTGGAATTACTATGGAAAGATATGGAAGCTTAGAAACGGCTGAGATTTTTGGACAAGTTCTAGGTCTCCAAAAGGGAAAAAAAAACACCCAAAAAGTGCCCTCTCTGCCACTTTTTTGCCACACGGGAAGAAGTCTTGGGAGAATCAATTTTTGGAGGGGTAAATGGACTCCAAATTCCAAAATTCAAGTTTTTCTTGAAATTAGACTCATCAAGCTTTCCAACGAGCTATCCTACATCTAATTTAGACTCCGAGAAGCCTTCCAAAATTGGCCTAGAAAAAGCACTACGCACAAGATCAGTGGCGCTGCGCATAGGGTGCGTTTTGCCAGTTTTGCCTGATTTTCCAGATTTCGCCTA
This sequence comes from Pinus tabuliformis, assembly GCA_031772625.1. Lineage (NCBI taxonomy): Eukaryota > Viridiplantae > Streptophyta > Pinopsida > Pinales > Pinaceae > Pinus > Pinus tabuliformis. The sequence continues at coordinate 1,148,526,177 of CM062818.1, read as the reverse complement.
ACTTTCTCTACAGTTTAATTTTTCTTTCTCTCTTAGTGAAATTAGCATGGTAAATGATGTAACTTGATGTAATTATGGATATAAAACACTTAATAGGGTATATACAGCAAGTCAAAGGTGAGCTGAACGAATTGCATCCCTTGGTTTTAGAGGCAAGTTGTTCCACTGCCTATATTCCTGTTCTTAGTTTAGATATGGTTGAAACCACCCCTTTTCTCATGGATTCAACCCTGATAGCTAGCTTGAGTAGTTTGCCTGCCTATATCATGTACTTTTTGATTCATTTGTAAAGGTTGGACTTGGGCAGAATTGTTGGACTCTTGTGGATGCTTTCAGCTTCATTGTAAACCACTTCTGCAATTTGGCAAGGAAATGAACCACGGTTTTTCATCATTTTGTCGGATTCTTATGGTAATGCGTCTGAGCATTGTTTATTCCTTTTTTATTTAGTTTCTCTTATGTGTATATGCGATAACATCTATTTCTTTCTTCACAAATAAATGAATCAAGCTAAATAGGTGGAATCCATTGATATTCAGTGCTCTTCCTTGAGGATACATTTAGTTTTTAATGTTTTCTATTGTTTGAAGAGGACTCATGAACTTTGCATGCCCTATCCAACTCCTCACTAGTCTTAGACTTACCATCACACTCAATTCAAAGTGTCAAAACAACTACCTACCTCGCCCCACATAACGTCCTGCAAATACGAGTTGACTTCCCGGACCTAATGTTGTCTTCCTCATTTGATCCAATAACCAACCATCAAAATCAAACAAAATCCTATGACCTAATATACCTTACCTAAAATCAGCATTTTATTTTAGTCATCTCAAGCACCAGGTTCCATATTATAATTGAGATTGACATGGAGAGAGCCCTCTCCCGACCTGGTAGGGCTAGCTACCAGGTTAAGCGTGGTTTGATGGTACCCTAGACCTGCCTTCCTTCAACCTAAGGTCGATATAGGCTCTAACACCTGCTGTACCAAGACACTGCCGCTGACCCAAGGTTTAAAATCCCTCCTGATGTGTTCTTCTGATTTGATGGACTCCCTACCCAATCTACATCAGTGAAGCACTGTAGCTTCACTCCCTCTGTTTGTTTATACCATAATCCATGCTAAGATGTGCCTCTGAGGTATCTCAATACATGTTTTTCAACCTTCCAAAACATCTCGGTAGGCTGAACCATCACTTGACTCAGTTGGTTCACCGCATAACAGAAATATGGTCATGTGTTAATTAAGTACATTAGTGAACCCACAAGCTGCCTGTACATAGTAGCCTCTACCACTTCTCTTGAAGTAGTAGCCTCCTTCCTCCAGTTACTTGCTAGACAAGTATGCATGGGCTTGCACTTCTCCATGTGGAATCTCATGAGTATCGCATTGTCATACTTACCCTGAGACACAAACAACTCCCCATCCTTCTGCCACACTTCCATGCCAAGGAAGTAATGCATGAGACCCATGTCTTTCATATTGAATTCTCTTGCAAGGTCCTCCTTGCAAGACATGATCAACTGATAATCACCAGTCAATATGAGATCATCAACATAAAGTACAATGATCAACAACTTACCTTTCACCTCAATGTGGTATAGGTTCGCATCAACTTCACTCTTTGTGAAGCCCAACCCAGCGAAGTAGTTTTCTATCCTAGTGTACCAAGCACGAGGTGCTTGCTTCAGCCCATACAACACTCTCTTGAGTCGGAAAACATGTGACTCACGATTGAAGGTCTCAAAACATTCTGGCTGCTCTATGTACACCTCTTCCACAAACTAGCCATGGAGGAATGTAGCCTTCACATCCCGCTGATGGATTTTCCAACCCATCTCTGTTGATAGTGCCAACATAAATCTGATAGATGAGTACCTTGCAACAGTAGCAAAAGTCTCATCATAGTCAATCCCATCGACCTATGAAAAGCCACGGGCAAAAAGTCTTGCCTTATGCTAATCCACACTACCATCAGCAACTTTCTTTACCTTGTAAAGCCAATGGGAACTCACAAATGACTTGTTCTCCGGTCTCGGAACCATGTCCCAAACACTGTTACGAACTATGAAGTCATACTTCTCCACCATAGCATCAACCCAAATCGGCTGCTGCACTGCTTCCTCAAAGGAAGATGGCTCAGGCTCAACACATTCCCCAGCAAGGACCATGTTTCTAGTGTACCTCTGAGGTGACATCCTCTGCCTGTGCTGAGAAGATAGTGCTCCCACATTCTCTCTCGCATCCTCCAACAATCTGTCAGCTTCTCTTGCTTTCTTCCATCTCTAAAGGACTCTGCTTAAGTGGATTTCTCCACTCCTTGAACCTCTGCATGCAACTGCTCCACATCAGTGTGAGGCTCCCGCTCCTTAGGAACCAACAGTTCCTCCACAGCCTGTAGTTGGAGCTCCCTCTCAAGGGAAACTCGCATGGCCTTCTGCTCATCAAACTTTAGATCTCCGCGAACCACTTTCCTCTGGTTGGGAGGAAACTACACCTGATAGTTGTGAGATGTATCAGTGTACCACACAAATATCCCCAACTCTACTGTTGGCTCAAGCTTCTTCCGTGCATCCTTTGTCACATCGAAATATACTGATGAGCCAAAGATCCTGAAGTCACCCACATCTAGTCTCTTACAAGAGAAAGCTTCCTCTGGTTTCTTCATCTCAAGTATGCGACGTGAGATTTTATTCTGCCAATAGATTGTTGTGCCGCATGCCTTAGCCCATAAGTGAATTGGTAGGCCTTGTTCATGCAGCACTTCCCATGCTGCCCCTACAATAGTTATGTTCTTTCTCATGACCACCCCATTCTACTGTGGGTTATGAGATGCTGTCAACTCTCATTTAATCCCTTCCACAACACAGAAGTCCTTAAACTTTTGAGAGACATACTCTCTACCATTGTTGCTTCCCAAGGCCATGATCTTCTTCCTTGACTCTTTCTCGACCAAAGCATTGAACTCACAAAACTTTGTGAAAGTTTGGTCCTTCTTATGCATGAAATAAATCCAGCATTTATGAGAATAGTCATCAATGAAAATGACATAATACCTTTGCTTCATTGTGGATGTCGTCGATAATGGTCGACACAAATCAATATGCTCACTCTAAGATAGTCTCTGCTTGACTGTCTTGATCATGAAAGGAAGACTTGGTGTACTTTCCCAAGGTACAACCTTTGCATGTGTCAACTTGCTCAAGTTTACCTTTGGTAAGTCCTGTAGTTATCTGTTGCATTATCTCCAAAACCCCATGATGCAAATGGCCCAACCACCTATGCCACAACTCGCCAATGTCTTAGCTTTGCACCAATTCTTCTTTTGTACTCAATGATGCACAATCATCTACCTCTAGTTTATAGAGATTCTTCACTCGAAACCCTATCCTGTTGGTCTTACCCGTGTCTATGTGTCTTAGAAACACCTTTCCTTTACTGAAGACAACATCATACCCTTTGTCCTCCAACATCGTGACCGATACCAAGTTTAACTTCAGTCCAAACACATAAACAACATTTTTCAAGGTGAGAGGAGCTCCATGCTCCCTCTGAAAAGCAACCGTTCCCACTCCTAAAACATTATACCTTCTGTCATCACCCATCTCTATGCACATCTTGAGGTCTATATCCTCTAAAGCAATGAATAAATTTTTATCACCAGGCATGTGGAATGAGGCTCCACTATCAATATACTAGACACAACTCATCATTGATGACACCACGCATGCAATGACGGTAAGGTCCATTTCGAAATGAGAGGCTAATGCCTCACCTTCTAATCCTTCCGAGGATCCCTTCTTGGACTTCTTCGATGGGAAATTAGTCGCATAATGTCCCATATTGTGACAATTAGAGCATCTTACATTGGACATGTCACCCTTCTTCCCTCCATGAGAAGAATTCCATTTCAAATGGGAAGCCTTCCCCTTCCCTTTCCTTATTTTACTTGGTAAGGAAAGATTTTCTTCATCTTCATTCTTGGATGAAGGACCATCTTGTGTGCTCCTCCTGATCTCCTCTTGCATAAGATCCAACCATAATCGTTCCCAACCTAGAAGTTTCTCCCTTCCATTCACACAGTTCTGGTAGCTAAGCCAACTCTTTGGAAGGAAAAGGAGAGCAAGGCTCACCATATCATCATCGGAAGTAATTATTGCCACAATGCCAAACTCATGTCTATAGGTGGTGAGCTTATTCAGATATGTGGAAATAGTATCACCCTTTTCCATCTTGATTCTTCGAAGCTTATCCTTGAACGCCAATTTCCTCTGGTTGCTAATGTTTTGGTAGGCGTCCTTCAATGTCTTCCACATTGAAAATGGAGTATCCTTCCCATGGAGACTCAAGAAAATATGGTCTCGAACTCCCTCAAGGATCATCCATCTCGCCTTTGCTAAACACTTCTTCGACTTAGCCAACTCTTGTGCATTAGTTGAAGCTGGCTTTGGGATTTCTTGATCAATTAATTCCTTCAAGCCATTGTCTTCTAATGTAGCCTAAATTCTATCTTTCCATGCTATGTAATTCGAGCTACCTTCCAAGGCATACTTGAGTCTTAAGCCATAAAACGCCATTGGCCAACCTTGAAGTATGATATGAATTTGATTTACACCTCCAACCCAAAACTTCAAACTTTGAATTCTCTTCTTAGTATATTGTTCACATCTCTGATACCATGTAGAAAATTTCTACAAATCGAGCTCTGATATCATGTAGAAAATCTGATGATAGGTTAACCTGATAATAGAATATAAATCAAAGTAGAATACTATAACCTACTTCTACTATCAATTTGCAGAAGCTTAAAGACCGAGCTAAAAAATATAACCAGAAGAAGAAGAATCAATGGCACAATACACATGAAAATAATTTTGGGGAAAGCCTCGGCTAAAAACCCACACTATTGTATTATCATACATGGTGGAAATACATAGGAATTATACAAAGCCTTAACTCTCACAGCTAGCCAGCTCTCAGTACAATCCTCACAGATGCTCACAGGTAATCTTGGCTTCTCTCAAGCCTTCCTCTTTGCCATCCAAGCTCCTATTTCCTTACACTATTCCTTGTGGATGTTTCCCAGATACCAAGTGGAAAAACCTTCTTCCAAAACTGCGTAATCTTCAAGGATTTATCCTTGACTACATGCATGATTTTTCTCCATGAGAAGACACATGCAACTGATAGTACACTATCCTTGAACATTAATGTCAACTAAGTCTTTCTCAGAATAGACATGCATGAGTTTCTAATGAGTGAATCCTCATTTAACTGGAGTAGCACTAGTTGAGTGCATTAATGCATCAACTGACTATTAACTCACTATTAGTTCTTCAAACAGTTTGGAACTAATTTAAATCGACTTAACTTAGTAAACTGAGTTAACCAATTACAACTCAAATATAACTCAATCTTATATCATTAATTTAAGGGACAACTCTTGCATGGCTTTAGAAAGACTTCTAAATTGAATTTCTCCAGCTAATTAATTTAAAATTAATTAATTAATTATTTCCAGTAGTTGTTAAGACTAAATTCGATTTTAATTCACAATTTAATTCAAGGACAAATTAAATTGGAATATTTTTGTTGCCATATTTCAACAATAAGTCCTACTCAAACTTAAAATATATACACGAGTATGTTTCCATTATTTAAATAATAATTCTAACCCTGGTAAATTATATTTTGGGGTTGGATATCCAAACCATATTTAAGTCAGTTCCACTTACAAATTGTACATAAACAGTAAAAATGGTAATATTAATGAAATCAGAAGTAGCATCATAAAAGAAAAAGCAAAAATCGAGATACAATTTTTCATACGCCATGGGAATTTGAATTTTAGATAAACAATTGTTAGGATGCTTACCATGTATTCCTATGCATAATACCTGTTTATACATGTAGAATTCTTAGACTAAAAGACCATAAAAACTAGTTCATTTTAGATCCCACCTATTTTTCATACATTTCAAAAAAAACTATGGTAATTTTTATAAATTATAGAAAGCTTGGTTTCTTTGTTTCAAAAGTTTGTAATTTAAAGTTGAACTCATTTTACATTATCAACTACATCAAATGAAAATGGGATTTTTAATACATGAAATAGGTATAACGACGCTATTGAGAGAAATAAATGCATACACTTTCAACTATAAAACGTTCCTATTTTTTACCCCTTTTTCTTAGAAAAAAGAGATCAATTCTATTCAAGAAGACTACTCACCTCCTTAATGGGTTGTAGCACACCTACAGAGAAAACAAGGAAGACATTTTACATCATCCCCTTTTCCTTTACAAATCAGCAAAATGATCTTCAACATCAAGTACTTATAACAATTGAAATCTCATTATGGGAATTTAGAGGTCTAAAATGGGCCTCCTAAGAAAAATGTACAACCTAAATAAACTTTACGAGAACAAATAGGATTCATGATGATGATGTCAACCATCAGGGATGATTCAGCATTTTTGGAGTAAAAAGGTAAAATGTTTAAAAAATAATATAATAATAAAGCTACTTTTTCAACTCGTATTTTCAACCTATCTTCCTAAGTACTCGTTGGTTGCAAAATTTAATTCCTCATCTAAGGAGTAGCCATGTTGAATACCTTCGATAGACCATGCTACACAAAAATTGATAAATACATGAAAAAAAGTGATTGCAATCACGTTTTTTCATGTATTTCTCATTTTTCATGTAGCAAGGTCCATCAGAAGTATTCAACATGGGTACTCTTTGGACAAGGAATCAAATTTTACATCCAACGAATGTTGTTGCTTGAAATTTGAGTAAACACATAGCGAGATAAGTTGAAAATATGAGTTGAAAAAATATTTTTTCATTTTTCCATCTAAAATTGGATGATATAATCTAATCGTATTTTATTATTTCTACTATTATTTTATAATTTCTTTAGGAGGCCCATTTTAGACCTCAAAATTCCCCTTATTTATTCAACTGTTCATAAAATAAAAACTTATTGTCATAGAATATAGCTAACGTACTTCTAAATAAACATCTATATATTTAGAGGCTATTTGAATACATCTATATATCCAAAAATACCACAGCTCTTTGAGGCATAGTTTTCTGGGAAAATTTGATATGTATATTAGATGGGAAAAATATATAAGCCATAGGGCTTATAAATACTATATGAATGTTTTATGCATCTACACTATTGTATTTTATTTTGATTATAAATGTAATACATGTTGTTTTTTGTATTTTTTTTTTTTTTCCAAAAAAGAAAACCCAAAAATACCAATGAGACTATCTCAATTCTCATGTAATGAGAGCAGAGAAAAATAGATTTTGCAATCATACAACTAATAATTTACATTAGGGGATTTTTGAGGTATAAAACGAACCTCCTAAGAAAATGTACAACCAAAATAAACTTTATAAGGACCAATAAGATTGAATATGATCATGTCAACCATGGGGAATGATTCACCATTTTTGGAGTAAAAATGTAAAAAAATTAAAAAATAATAAAATAATAAAACTACTTTTTCAACTTGTATTTTTAACTTACCTCCGTGAGGTTTTACTCAAATTTCGAGCAAGAGCACTCATTGGATGAAAAATTTAATTCGCCATCCAAGGAGTACCTAGGTTGCATACTCTTGAATGACACTGCTACATGAAAAATGAGAAATACATGAAAAAATGTGACTAGAATCACGGTTTTCATGTATTTTTCATTTTTCGTTTAATAAGGTTCATTGAAAGCATTCAACATGGGTATTCCTTGGATGAGGAATCAAATTATGCATCCAACGAATGTTTGCACTCGAAATATGAGTAAAGCCATAGGAAGATAAGTTGAAAACACGAGTTGAAAAAATAGTTTTCTATTTTTTCTTTTGATGATGTAATCTAATCTTGTTTTATTATTTCCACTATTACTTTATAATCGAGACACATTTTAGACCTCCAAATTCCACTAATGAATAGTTTTCCAAAATTTATTATAGAGTTTTAAGTTTAGCTTTTAAAAATCACAATAATCCTATGCTTTGCAAGGCTTTCCTTGCCTAGCTAGTAAGTCAAAGCGAGACAAATAAATAACCTAAACAATTTATATTAACAACTTGAAAAAATTTATGTGACTTCAGATGAAAAAAGGAATATAATTCTTGTTTCCAGTCTTAGGGCCCAAGAACCGGATGTAAGTTAGTTTTTCATTAATGCATGTCCTAGTGTTCTTCCACCCTCAAAGAATTTTTCTCTGGTCATGAATCACCATTCACGCTATTTTTTTTCAATCTGTAATAAAATGCTTTTGCTCTGATATAATTTGTTGCGGAAAGAGTTAATACTGGAAATAATTGTAACAATATTAAATGCCAGATAGCAAGCCCATTATTTGTCGTCAATCTCTAGTAACCGTAATATATGATTTAGTGTTCTGTGACGCATTTTCGCTAGCAGCTTCATGGAAACTACGACTCCTTTGTACTTCTGGGTCTCGTGACATGTGATGGGGGACAAGAAAATGAAAGCTAATTCTATTTTAGCATGGAAAATTGCGCATTCCTGGTGGGTCTAGTTGAAGCAGCTTTATTTTTGCTATGATTACTTTGTTTCGTAAAGGAATATTAGTAATATTTCAATCACATAATCCTTACGGTGTTGTGTCGAAGAGGTTTTAATCATTCAGACATTCGCTTTGAGCACGGAAAATTGCACATTCCTGGTGGGTCTTGTTGAAACAACTTTATTTTTTCTATGATTACTTTGTTTCGTAGAGGAATTTTAGTAATATTTCAATCACATAAGATCCTTGCGGCGTTGTCTTCAAGAGGTTTTAATAATTCAGACATTTTTGTATTTTAATTTGAATATTACAATATAGCTTGATACTTACATGAATAAATAAGCATTGTTGTTATAATGTATAACCGAATCAGAGTATGGATGAGCTCAAGTGACAAGGTTACGATATCACTGGGTAGTAGTATATTGCAAACATACGTTAAGATATCATGGGGGAGTAGTGTAATGCAAACATAATCACCATGTAGACATTTCACTAAAACCTCTAGCTTAAGGGTTTTATGTTTATCTTGGAATCTTTTTCCAGCTAATAAACCTAATATATATTTATCTCCCAATCCATTAAGCTTATCTAGAATTTTTTCTATAAGTATTATTGTAACACCCCTCCCTTGTGTACTACATTATTCTAAACCTAAGCTAAGTTAAAGCTAGGTGTGATATCCTCTCTTATGTATTAAATGTTTGTAAACCTAAGCTAAGGAAAGCTAGGCTTGATACCCTCCTTTTTCGGTTAAACTATTCTAAACCTAAGTTGAGGAAAGCTAGGTGATATGTAATGAAAAGAAAATGTGTTATTACATAAATTAATAAAATAAATCACTTGGAGGGTGGAGCACCAAGAGAGAGAGGAGATGCTTTCCAAATCCCATGAGGAATGGGATAGAGATGAATATTTCTTGATAAGCTTCTAAATGTGATTCTAGATAAGCTTGGATGGATTGGATATCCATTGGATGGATGGGAGATAAAGATCCATCGGACATAAAACTTTGTAGGAGATAAATGAAATATTTTATGTCGAAAAGAATCGTAGGAGATAAACACGAGGCTTTTCGGAAAATACCTAGGCAAATGGAAAAATCCATAAAGTGGGATGCCACTAATGGTAAGTAAATCATGAAAGAGGGTATTAAATACCTAGTGCATCGATCAATTGAGGGCATTTGATCCTTGGAAAGAACTTCGGCCCAAGGGCAATCAATGATGATTCATGGCTGGGTGGTGGTGCTCCTCCCTCCAAGTGAGATTTAATTGGATTCATTTGCATGGAATGTTTGTATGTTGACTCTTACTCTCTCTCTCAATTTTAGTTTTCAGTTCTCTTATGATAATATTTTCATAAGTTTCAATTATCGTTCCATTTTTTCTATGAGTTGATTGACCAAGCTTCCACGCCATGAAAATGTCGCATGAAATTAAACAGGTTTGTGTTTTAATAGACTTAATGGTGTTTCCCTCTACTCTGATGAGATTTACTTGCATGGTCTGGGTTCTATATTAATCCTTACCTGTTATAAAGTTAAAACATTTAGCTCATATATGCTGATAGTTGATTTCTTATCTCTATATTGATTTCCTACCATTGAAATGGTTAAGTCATGTAGCTCAGTTGTATAGATAAGGTGATATCTGTGTGGAAATAATTTATGTATTATGTATGTGATATTTAATGTATATCATAAATGGTGGAATCAGGGTAATTAGGTGTTGATACTGGTGTCATAGATTTATATTTCTCGTGATCGACTTTCATGTGTCTTTCTAGTGTGAAATTAAGTAGAATTACATTAAATGAATTGACAATTTTAACACCCATGTAGAGTAGCATATCGCACATAATTAGATTACCTGTGCTAATGTATTCCTATGAAAGTGATGGCAGTATTATACATATGACCTCTTCTACATCTAAGAATAGAGTTAATAGTGGAAGCAACATGGTTTATGTTGAGGTTATGTATGAATATGTAAGATGAATATGGATTCTATAACTCATCATATTACATTCACTACAGAGATATGGTATGATCACAATGCTCTAAAGTAATATCTTCTTATGCATACTCACCAATTGAGGAAATAATGTTTCACGTTTTATGACTAATGGGTTAAGTATCTATGTTGCATGTATAACTAGTATGCATGGGAATGAAAGTTTGGTCAATAGCATAGAGTACACTACAATGTTCACGAAAATTAATGTCCACTAGGGCTGGTGAAGACTTACCTATATATTTTGATAGGATTCCTACCATCACAAGTTTAATGGTCGACCACATACATCAAGCATGTTAAGGAATATAAGGCTCCATATAAGAGAACTAGTAAAACAATTAATGAGAAATTTGTACTATGGCCTAATAGTAATATGGCTGAGGCAATTTTAAAAGACAAATATTTGCAAGCAGTCATAAATATTTAACTGTGAATGAACCCAGAATTTTAAATTGATGGGTCCTAAAGGCTAAATTCTTGGGTAGGTTAAGGAGGTTCGTTACAAATGGTATCAGAGACACAAGCTCAAACCTTGTGGCCTGTGGACTTATCCACCTCCGTAGCCTTTTATTGATGAGGTAATAATGAAAATTCTATAAGAAACATAACCCCAAAATTTATCTAGAAATTTAAGCATGTTGAATTCATAATAAATTCTCGCCACTAAGGGAATTTAAGATTCTGGGAAAGAAAATCCAAGTATAAATCTTGGTTATTAAAGGATCAATAAATTGTTATATTTTCAAAAATATTTAAACCAAAGAGGTTTTTTTTTATGAATATTGTTCTTATTTTTTTTGTCAAGTAAGAGTGGAGCCTTCAATTAATTGAAAAAAAGTAAAAATAAAAATAAATAAATAAAGATTACATATGGTACACATCTTTACAAGTGTAAAACCAACAAAAGATAGACTTGTTTGATAAATAAGCAATAGGGTCAACAAAACCCAAAACCTTACAAACAAACAAAAAAAATTAGACCCGTGGTCTAGAGAGACCATTGTCTTCCTCCTACTCATTATTCATGGTCTGGAAGTATGCCATGTCTTTGGCTGTCTATCATTGACAATCATCACGTAGTTCACCAGAGGGTATAGAACCTTGGTCATACCGAATATATCTTTCCTTTCATAACACTCCTTCATTCACCAGATGATCAGCTAGCATATTAGCTTTTCTTCCCACATGAATGAGGCTAACAGTTCTTAGGGTTCCCAACTGGGAATGAATATGCTGAAATACCTGCGAGAGCCTCCAATGTTTCGACACTTTTCTAGGTGTCGTTCCATTACACATTTTCTTGGCTACATTAATGACCAATCTAGAGTAAGCTTCAATGATGGCGTTGTGTAAATTTGACTCCATCAGGATTTCCAGGCACTGCTCTAAGGCCATGAGCACTGCCATGTCACTAGTGACAGTCCCCAAATGACTATGAAAGATATCCTTTATGTGCCCCTACTCATCTCTTATGACACCGTCAAATCTAGACATCCCTGGGTTTCCCTTAGAGGCCCCGTCTATATTGATTTTCACAAAACCCTGAGGAGGAGGGTGTCAGATATCTTTATCATTAGTTGTTTTGCTCACACCCTTTACAGTGCCTTGGGGAACCAGAGAATAGAGACCAAACTATAGCAGTATGTGAGCATCCTGGGGTGAAGAAGGGTCCTCACGAATTTTCCACATAAGGGCTGCTACTGTATATTTGAGCTGTCGTAAAATTTGGACAATGATGTTCTGGGTCGAGCCTGTTTTGTTCTTGAAAATATTGCCATTGCATTCTTTCCAGACATCTAAGATAATAAAGCTTGGAACCAAAGTCCAAGCCTTGTTAATGATTTCATTACCTGAGAAGTCATTCCCCCAATTCCTCAAAGTGTTGGTGATGCTCAGTCTGTCCCTGTCAGTTTGCCTGAAGACTAAGGCCACCCAATCTAATAAGGTAGAGGTGAAGGGGAAAAGGTTTAATAAATGTTCCATCATTTCCTCCTATAAGCCACATAGATGGCATTTGGATGGGCCAAAAAAGCCCCCTTTCAGAAGATTCTCCCATGTGAGAATTTTCTTTTGGTCAACCAACCACATAAACAACTTAATTTTCATCCATTGGGATTTCCTCCAAAGGTCATTCCAAACCTGATCAGGGTTTGGATAATCGAATCTTAGGGCCATGCATTTAGCTTCTTTGAGGTTGAAGGTGCCTTCAGTGTTTTTACCCCATCTCAGTTGGTCAGACAACGATGACACCAAAATCTTCCTCTACTCCAAGTCAAGAGCAAGAGAATCTGTTTGGGCCTTCAAAGGACTCTCTTCACTATAACCAAGATCCTTCCACATTCTCCATTTACCATTTTTCCTTACCTGATCCCAGAAGTCACTTACCATAAGTAAACCTTTGTTGTCAGTGTCATTTTTTAGAGAGGTTAGTTCTTCACTAAACAAATTAGTTCCTGCTGCGAGTTATCCTCCCAAAACCATGCAAGGTTCCTAGGTCAAATCTCCCAGAAACTATGCTTCTGGACAATGGCTCTATTACCCGAAGCACGGTTCGAAATCTGGGAGCCCTTGATGAGCCTTGTAATTCTAATATTATATCTCTCCTGCCAATTATTTGCACATTTCTGCTTCCAAAGCTTGGCCAAAGGGTCGGTCGATTTGTTGAGCCACCTCCACCAAGGTTTGGCTCACGAAACTCTGGTGAGGATTTCAGGTTCATGAAGCCCCAAACCACCATGAGCTTTAGGTTTGTAGAGCTTGTCCCAAGCTACCAAATCCCTCTTATTTTCCTCTTCCCCTTTGCCCCAAAGAAAATCTCGTTGAACACTCCTAAGTTGTTGCATATCTCCTTTAGGAGTAGGAAGAGCTAAAAACATGAAAATGGGTATAGCCTATAGGACAGCCTTAGTAAGCACAAGACACCCCGCCAAATTCAAAGACCTGCAAGTCCATTTCCTGACTTTGTCCTAAAGTTTATTAGTTATTGGCTCCCACACTCCCTTGCTCAAATGTTTATCAGTAAGAGGCATTCTAAGGTACTTGAAAGGTAACTGATCCCTTTGAAACCCAAGAATTCTAGTGAGGTTCCTCTGAATGGAAATGTCAGTGTTAAAAAAGAAGTCCTTTTATTTGTCAAGGCTTACCTCTGTACCAGCGGCCAATGCAAAGTTGTTCAAGATTTCTTTCAAAGCTTTGGCTTCCTTGACCGTAGGAATGCCCAGTAGCATTGTGTCATCAAAAAATTGTTGATGAGTAGAAGTAGCACCATCCAAAGTAAGTTTCAGACCCTAGATTCTTCCTTCGGAATTTTCCATTTTGATTGCTCTGCCTAGCCCTTCCATCATGAGAACAAAGAGGAAGGGGGAGAGCAGATCCCCTTGTCTGAGACCCCTAGAAGACATAAAGGTTCTAGAGGGAGAATTGTTAAGCAGAATGGAGAAGCTGGTCATGGATACAAGGGCCATAGCCCATCTTATCCAGTTGTGGTCGAAGCCATAAGCTCTTAGCATGACCATGATGTAAGACCAGCTTAGCTTATCATATTCTTTCGCTAGGTCAAGATGCATGACCATACCAGCTTGCTTATTTCTCTTAAGAGAGTGTACCACCTCGTGAGCTTGTATGATGTTTTTGATAATCTTTCTTCCTTCCATAAATCCAATTTGCAACTCTGAGATGAGAGCAGGAGGAAGAGTCTTGAGTCGATTGGCAATCACTTTGGAAATAATTTTGTACACCACATTAGATAAGGTTATGGGTCTGAATCTGTCTGGTGTCATAGCTATTTCCTTCTTTGGAATCAAAGCTATGAAAGAGGCATTAAGAGATTTCAAAACAGTTTTAGATATTCTAGAGTCTTCCACAACATCAAGGATATCTTGTTTGACTGTTTTCCAACAAGCTTTGAAGAAGTCCACGTTGAAGCCATTAAGGCTAGGAGCTTTCCCATTTTACATCTCATTGATAACTTCACTAACCTCCTCTTCAGACACTAGCCTGTTAAGATTGTAGTTGTCTTCCTTGGTTGCAAGCTTAGGAATGAACTTGGTGAATTTGTTAGGGAACCAAGATCTTTTAACAAGAGGCTCCTCTAATATTTTAAGGAAGTGTTTAACTAGGATAGATTCCATTGCTTTGTGGGAGACGAGCTCTTTCCCTTGAGAATATTTAAGTTTTGAAATTCTATTATGAGATGTGTGATCCAAGGTTGATATATGAAAAAACTTTGTGTTCCTTGGCGTTGTGCACCTTTGTGAGGGCGCTGCGCACCTATCAAACTCTTCCAATTCACTCCAATTTTCCTTAATTCTCCAAATTTGCCTGTTGAAAAATAAATAACAGAATTATTCTTGTTGAAAAATGGTTTTTTTCATCAATCTATGGTAATTTTGTTTATCAAAAACCAAACCCTAGTTTTCACCAAACCCTCTCATATACTTTAAAGCTCATTCATAGATTGTTGTCATATATCATCCATTGGTTGTCGCCCTAAAACCCTATTCCATCATATAAATTTGCATAGATCTTATTCCTTCATACAGATTTCCCAAACCCTAAACTATCCCTAAACCCTACCCCCCATATACACACTATCCTACATATACCATCTTCCCACACATAAAACTCCCAAACCCTACCTCACGTACACAAACTTTACACTATCCCTGAAATCTTATGCCCTAAATTCCCAAAACCCTAGTCACCCCCTTCCTACCCTATTCCCTCAAACCCTACATCACATCAAATCTGACACATATCCCTGACTCATCCCACTCATTCCCTTTCTTTTGAAAATCTACTCATCATTCACCAACACTACCTTTCTTTTATCACTAGCATTTATAGTCAATCAAGCCAATGGACAGTGATTATGGAGATTTTGTCCTTGTGGACCATGAGGTGGCACAAGGGATAAGTGTCATGGACTTGGATGCTCAAAATCTAAGGAGTGTCAAATATTTTATCATCAAGGAAAAAGATTTGTAATGCAAAGACAAAGAGGCTAAAAGCCAAGCTAAGAAGAGTTTTGAGGAACAAGAAAGAGCAAGATAAACTCAAGATCTTGGCTGAAGCATCATTGGCTCATAAAATCACTTAACAAGAGTCAATCATGCCAAATTTCAAGAAATTTTTAGAATTTTTTGTCAATTTCGAAATGTTTAATGTAAAAAACACGTTTTTCCAGCAGGTGTGCAATGCCACCGGCGCTGCGCTTTTGTTGAAGGCATCCATTTGAAAAAGAGTTTATATTTTTGGAATCAGGATGGAAAGATATGGAATCTTAGAAATGGCTGAGATTTTTGGACAAGTTCTAGGTCTCCAAAAGGGAAAAAAACACAAAAAAAGTTCCCTCTCTGCCACTTTTTTGCAACACAGGAAGAAGTCTTGGGAGAATCAATTTTTGGAGGGGTAAATGGACCCCAAATTCCAAAATTCAAGTTTTTCTAGAAAATAGACTCATCAGGCTTTCCAATGAGCTATCCTACACCTTATTTAGACTCCTAAAAGCCTTCCAAAATTGGCCTAGAAAAAGCACTATGCACAGGATCAGTGGTGTTGCACATAGGATGAATTTTACTAGTTTTGCCTGATTTTCCAGATTTCACCTAATTTTCTCTACAATTGACTTTTTCTTGCTCTCTTGGTGAAATTAGCATGGTGATTAATGTAACTTGATGTAATTATGGATATAAAACACTTAATAGGGTATATACATCAAGTCAATGTTGAGCTGAATGAATTGGTTCCCTTGGTTTTAGAGGCAAGCTGTTCCACTGCCTATATTCCTGTTCTTAGTTTAGATATGGTTGAAACTACCCCTTTTCTCATGGATTAGACCCTAGTAGCTAGCTTGAGTAGTTTCCTTGCCTATATCATGTACTTTTTCATTCATTTGTAAAGGTTGGACTTGGGCAGAAGTGTTGGACTCTTGTGGCTGCTTTGAGCTTCATTGTAAATCACTTCTACAATTTGGCAAGGAAATGAACCAAGGTTTTGCATCATTTTGTGGGATTCTTATGGTAATGTCTCTTGGCATTGTTTCTTCCTTTTTTATTTAGTTTCCCTTATGTGTATATGTGACAGCATCTATTTCTTTCTTCACAACTAAATGAATCAAGATAAATAGGTGGAATCCATTGATATTCAGTGCTCTGCCTTGAGGATACATTTAGTTTTTAATGTTTTCTATTGTTTGAAGAGGACTCATGAAATTTGCATGCCCTCTCCAACTCCTCACTAGTCTTAGACTTACCATCACACTCAATTCAAAGTGTCAAAACAACTACCTACCTCACCCCACAGAACGTCCTGCAAATCTGAGTTGATTTCCCGGACCCAATGTTGCCTTCGTCATTTGATCCAGTAACCAACCATAAAAATCAAACAAACTCCTCTGACCTAATATACCTGACCTAAAATCAACATCTTATTTTAGTCATCTCAAGCCCCAGTTGCCATATTATAATTGAGATTGACAAGGAGAGAGCCCTCTTCCGACCGGGTAAGGCTAGCTACCAGATTAAGCATGGATTGATGTTACCCTAGACCTGCCTTCCTTCAACCTGAGGTCGATCTAGGCTCTAACACCTGTTGTACCAAGAAACTGCTGCTGACCCAAGGTTGAAAATCCATCCTGATGTGCTCTTCTGATTTGATGGACTCCCCGCCCAATCTACATCAGTGAAGCCCTGTAGCTTCACTCTCACTGTCTGTTTATACGATAATCCATGCTAAGATGTGCCTTTGTGGTATCTCAACATGTTTTGCCACCTTCCAAAACATCTTGGTAGGCTGAACCATCACTTGACTCAGTTGGTTCACCGCATAGCACAAATCTGGTCATGCATTCATTAAGTACATTAGTGAGCCCACAAGCTGCCTGTACATAGTAGCCTCTACAACTTCTCTTGAAGTAGCAGCCTCCTTCCTCCAGTTACTTGCTAGACAAGTTTGCATGGGCTTGCACTTCTCCATGTGGAATCTCACGAATATCGCATTGGTATACTTACCCTAAGACACAAGCAACTCCCCATCTTTCTGCCACACTTCCATGCCAAGGAAGTAATGCATGAGACCCATGTCTTTCATATTGAGTTCTCTTGCAAGTTCCTCCTTGCAAGATATGATCAACTGATCATCACCAGTCAATATGAGATCATCAACATAAAGTACAATGATCAACAACTTACCTTTCACCTTGATGTGGTATAGGTTCGCATCAACTTCACTCTTTGTGAAGCCCAACCCAATGAAGTAGTTTTC
Source organism: Pinus tabuliformis (assembly GCA_031772625.1). NCBI lineage: Eukaryota > Viridiplantae > Streptophyta > Pinopsida > Pinales > Pinaceae > Pinus > Pinus tabuliformis. The sequence continues at coordinate 1,148,508,343 of CM062818.1, read as the reverse complement.
TATCCTGGTGTACCAAGCACGAGGTGCTTGCTTCAGCCCATACCACACTCTCTTGAGTTGGAACACATGCGACTCATGATCGAAGGTCTCAAAACCTTCTGGTTGCTCTATGTACACCTCTTCCACAAACTATCCATCGAGGAATGTAGTCTTCACATCCATCTGATGGATTTTCCAACCCATCTCTGTTGAAAGTGCTAACATAGATCTGATAGATGAGTACCTTGTGACAGTAGGAAAATTCTCATCATAGTCAATTCCCTCGACCTATGAAAAGCCACAGGCAAAAAATCTTGCCATATGCTAATCAACACTACCATCAACAACTTTCTTTACCTTGTAAAGCCAATGGGAACTCACAAATGACTTGCTCTCTGGTCTCAGAACCATGTCCCAAACACTATTATGAACTATGAAGTCATACTTGTCCACCATAACATCAACCCAAATCGGCTCTTGCACTGCTTCCTCAAAGGAAGATGGCTTGGGCTCAACACATTCCCCAGCAAGGGCCATGTATCTAGTGTACCTCTCAGGTGACATCCTCTGTCTGTGCTGAGAAGATAGTGCTCCCACATTCTATCTCGCATCCTCCAACAATCTGTCAGCTTCTCTTGCTTTCTTCCATCTCTAGAAGACTCAGCTTAAGTGGATGTCTCCACTCCTAGAACCTCTGCATGCAACTGCTCCACATCAGTCTGAGGCTCCCCCTCCTTAGGAACCAACAGTTCCTCCACAGCCTATAGTTGGAGCTCCCCCTCCTTAGGAACCAATAGTTCCTCCACAGCCTGTAGTTGGAGCTCCCACTCAAGGGAAACACGCATGGCCTTCTGCTCATCAAACCTGAGATCTCTGCGAACCAATTTCCTCTGATTGGGAGGAAACTACACTCGATAGTTGTGAGATGTATTAGTGTACCGCACAAATATCCCCAACTCTACTATCGGCTCAAGCTTCTTCCGTGCATCCTTTGTCACATGGCAATACACTGATGAGCCAAAGATCCTGAAGTCACCCACATCTAGTCTCTTACAAGAGAAAGCTTCCTCTGGTTTCTTCATCTCAAGTATGTGACACGGGCTTTTATTCTACCAATAGACTGTTGTGCCACATGCCCTAGCCCATAAGTGAAGTGGTAGGCCTTGGTCATGCAACACTTCCCATCCTGCCCCTACAATAGTTATGTTCTTTCTCTCGGCCACCCCATTCTACTGTGGGTTATGAGATGCTGTCAACTCTTGTTTAATTCCTTCCACAACACCGAAGTCCTTAAACTTTTGAGAGACATACTCTCTACCATTTTTGCTTCCTAAGACCATCATGTTCTTCCCTGACTCTTTCCCCACCAAAGCTTTGAACTCACAAAACTTTGTGAAAATTTGGTCCTTCTTCTGCATGAGATAAATCCAGCATTTATGAGAATAGTCATCAATGAAAATGACATAATACCTTTGCTTCATTGTGGATGTCGTCGATAATGGTCGACACAAATCAATATGAACTCACTCTAAGATAGTCTCTGCTCGACTGTCTCGATCATGAAAGGAAGACTTGGTGTACTTTCCCAAGGTACAACCTTTGCATGTGTCAACTTGCTCAAGTTTACCTTTGGGAAGTCCTTTACTGAAGACAACATCGTAACCTTTGTCCTCCAACATCGTGACCGATACCAAGTTCTTCTTCAGTCCAAACACATACACAACATTTGTCAAGGTGAGAGGAGCTCCATGCTCCCTCTGAAAAGCAACCGTTCCCACTCCTGAAACATTATACCTTCTATCATCACCCATCTCTATGTGCATCTTGAGGTCTATCTCCTCTAAGGCACTGAATAAATTTTTATCACCGGGCATGTGGAATGAGGCTTCACTGTCAAGATACCAGACAAAACTCGTCATCGATGACACCATGCACGCAATGACAGTAAGGTCCATTTCGAAATGAGAGGCTAATGCCTCGCCTTCTAATCCTTCCAAGGATCCCTTATTAGATTTCTTCGATGGGAAATTAGTTGCATAATGTCCCATCTTGTGACAATTAAAGCATCTTACTTTAGACATGTCACCCTTCTTCCCTCCATGAGAAGAATTCCATTTGAAATGGGAAGCCTTCCCCTTCCCTTTCCTTTCTTTACTTGGTAAGGCTAGATTTTCTTCATCTTCATTCTTGGATGAAGGACCATCTTATGTGCTCCTCCTGATCTCCTTTTGCATAAGATCCAACCACAGTCGTTCCCAATCCAACAGTTTCTCCCTTCCATTCACACAGTTCTGGTAGCTATTCCAACTCTTTGGAAGGAAAAGGAGAGCGAGGCTCACCATATCATCATCGGTAGTAATTATTGCCACAATGCCAAGCTCATCTCTGTAAGTGGTGAGATTATTCAGATATGTGGAAATAGTATCACCCTTCTCCATCTTGATTCTTCGAAGCTTATCCTCGAGCGCCAATTACCACTGGTCGCTAATGTTTTGGTAGAGGTCCTTCAGTGTCTTCCACATTGAAAATGGAGTATCCTTCCCATAGAGACTCGAGAAAATATGGTCTCGAACTCCCTCAAGGATCATCCATCTCGCATTCGCCACAAACTTCTTCGACTTAGCCAACTCTTATGCATTAGTTGAAGCTGGCTTTGGGATTTCTTGATCAATTAATGTCTTCAAGCCGTTGTCTTTTAATGTAGCCTACATTCTATCTTTCCATGCTATGTAATTCGAACTACCTTCCAAGGCATACTCGAGTCTTAAGCCATAAAACGCCATTGGCCAACCTTGAAGTATGATATGAATTCGATTTACACCTCCAAACCCGAACTTCAAACTTTGAATTC